>VYXH01001346.1:370108-427148 GCA_013397275.1 Burhinus bistriatus | reverse complement strand
GGGGGGGGGCTGGTAGGAAGTGGAAAAAACCCTCCAACACTTAGATATCAGTAGGAAAAGAAAAATTACACAGAATGTGTCCTCATGCTCTCCAAAAATGAACTGCATTCTCCAATCCAGGTATTGCTGTTATGGCCTTTATTAGCAAATATGAGTACATCTCATCAGATGCAGTCTCCTACATACTACATCGGACTTAAAAGGGAACCTCTTAGGTGAGAGAACATCGTCTGGTTTGCAAAGTGATGCTTTTCAGTAGTGGTTTCTATCAATAAACAGAAGTATTTCATTGTAGTTTTGTCTTGCATGTCTACATTCCTGTATTTTCTTAATAGAAGCTGTTTATCAATGGTTTGCATAATCAGGTACAAGCTATATTATAGTTTGTGTGCCTGTATACTTATAAACTGGTAAGTGTGGGTTATTGTGCCCTTAGTCTAAACCTATTTCAAATTGTTTATTTTCTTAATAGAAAATAGTGCATGAAACATACTCTTCATTATTGGATGATGCTTAATATATTTGCAGTTTATCTTAGGATTAAATGCTAATTTAGCTAAAATTACTTAATGCAGAACTTGATTTACCATCCTCAAATTTTCAGCTGCTTGTTACATTTTATACTAGTTCTCTGTGCACTTAGTTGATTGCTAAACAACTCACAAAGCAATAGGAGATAGATTTTCATGACTTCATACTGAACTCATTACTTTCCATTTGTGTTTTGTGCCTGTTCAACTTTAACTAGAATGAAAATTTGCTATTCTATGTATAGCTAGTCCATCCCAGATACATTATATGGATGGATTTTGCTATTTATTTGGAACAAACCTGACCATACTCTTTTGCTATAGCCTGAATCTATGCTCTTGTCCTCTGAACTGAATCACTCTTAGGAAAAAAAGATGTTTATGCACTATCTAATGTAGCATTTAGAGACTTACTAACTTGAGCTATTGATTGGCAGTTACAGCGCAAGTAAAAAGTCTAGGTTAAAGCTCTAAACCTGAGGTACTGTGGTGAACTTGGAAGTCTGAAGGTATATAGTTGGAGAAAAATTGTGAGCTTATCTAGCCTTTGCAAGTACTGTTTTATTTACAATTTACAGTAGTGTTTAAGCTAAACAAAAATCCTATCCAACACCATGCATATCATGTGTCATCTTTTAAATAACCCAGAGACAGCTGATAATTATTTTTTAAGGCTTTTTTTTGGCTAACGATTGAAAATTGAAGAATTTACTATCATCTCTTACTTCCCAGGGCTCACAAAGGAGTTAAAACAGTGTAGTCTTGCTACCTGCTTTGAGAAACTGATTTTTCTAAATCAGCCATTCACCACTTCAGTTTTTTGGTTTTGTCAGTGTTATACTGAAATACATTAAGCAATATAGTTTTAGCCTCATTAAGAAATAATGAGATATTTTTTAGGACATAGGTTGAAACTGAAAATATTAAATAAGAATGCAAATACTAGTGAATAGAGGGATATTTCACATATACACACATGTAATTATAATCAAACATGAAAATTTTGTCCTGTGTCAATGGAAATTATTAAACCTACTGAAATGATACCTTGCTTCATGTTGTCTGTTAAACAATGAAGTTTTCTGTAAAGTCAGTCATCCTGGTTATCTGTTACTTTCCAAATCTCTTGCCTCCCCCCTCCCCCCTGGGGCGACTGATTGTGTATTAATAATGACAGTTGTCTACAAGGTGACAACAGTTTACTAGAAGGCAGTTCTGAAGTTCTGTGCTTACTGTAAAGCAACTGTCTGTCTCTAGATCTTGTCTTAATCTTCTGGTCTTGCTCCCAATAAGATAGCATGACTATCGCCTCTGTGGCTCCCTTCCATGGAGACTTCACCTATGCTGTTATAGTGAGTGTGCTGGAATGAAATCTATGCCTGAAGGTAGAGGAGTAAGAAACATCTGTGTCTGGTCACTCCCATCCCTACTTGTCCTAGAATGGAGATGTCCAGAAAGCAACTGTTGTATTTCCAGAAATAGCTCTCATGGCATGTCAGTAACACAAAAAATATTAAGTACCTAGACACATTTATGGATTTTTCAGGATTACTTATGAAGAAAATTTCTGTACTTCTGGGATGTGTTTGAATTTTTAAAGAACTGCATTAAAATATTAAGTATTTATTTTATTTTTATACACACTAATTGGTATACAACAAACCAATCAAGTTTCTGAGAGGCCCAGCTGAAGGTGTTCTTAGCTGTGATGGGGGGGCAAATACATGTTTTCATTAGCTGTAAATAAATAACTGTGAATTCTCACTTGTTCAGGAGATCAGAGGAATAGTCAGCCTGTTGGTGCATTTCTGTGTTAGCTTGAAAAGTCTGTAAACTACATAACTAAGATGTTCTGCTTTCAAGAGTCCTTGCAGGCTATGAGTGAATTATTCAAGGTATTTGGGAAAAGGATATTTTAATAAAGCCATTAATTGGACATGTTGTAATAGAGGTATTGTTGTAACCAGTGGCAGGAGGTATGTTAATGCGTATTACCTACCTGACATAGTTATACTTTAAAAATTCTTATTTTAGTGATATAACTGGGGATAAAAACAGCACAGTTACAAAAAGAACATCCTTTCTCTGGAAAAATAAAGTTCATGTAGCAGTCCTTTCTCTTGAGAGAGGATGAGTAAAAGAAGCCAACCAACCAAAGCTGTTCTACAGTCACCTCCAAAATTGCTTGATTAATAATGAAAAGTTTGTTTCTCTGATCTTTCTCTGCAAGCGTACAATCCTGTAATAGCTTTAGTAACAGTTTAGTAACAGTTTATCCTAAGCTCTATCACCTTCTGTTTTGTTGTTAGAAAATCAGTGTTCATGTCTACCTTTAATAACATCTGATAGTACAAAAAAGTGTGTATAACCAGACAGTGCTCTAAGAATTTAATGATTGAGGGCACAAAACACTGCAAATTATTCAAGGTAAAAGCATTCTTAATTTGTGACAAAAATAATTGTGCCAGATTGTGTGTGGGAGGGGTGGGTGGACAGGACTTGTCTGTTAATTCTAAGGCAGGCTACACCTTGATTTTTGAATGTCAAAACAGGATCAAGAGGCATTAGAAATGGATGAGTTCGCTGGTTTGGAGAGTGAGAACAGAGGTGAACACTTGGGCTCAACAGCTTTCCCAAGACCCTCAAGTATGTCACTACTGAAATCCTGATGAAGGCCTGACTGTATATACTGCAAACGCATTTGATCTACCATGCTAGTTTAATTTTCCTTTTTGTCTGTGGTCCTTGAGAATTTCTGAATCCATTTTTCTAAAGCATCTATTTTCTTTGTGGTTAGAATGCCAAGATGTGAAGTTACATAGCATTTACTACAAGGTAAGACTGAGACCATTCACTGTGACTGAGTATCTTGATTTGTAGAAAATAATTGGGACACATGCTACTCTTATTTTCTAGCCATTATATTCTTTGGTTGGTGTGATGGTTTTATGGCACAAACAAAAAGTAGGCATTACCCCACCCGAAAACCCAAACACGAGAGGAAAGATGACAGGTACACATCTGTGACGTCTGAATTTCTCATGAGAAAAATAAACCCACTTCTCTGGTGGAGGAAAGAAATTGCAAAATGTTGCTGCCTTCAATAGCAAAACTGGACTGTGAATGTCCAAGGAGAGAGTTGAGCTGAGGGTCTTGCCTGGTTCACAGACCTTAACAGCAGACATGATGCTGATACCTGTATTAGCCTAGAGAATAACTGGCAGCATTTGGAGGATGTTGATCTCTGTTCTTTAGGCATGCTGAGCTTGAGAAGACAACGAGGTATTTGGGAGATGGGCCGAGGGAGGTATGAGGTCTTGGAATAGAAATGGGACTGAGAGTCATGAACTTAGAAAGGAGAGGTGAATTTGAGTGTAAATAACATCAAGATTTAATATACAGGAAAATAAAGAGACCAGGCTAAACAGCAAGCAAGTATTTTAAAGCAGTTCTTGCGAGCTAGCAGTTTAAAATAAATGCTTGATTAGAACCAGGAGAAAAAAAACCGTTAACTTATTTTGGTTTTAACTTCTGTTGGACAAGCTGATGTCTAAAATTGACACTACTTTTTTTTAACCTTTATTACTAACTGTTTTTAAGACTTGGATTTGGGAGGTAGTGTATTCCCAGGTTTTACCCATCATAATTTAGCTTGGTTTATCTCAAGTTTGTCAGACAGTACTTCTATGACATGAATGCAGTGGTTACTTTTTGGTGCGCTGCCAGAGCTGCATGTGTTCATCAAATGTTTAGTCATTGCAGCATATTTATGCCATCTGGAAATGCATGTGCTTCCCTTCCTGAACAATGGTCTTTAATCAAGACCACTATTATGGAAAGGCTAGAAAGAGTAGTATACATAATCAGTAGGATGCCAAAATTAGAATGACACATACATTTTTCCTAACCCTATCATGTTGCACTCAGGGTAACAAGCTTCCAGAAGGTACCACATCTCTGGAACTAGTACCTTTATCTGTGATCTCTCTTACTTCTGTGTATATTATTCAGAGTCCAAATCATTTAAAGAGCTTCAGGGTAACAATAACAAATCAAGAGTCATCATGGAGTATTGTAAGCCTACAGGAATTGCCTGCTATGTTTTATTTGTTAGGAAATACCATTTTTCCAGGTCTCTCTAAACAGAAACATCCACAAAAACATTTCACATCTGTTATACTCCTTTCTTCATATTACAAAAGCATGAGCTTTTTTGTTCCACACACTTTTGGAACAATTTCTTAATTGTGTTAAAGCTCCACTAGCTTTTTGGAGTTGGTACTAAAAGAACATGTAGAGAATGCAAATATGTTTGAGGTGGTGTTAATTCTCTTGATAAGAGCCAGGAACTGAAGTGTGACTGGTAGCATTTGGAAAATGTGTGCATTCACAGATGGGATTCAAGAAGCAGGAATATATATTCAGTCACACATGTAAAACTGATCCGATGTTGAATGACATAATTACTTAAATTTGTCTTTTGCGTTTATGATGCTTAGTGTGTTTCTGTTAATTTCTAGTATTTTTTTATGCCAAATAAAGATGTTTTGTTTTAACAATACTTCTTATATTGACAAGTTAGTCTTTTGTGGGTTTGTTTGTGGGTTCTTTTTTCCTATGCAAGTCGGTAGCGGGGGCAGGGGGGAATGTCTCTGTAGTGCTTGATAAAGCTGCATTGGTTAATCCCAGCATTCCTGGAGCTGGTTGAGAGAACTCCCCCGGATCTTTCTCCTTTCTTAAAAGCATTTATTTTAAGAAACTGATTTTTAATTTTTTTTTTTTAATTTTTTTTTTCTCTGGTTGCATTTTTAAGGCTTTAGACTGGTGGAAGTCTAGCTGTCTAATTGTGGATTGATCCAGACACATATTCAGGGTTTATCATACTGCACTTTCAGGAGCCTTAGAGTTTCCTTGTTGAAAAAGAGAAGCTTGAAACTGACCGAGTGACAGGTCTGTCTGCCTGCCAGGGAGCTTCTGTACCTTCTTAGACAGGCTTCCAATTTCATGATACCACCATGTTGGAGTGGAGGTTCTCTGCGTGACTGCACAGCTAATTCAGAGGTTGATAGAAGATACTTGTGTTACGTACTTCCTGTTAAATTTACTACAGCTAACATACTCGTTTTTGATTCATCTCAGAACTTTATGAAAATGTGGGGGAAATCAAATGTTTATCAGTTATCTGTCAGTCTAAGATTTTAGATAATTAGTTTTTAGTTATCTGTTACTTTTACATAAAGAAACACTTGTATTTCATGGTATATGAGTGACTCAACTTGGTAGCTGGTGCATGAAGGACGCGGTGACAATTTGACATTGTACGTAGCCAGTCTTGGTCCTGGCCTCTGTGCTGTCTTTTTCAAAAGAAGCGGACTTTCCCTTCTCCTGGTGCAATACCCTCTGCAGGGAGGGAGGCGTAAATTTCATAATCTGGCAGAGTTTTCCTGATACTGGGTATGTCAGTCCTTGAAACGTAAGCTTCAAATTTGATTGCATTTCTTCAGCACAACCTGAGGCTTGTATCCACAATTCCATCCTTAATATTTTTCTAGATACATTTGAAATTTCTCTTGGGTGATAGTTTTTTTTTTCCCCTGGAGCTGTTTCTGAACCTGTAATGAGAAGGAGCTCACCCCACAAGTTCAAGAAGTGTAACTGCTACAGGCCATGCATTTGGAGTAGTACTGCTTAAAATATAACTCTCTAAACAAGAAAAAATACAAAAAGAAATTATAATAAATTACAAAATGGGTAGTTTGTGTACTTAAGCATGGAAAATGATGTAATTCACCGAATGGAAGCTACTGTAATCTAAAAAAAAAAAAAACAACCCAAAAAAACCCCAAACAAACCTCAAACAAAAACAAAAACCCAACAACAAATAAACAAAAAACAAACCAAAAAACCCCTCCCTAGAAGTCAGGTCACATGCCTTAGGTAAATAGCACATAGATTCCAAAACATATGAGCATTTTCCTTTCAGCTACAACTTTAAATTTAATCTGGACTGTGACATTGGGAAAAAAATACATTTCCATATGGTAAAGAATTTATTAATATTTGTTAAAAAATTCATGCGGGTTTCTCCATAACTAAGGCATAAAACTGTTAACACTTCAGTAGTCTGGTGGGTGACATACAACCTCTGTGCCGCCTTGTTTTCAATACCTTTGGAGGAAAAATGTTTAGT
The DNA here is from genome assembly GCA_013397275.1 of Burhinus bistriatus. Taxonomy (NCBI): domain Eukaryota; kingdom Metazoa; phylum Chordata; class Aves; order Charadriiformes; family Burhinidae; genus Burhinus; species Burhinus bistriatus. The sequence continues at coordinate 420,428 of VYXH01001346.1, read as the reverse complement.
AAAAGAAAGTTGTCTTTATCATATAGACTTTTTGAGAGCTAGAATGATACAATTTACCAGTGTATGATGGAAAGCCCAAATATACTAGGCTGTATTGAGCTCTCTGTAGACTTAATTCAGGATGGTTGCAGCATGCATTGATTTTGAGAAGGAAATACATATTTTACTCTAAGTTTAAGGTAACAGCAGAGCAAAAATATATAATATTCTGAAATTATTTTTTAAATGTTGAGATACATTATGGGAAATAGTTTTATTGAATGGACAAGTACTGGTGCAACTAAGGCTCTTGAGTGGAAGTTTTCAGGTTCATTGATGTACATGAATCCTTATCCTTTATTACTGCTGTAAATTATAAAATTTCAGTATTATCACTCTGAAATGGAATAAAATTTCTTCCCTGTTGTTTAAGAGAAGCAATTTATGATTCATTGGAGTAATTTTGGCTTAGTTACAGGTTAGTAGTCTTTTGGATTTAGTAGGATTGCTTGCATAAATTTTAAAAAGTTTCAACAAATTGTGGAAATAAGGTAAAGACTATGGAAGTGTGCTTTCTGTTTCTTAGAATTCAGAAAAATAAATTTATAATGGAAAGCTAACATTTATATAAAGGGACTCTAATGGATGCTTGAATCCTCAATGGATGTTGTGTAATTACTGTTTTCAAAAGATTGTGTAACACAACATGGAGACCCACGTTCTTCTTGTATTTATTATTAAAGCTTTTGGTTTGTGCTCAGAAACAGCTTATAGCTGACAAGTAACATAAATTGACTGTTGTTAACACCCAAGCTATAGACATTTGCTACTTTAGAAACTAATCCTGTCTCTTACAGCTTGGATTATACAATGGTTTTATCAGTTGAAATGGTCTGGTGTTTCTACAGAAGCTCCACTGGAAGCATGCACAAGTTGTAATTAGTTTTTAAAAGCTATATTTAACCTCTTAAGCAACTTATGTGGGCTTTTTTGAAGAAACATACCTTTTTAGAAGTGAACATACAGTCTAGCTGTAATCTCACAAGAATGGAAAAATAAGTGTTGAAAAACAGTACTGATAAGATATCTTAGTTTGAAGTATTGCAAGCTCTTAATATAACAAGCATTTTTATAAATGTTTGTTATAAGAGATTGTCCGTTAAATGTATAGCCACCCAGTTGTTTCTCTCCTCTTCATCAGACTGAAGGTAGGCAGAATCCTGAGATCCAGGCAATTGGCACAGCTCCTTCTTTTGAATGAGGACATAATTTTTTTGGGCAATGCACTGAATACAGCTTTGTTATTGCTCATTGGTCGTCTTGAAGATGCTACACCAAGGGAACACTTGCAGCGCTTATCTCTTTTGAAAATCACAAATTTATGATGATTTTTTTGGAAAAATTAGTGAGAGGTATTGACTAAGTCTGTATTGCTTTGCAGGGGGGAGGGTGTAGATTTAAAACAAAAAAGGTATAGATTTATTTGTGGGGGATTTTATCTACGCCTTAAGTGATGGGTATCTTTAAAAAGCACAGTTATAACCTTTTTGCTTTGATTGGATTTCTGAAGCAAAAACTTGATGATAGTATCACAATGCACACATCCTGTTTGAAGTTCTCTTTGTTTCCCTGCAAGAAAGCCTACCTCTGCCTCACTGGTATACTGTAGTACCTGCCTAGGTGAAAATTTCCATATGCATTTTGTGTAGCAGATTAAAGCAGAGTCTAGGCAAAAGGATTGCTTCAGTTGATAGCGCAGCCAAGTTCTTCGTTGGTCAGATCAGGACCATCTAGTAGGGGCCAGGTGTAGGGTAAGAGGGATTCTCTACACAATCTTCCCTTCAGCATAATCCTTAAAGTAAGGAAAGAAGAGAGGATTGTCATCCAGCTGATCCTCTCCATTTCACTAAAATGTTTTTTGTGTGTGGTGGCGTTTTTTTCTCTTCCCCCTTCTTTATAAACCGTATTTTAAAATACAGAAAATAAAGGTGCCAATAAAACCTGTAGTCATACATAAGACATGGTTGAGCCTGTAGTGTTTTACTGCAACAACTAAGAATTTCCCAAGTGCCGTCTGTAATGAATAAACTCTTGGTTTCCCCTGGAGTTGGGTATTTAAGTTGGGAGGTCATTCTGTTACAGATCCCAGCTGCTCTCTTCAGTGAAGAAAAGTAAGTATTCATAGCCATGGCCTAAGGAGAGTTGTTTAAGAGATAGGATCTGGTTTCCTTCAGTGTTTGTTTTCAAGGATTATCTTTTGGTCAGAGTAGATGCGCAGCTGTTTCACAGGTCCTAAATTTTCCATTCATTATCAACTTGACACCTATGGAAGATAGGCGAGATCTTGAGTTTCCATCAGTTCTTTCCCATGGGCACAGAAACTAATTTTAGAACACTTTGTAGATAAACAGTTGAACTGATTATTTCAGAGCATTTTAGGTCACGTGCCAGTATTCTGTTATTTTAGTTTATGCAATATTTTAATTGATAGAGATGGCAACAGTTGCAGGCAATTGCACACTACGACACTAGATAGTTTTACAGTAATGCTGTTACTTGTAGGCCCTTCAGTTTGGACACTTTTGTCTAAAAATAAAATATCTTTTTCACTGGAAGTTCCACTGGGAATAACACTAAAAGAATGCTGATTTTTTGCTGAAATCAATTTCTCTTAGTCCCCCACATGGTGACTTTTAAAAATGATCTAGCTGCCTGTTCTTCTCCTCATCTTCAGGGAGACTTTGTGAACATATTCTTGCTGAAAAGTCTGCCTGTGTTTTTTTTTAATTGTTTCCTTATTCCAAACTTTACATGAGAAAGTTTACGTAAGTGAGAGAAAGTGGTGTGCAGTAGTTAAGTCAGCAGTAGAACAGATAGCCAAAAAAGAACCTGAAAGTTTTAACTTATTTGTCAAACACAATTACATCTGAGTTTGGGTTTCAGAAATACTATTTATTGTTCAGTCCATTAGTTGGATCCTATTGAAACAAACAGTCAAGCTCAGCTGAAGTAGCAGCTTTTCTGTTGAATCTTCTAAATTTTGATCACTTTGGCTATGTGACGTCCTCATCAGTTGAAAATTATTTCTCAGTTCAAAACTAACGCCAACTCAAAAGTTTCATGTGTTGAAAGGGGAAGTGCAAGATATCAAGGGAGGGCTTGGTTCTCATATTTGTTGTAAGCCTTAAAAACTGGCCACTAGGTCAGCCAATTTATGTCTCAATAGCTTTGGACTTATACAGCAGTCATTCTTTACTATGTCTTCACAATGACTCAGCCTAGGCAGATTCCCACCCCCTTTTTCACCCCACTCCCCTGGATTAGTCATATGCAATTTAGCAGTATTAGAGAAGCTGTTTCTTGGCTCTATCTGCAGATAGTTTCAATTATCAAAAGACAAAAGGACTTAATTCACGTGTATCTTGTAACTTGGGACTTCATTCTGAAAAGAAGAGAAAGCCAGTCTGTTTCTTTCCTTTTAAAAAAGTCACTGTGATAAAACTAGTGTCTGGGTTTAGTGAAGAAAAATGTAGTTACATTTTTTGCACTGACTTCTGTTAGCACAAAAATCAGCTCAAAAGAAAAAAAAAGGTAGCTCAAAACTGGTTCTGTCTGTCATGATCTGTTTATAATGTTCGCCTATTTTGCATTGTTTTCACTTTCTAGTTTTGTTATCTTGCTTTTTGATTTCCTTTCGTGAAGTTTTTCTTAGTACAGCTATAAAATTATTAAACTGAAAAATAAAACAACTAAAATACTGAGTTAATGCATGTTACACCTTAGAATTACATGAGTACATTATAAACAAAGAATTTCCATGGCTTCCCTTCAGTATCACAGTTTAAGCCGCTCATATGGTATACATCTGTGGTCTTTTGGCAGCGTGCTTGGCTGCAGAATAGGAGTTTTTTGAGTTTAGAGCTAACCTCATCTCTGTCTTCCCATCACTCTAGAAGTTATGAAACTCTTGTGCTTCTTTACATGGCTGCCATGAAGTAAGCTATTAAAATGTTATAGAAGCAAGGAGATTGAATTAATAATGCTGCATGATGGGAATGAAGGTGGGTTTTTTTATAACAAAACAAATATCTTTGAGTTCTTTTCTCTAGCTGTGTGTTTTTTATGTATTAGATTATGGTGGATTTCCTATACACAGATATAAAGGACTATTAATCCTTGATTGATTCACTTGATTCATGCTGCATTGCTTCCAGAAAAGGTAGTAATGATCATATGGATGGTTGATTCAAGCACATAGATCTGTATCAATCAGTTTTAGAACATTTAGATGGTCACAAATCTCATTGTTTCTTACTTAAGAAAGCATATTTAAGTGAGGCTTTTTCTGCTTAAGTGGGAGTTTAAAAATATGAAGGAATAGATGGAAAAAAGGTGAATTAAAAAAAAAACAACCAAACAAACAAAAACCAAAAACCCAAGCCAAAACCCAGAGTAAGAGTAATAGAAGGGAAAGATCTGCAATTGGTAGAATTCCAAGCAGAAATGCTTTTTTAAATTTTCTCTGAATCATACTAGGCTTATTTTCTTGTTAGGCTTATTGTATTTCTCTTACTGAATAATGATGAAAAAAATGTTACCATCGCTTCAGAACAGGCCAAGATGTTCCATTAGCATTTCTGTTCTGAATCTGAAAAGCAAAAATATTTGTGTCACAAAGACAATAGATGAGTTACTAAGGAAGATGTTACATAGATGAGCACATTTAAATTGTCATACTCCTCAAATAATTTGTGTCCAAGAGAACGAAAAGAATTGGCTGAACTGATTTCTGGCTTGCTCAAGTACGATTTTAATGCTAAATCCTTGGGAAGTTATGGAAGACTTGAAAATGTGCTACTGTTCTGTCAACATACAGTGGGTATCCCGTCCCATCCCACTTGTCTGTGTTGAAATCTGAGGCTGCCTGTGCTGTAGTCAGTCTGGCATTAAAGTGATAGACAAGTCTGCTAAAATACTAAGGGATTACAGAATGAAAATGTAATTGCTGGTAAATTTCCTTTGTTTAAAAACAAAACAAAACAAAACAAAAAACAAACCCCAAAACAAAACAACAAAACCTGCATCTCAGAATGTCTTAGGAGACGATCAAGTTTTGCATTCCTATAGTTAGTCATTTACAAAGAAAAAGAAGGTTAAGATCACTCAGACTGACCTAAAAGTGAAGAAAGGATTGTTAAGGAAATCTGTGGATGAGGGATGTTGCAGTAGACCTTTTTGAGGTAACGTATCAGAGTTTTCCGTATTTTACATGAAAACTGCTTTTAATTATTTCCCACGAAATATCTGAGGATTTAAGACTCAATGAAGTAAGGATTAGCTATGGTTCTTACTTTTCTACCATTCATCAAGTCTAAACTAAGTATTATACATATTTCATTTCTAAAGACAATGCTGTAGATAGGAAGTCTGTAGGTATGGGCACTGTAGAAGCATTTGTAAAACAAAGAATGTGGCAAAGAGGAATGGGAGACTGTGCTAAAAGCAGCAGCTCTGTAAAAGATTTTTGGATCTCAGGAGGCAAACAGCTTAAAAAGACCTCCCAACGAGATCCTGTGGTAAAAAGTTCCATTTTTTTCGTCATTGTATAAGTAGGAGTGAGAAGTTGGATATTTTATTATATGAAGTACTTAAGGCTTATGCTAGCATATTGCTTTCTGTTGTGTTGCCTCGATGTTTTTCAGCATAATTCTAAAATCGTTGGATGTATGGCAGAAAGCCACCATGGCCTTTTCGGTCAAGCGTGGTAGGTCACAGGAAAGAGCTATGGCTGCAAGCTGAATCTAGGTAAGTTTACCTACAGCAAGTAACAGGGGAGGACGTAGTTTATCCTCTGTTAAGACTTGCCATAGCCCCTTCTTGAAGAAACACTTCCAAAAAATACTTTCACTCAAGATAAACTTTTAGGTTGTGAATGGATAATATTTTATTGGCTTGTCAGCTTCAGGATCATTTGTTGCTCCCTTGAAATTTTGTTTTCCCTTGAAATCTGAAGACATACTTACAGGTTGTATTTGTGATGCATCACTGCTGTGTTTTACTGTGTTCAGAGAATAAAATGTCAATGAATTCCCATGGTATTTTTTCAGATCTTATATTAATCTCTGTCTTTATCGTACCTTCTTTGCAACTTAGGAGGATCTAACTGATATGCAAGTTCTACATTTCAGCCCCCTTTTTGTTGTCTGTTTCTTTTCATCTTAAACCATTTATAGTACTTTAGGCTGCAGATCTGTGGAACTGGAGTGGAATAGTGTTTTTCCACACATACACACAACAACAGTTTTTAAAAGTCAGAGTCTCATGGATTATTCTTTCTTTTTTTTCTCAGCCACCTAAAACTGCAACCTTTTGGTGAATTAGATAAGGCAGAATAAAATCAAGAAATGAAAACTGTATCAGAAACCAAACATTTTAAAATGTGCTGGGAAGTGATATGTCTCTTCACTCATACATCTGTTTGAAGGCTTATCGTCTGCATGGTGAAGAAATGTGGTATCACTTAGACTGACATGGAGAACAAATAGGAGTTTGTAAGTGCATTCCATGAATGGTGGAAATGGCAGTAGGTTATCGTGAGGAAACTAGGCAGTTTCTTGATGTTTTAATGAAAGCAAGTTGAATGGTGGGATCTCTTTAAGAAAAACCAAAACACCTGAGCAACTTTAGAATTTAGCTGAAAAAGATGCTCAATATGGAAGAAATTTTTAAAGTTTCTTTAGAGGAGCTCTGTTGAAAGGGGTTGTGGGGAGTTTGGGCTTGTAGTTTTAGCCCAGCAATTTTCCTGAGTTTGAGAACATCTTAAAGTGATTTCAGCGAAGAACAAAACTTAGAAATTGGAAGTGGGATTGATATGTTTTCTGTCTTGGTACTTGTATTTTGTGGATGGTTTTTGACACTTGGGAAAGCAAATGATTGTTTTCCCCCAATAAACTTTTGGTGGTGGCAGTACTATTAATGAATATGTGTATTTAAAGTAGTTGTGTGGTTGTAGCTGTGTCGGTTTAGAATACAGATAAGTTAAGGCTTGGGAAAAAATAATCTTTTGCTAGATAAGTTTTGTGTTGTTGGGCACCCTGTAGCATAGCGTTTCAGGTGCACAGTTCTTTAGCTCTGAAGATTGTTTATTTTTTCCTAAATGCATTGGTTCAAAAAATAAATAATAGTATTTCTTTGTATATACTTTTGGCTTTTACAATTACCTTTAAAAAAACTAAGAAAAAGGCTGTTTTTTTAATCATGAAATTTAAAGTCATAGAGGACTGCACTGTCAAAATTTTGTGTGTTAATTATTTCACTTAAAGGCTATTAGCGGGAATTGTTGTGTAAAACTTATGTATGATTGTGGTTTGTATCTGTAAATTATAGTCCACAACACAGATCATGCTATTCTTTGCTTTGCTAGAATGACAATGAATTTCATGCCATTGCTCAGAAGCTTTTTAAGTGAATGTGTGCAAGTACCTTCTCCTGTGTATTAGGGGAAGAAGAAATGCGTTTAAAAGTATATTTACAATTTAATGTCCTAAAGAACTTAAAAGATAATATTTTAGTATATTTTTTCATGAAAATTCTGAGACTAAAATGGTATATTTTATTAAGAAAAAGAAATTCAATCATTTAGTTATGTATTCTGGGCAATCCCATGATGAAATGGGTTGGCAGTGGGAATGCAGTTATGAAACCTTTGAGTTAGATTGAGTATGGTGAACAGAGACTGCTGTGATTCAGAAATTGGATGGGAACATAGTGATATACTGACTTTAAATATAGAAGACAAATATTAAATAATGATGACATCAACTTAAGTTGTACAAGGCAAAAATTTCAAAAGACCAGCTGTGATGTTCTCTAGTGCACAAGTTGCTCCACTGGAATGAATCTAAGATTTGTGCAAAATTACGGTAGCTACTATCAGTTGTGGTTTGCCTGGGCTTAAAGTATTTTGCATGGGAAATTGTGTACTGCATTTATGTCACAAGCAGCACAAGAATGTGTGATGTTTTGATCAATTTCGGTTCACAATTCTCTTTTAAATATACAGAGTATTTTTATTGCCCAGTAAGAGTTTTTTAAAAAAAACACTTAGAATATACTACATCTATGCAAGAAATTTTGCTTCATATAGTGTGTGGTTTTGTGAAAAATGGCTTTTCTAGTCTATCTGATTTAGATGCTGAAATAGTAAATGTTTTTTCAAAGTCTTTAAAGATTGTGTAGAACACTTTTTCTGAAGTGGATTGTATTTGCGTGCAAGTCAGAGATGCAAGTGAGAAAAGGGGGACATAAAGCAGGATACTTCTTGTTGGGATACATACATTAGTGAGATAAACTGACGTTTGGTCATCAGCTTCCCTTTGGGGGAGACAGAGAGAGAGGGACTGAGTTAAGCTGGGCAGTACGTCTCTTCATTAAGGCACAACAGCTGTAGTTTGACATTTTGGTGCTCTAAAACTGGGATTGGCTAAAGTTCATTTTGGATTCTTTTGGGTTTTGTGCATTCAGAGTCCTGTGTCCTCTTTGGCCTGAAGTCATCAGCGCATGTACAGTATAAAGCTAAGAAAAAAGTGCCTTTAAGAAATGTACTCTTCATGTAATGTTTAAAACAAACAGGCAGTGTATTGCTGTGGCAACCAGACAATACACAAGTGAAAAAAATACAATCTCTCTTAGATTCACAATATGTGAGCAGTTATTTCATTGAACAAGATTATCTTCTGCAGAGTATGACCCGTGTTCTGTAGCAGCACTAAATATTTGTATAAGATGTCTGATTATTTCTCAATCTGTCTTTTATTCATACAAGTTTATATTTCAATAAACATAGGAAAGATTGTGTGAAGATTTAATATGATTGCATAATTAAAGGAAAGAAGAACATGAGGATGGCTCTGATGATCTTGGAAACCTAACAGAAAATACTGTCTTGTTTCATTTTGGGTTTGTTTTTTTTTCCCTTCAGACTTCCCTTTGAGTTCATAAACAAACAAACAAAAGAAGTTAAGTTATTCTGTGCATGTGTACCTTTAAAATGCTTCTTGCAGCTGACGCGAAGCCTGAACTGGCAGGCGGGGACGTGAGCGCCTGGTCCAAGACAGGGTGGTTCCTGTTGGTTACTCACCCACTGGACAATAGCAGTGGAAAAGCTTGCAGCACTGCTGTCTTCACCAAGTTCCTGAGTTATGAAGGACTTCTTTTTAGCTCTGGTTACCGGCCATCAAACACTGACTGACTGCTCTTTCCATGCTTTTATTGTATATCATTTAAGTTGTTTCTTTGAAGCGCCTTAGTTGCATTGGTAGGTTGAAGTAATTATAACTTTCTAATGTGGACTACTTTGGAAATAGTCTATGCTAATCGTTAAAAAGGATTTCTTCAATATTTATAGCTTTCCTAGCAAATCTTTACACAGTCCAGATGCTGCATTCATCCATCTTTTCATGACTATATCGAGGCTGTATCTGTTAACCTGAATGGATGTAGTTTCTTCTGATATGGGTAATGAAGAGGAAAACGTTGTATGCTTCTTGGGTCATATCTACAGCAGCTATATTATTTATAAAGAAAAACACAGCAATGCCTATGACAGCTGTATACTGTAGATGGTCAGATGCTGTTTTTTCAGTATAGTGGTAGCCAGATATGGAGTGTGCCTTGTTGCCTCTTGAGCCCCTCACTGTAAACATGCAGTTAATTTAGGAGTATCTGAACACCAAGTAATTATAAAGTAATCTTGACTCCACTACCCTGGGCTATTTTCTGCCACTTGACTTGTGTGTTAGAAGGTGCACAATCTTTTGATCAGTAGGAAAGCAACTGGTTTCAAGTTTAATGATATCTAGGGATTTGTATTCTTAACATAGTTTTTAAATGTTGATCCAGATTGGAATTGCTTTAAGGCCGTTTCCTCTGTCTTGGTTGCAGGCTAGCAGTCTTATTCAATAAAAGTTCCCATCTTTGAAAGAAGTTTCTTTCAACTTTGTTACTAAGGCATATATAAACTTACATTTTATTTCCTTCTAGGCTTGACTGAAGAATGATAAGAGACTACTGTGCTCTGAGCCTCAGTGGGGCTGAAATATAGTGTGACTCCTTCTCAAATCTGACTACTGGAAATAGAAGATCCAATAGAAACCAATTGCGAGTTCTGAATAAATAACAGAAGTATCGTGTATTTACACCAATTTAGAAACAAAACACCATACTAAGGCGCACAATTTTTGTAAGGAGAAACATCAAAGTGATGGTTTTATATAGGTTCATACAAGAAATACACATCCTCTGAGCTCGCTTGGGTTATGCAGGTTAAGGTTGTGTCCTTCATTTGGAGCGGTTTCATAGTAATGCTCGTTGAAGGTTTGTCTACACTTGAACTACTCTGGTGGTAACTTGGCTCGGTGAAGTGACTGGGGTGTGCAGAGCACTTCAGCTGCAGTCCTGCTTATTTCTGTGAAGCACTGTAAGATTTAAGGGCAAACTCGTGGTTCTTTGTGCTCCCTCAGCTGCAGTACTGGGGACAACATGAATTACCTTTTAGTGCATCTTGGAGAAGTCTTCTGTCTCCTTCAGTGTGAGGGGCTAGTGAGAAACCTTTGATGGATTAGAGGCCCTTGAGTGCAGTGATCTGATAACCTCTTTGTGGAAAATGGTCTTATTAGCATATGAGCTATTCTTATTCATCCTTTAACATACACCCTTTGACAGGAGGGACAATCCAACTTGAAAAGAAAGTCTGATACACTTGAGTTGAGGATTTTTTTTTTTTTCCCATGTACCCAGGACTTCAGGTCAGCAATTGTTTTGTTGCCTATGCAAGACTGAATTACAATCTCTGTAGCTACAAGCAAATGGGAAGATGAGCATTGCAGCACAGAATAACAAATGCCTGCTGATTAATTAAAAGTCTAGGTCTAAATAGGTCCAGACTTCTGCCACAATCTTACTGGGAGAAGATAATTTCTGGGAAGAGTGCTTCTGCCTTGTCAGGGAGGAGTGATCTACTGGGAGTGGCAGAAAAGCCTGAGGAAAAAGTCTCAGCTGCATCATGAAAGTTGCACTAAAAATCCAGTGATTCACTGGTGCTGCCTAATGCCCTGAGTCACTGCACTGGGCGGTGTAGTATGCAGTGTTACGAGTCAGCTCCATAAAAGAGCATAAATTAATTAATGGCCACTGAAGAGAAAGCCATTAATAACTCTTACTTTTCATTCAACCCTACTAAATGCAAAGAATAATGCAAGCTGAGCAGTAATATTAAAGAAAAATAATTTACCTTTTTTTTACTGATGTTATTTACACATTGGATTAAAGCTGCTACCCTTTTGTGATGCTTCCCAGGAAACTGAAGTGCAGAGTTAATTAATAGATTTAGGAGTAGCTTTCTGATGTTGGTAGCTAAATTATTATACATGAAAAATAGATTTAAAGTATCATAAGGAGTATAGGGACAATGTTAAATTTGTTGGGGTTGCATAGGATTCTTAGTGTGGAAAATTGTTACACAATTAAATGCTACAGAGAAGAAGGAAACCTGTAAAAAATAATAATAATCATAGGGCTTAGCTAGACCTTATAGTTTACTTCCTGTATGCGTTGATCCAAGTATAAGGGTTTTAATTGTGCTTATTTATTTTTTTTCTGTGGAGTTTGTGTGCATTACTAGACCCCTCTTTTTGGATCATGTCTTAAAGAAAACTAATCATTGGTATGAGAAACTTCCAACCTAAACAATAATACACAAGACTTGAAGGGAGGCATATATGTTTTTGTGGACTTTTTGTTTGTTTGTTTATTTAGAGCCTAGCTCTCACAATTGGCTAGCTGAATAAGAATTTTATCTTTTATTTAAGTTTTGGGAGTCTCCATCATGAAAATTATGGAAAAAGCTTAAATGCATGAATTTTAAAAGCTCAAAAATATAGAAAAAATAATGTTAATGCTTATTTCAGAAAGTTTTCATTTTAACCTGATCGTAGGATTTAGGGATCATGAATAACCTGTTTTAGGATTTTTTTGATGGCTTATTAATGTTGATGTTTAATGTGAAAAAAGCGCGTAGTATTTTGTCCTTCCAGTGCCGCTGCTAACTCCTTCCTTCATGTCTCTTTCTGAATTACAATGTTTTGAAACGTTTAAATGAGAAAGGACAAATCCCAAAGAAAGGAGAAGGACAGGTGGACGATTGAAGATGTGTTTCAGTCCAGGCTGAGGAGAATGTGAGTAAAGGCAGGAGAAGTGCTCATTAGTGCTGCCAAAGGGCAAGAGGAGATGAATGTTGTGCTTTGTTCATACGTCTTCTTCGTGATGTCTAAGAATCTCTAATCCAAATTTGCGTTGTTGGAGAGAAATTTGAATGTGTGTTGATCTTGAGCCATCTTTTCATGGAATATACTTGTTCAGATAACTTTAAGGTAAATAATAATGATTTCTATAACTCTGGAAGAATAAATGCTGAAGATAACTGATTTCTCCGTCAACGGTAAACTGCAAAAACTGTTCAGTTTCAGGTTGACATGAAATAACTCACGCATTGCCACTTTTTTAATTCAAATGTTAAAAAAGAACAGACATAAGATGTCAACATTTGGTTTTGAATTCCATTCTATTTCTAAGTTTATATTTCAAAAAACAGTGAAATGGCAAGAATTCTTAAGTAATTTGAGTTAAAAAAAACTACTTTCAATTTAGAAAATACTCATCTGTACTGATAAACTTGAAAAAATTGTGGGAGGGAAACAGGTTGTGGCAAAAGCAGTGCTTCAATTAAGTTGTGGAGGAAGGGAGAAAAATAGTGGAATAGTGGAAAGAAAAAGTGAAAGACAAACTTCTAGTTTCTGTGTCTCATAGTTCACCGTAAAAGTAGTTTATGGCAAGTAAGACACAACGAAGGCCATGTTTGCAGAAAACATGAAAAACACATCTGTGTTTTCTAATGCTTTGTTGGGTCTAAGAAACAGTTGAAAGACTACAGCTTTCCTGGAGTTTTAACTGTCACAAGATAATTATGCTCATTGGAATTTTATTGGAATCTGTCCTTTGCTGCAATGGCAGCGTGTGTGGGGGGTATCTTCTGTTCTCTTTTTGCTCAAGACAGAGTTGGCAGCTTAGAATATGGAAGGAAAAGGTTTTGGAGTAGCCGCTATGACACTGAAACGGAAGTATTTCAACAGCCAGACAAAATGCATTTGTAATACTCTGATATTTATTTCTGCTCAGTCATCTTTCCAGTTAACACCCTAATAGCTGAAACAGCATGCAACAAAACACAATAACAACCGGTAATATGTGATCAGATACCATTATGATCATAAATTCAGAAAAGATAAGCCAAATAGTGAAAAGCTGAAACTTCCACAGACTAGGTATGAACCCATAGATAGTGGTACTACTTTTCAAAGCATTGAAAGATATTGCAATCTTAAAGGAAAACAAAAGTTAAAATGTATGATTTTTTTTTTAATTTGCATTTTCACTTCGGTTTGCGTAGAATGCACTGTAAGCAAATTTCCAGTGTTCATGTTTCTCAAAAGTTTCCTCATAGTACTAATTTCTCTGACCTTTTTATAATATATATGCCATTTGTTACTTCAGTCACTGTCTTATTCTTTTGTTGGATAATATGCAAGTGAAAAGGGAAGACACTCTTAATTTTTTGTATTTTTTTTGTTTCAAAAGAATATGTCATATTAGGGTCTAACAAGAATAGGAAGCCAAAGATGGAGTGGAAAACTACATTGACACGATTAGAGATCGTTCAGCCTCTTAAGTATTGTGTAACTGCTGTTAAAATTCTGTTCAACTCAAGGGTCTCAAATCAAAACACAAAACTTCATTTCTGTACATATGATGATACACACAGTAAGGGGACAAGCAAAAAGCAGAAACAGAAAATACTTTTCTAAGTACAGTGGATGGATTTTATTTTAATTACACTAAAAATAATGTGCATATGAACACATTAAAAATACCCTGATCTAGTATCACCTTGCATTTTATTGGTCCTCTTTGAGTCCAGTGTAAATTCAGATGTCTTGGCTGTCTGTTCCTATTTGTGGAAAACAATAATAAAGGTAAAATGATAAAATTACATGGGTAGTATATCCTATTTTTAAAAGGTGCTGAAGAGTGCATGAAAGATTAAGAAGAGAACCCACAGGACTGTGCATATTTGCTGATACTAGGCTTTAAGATGCCTATGAATTGGTAGTGCTTGAATAATATTCCTTTATTTTCTGTCCATGGTAACCATGACATATTAGCCAAAAACATTCACTGTCGCTGGAGAACATAAATCTTTCTTTTCTAACATTTTGCTGTATGCAATTAAAACAAACAGTTTTATTTCCTGTAAGCCCTTGTGAAATAGCCATTATGAATCAAACATTGAGAGTTTCACTCTCAAGCATGAAAGTCTCTGAACAATGTATATTTTGGTACATATTGAACATTTTCTGTAAGCCCCCATAAATAAATTCAGGAAATGTCTGTCCCTTGAGTACTACCTTCATTAAGTCTGGAGCAGCTGTTGTTGAACTTGCACCCAAACATATAATGGAGTCCTTGACATCACAAACTCTTCCATGACTGGCATATTATTGTAAGTCATTGTAAACATGCATTTGTTCTGAAATAGGGCTGATTCTATTACAGCTACAAACTGGTTGATGTTATGGAAAATGGAACTCTAAAGCCATATGCTTGGGAATATGATTAATATTAAACAAACTTGCATTAGTCTTTTGGTGGGGTTTTTTTGTTGTTTTTTGAGGTTCCTTTTGCCTGTGGATTGAGTATTCTACAAGATGAGAGTGTGGCAGAGAAGCTTGCTGTAATAATGTAAGCATTTCACAGAAGTTATTTGATACCTTCCCTGAAATCACGATGATGCCATAACTTAAATTATTAATGTTACAAAGCTATAATCCTCTTACATTCTTACAAGCTGAAAAGGGCCAAATAGCGTTAGTAGGCTTAGTATTTGAACAGACAATACCTAGGAAACTCCTGTGTACTCCACAGAATTATATTGGTGATAAGATGTATATAGGTGTCAGATTTTGGACTAGAGGAACTCCACAGGTCCCTGCCACCAATATTGTTTTACAATAGTCAAAATCATTTCGCCGTTTTATCTACCGACACCATGAAATAAGTGGCTTCTGACACAAATTGGCTGCTGTTTCTTTGTGACTGACTTAAAGCAGCAATTCAGCTGGCAGAAACGTTAGCAGTCACAAATCTATAGCTCAAGGCAGAAGATCAAGGCTTCCAGAAAGTTATGTATTGTTTATTCATATGCTTTCTGATTTTCAACTTAGTTTATAGCCTTCTTATAGTAAGATCAATGAAGTTGCAGTGAGATATTATGAAGTGTAAGGAGGCTTCCAGGATGAGAATGGAGCAAGTTCAGAACAGGGTTGAATTAAGTTATGCAAAAATGTAGGTTATATTGCATGAGTATAAGGGACGAAATTGCCCATAGTTTTGTATATCATCACTTTTCACTACTTGACTGACTGACTTTAAAGTCATACTTCATTATTTTCTTCTGAAGATGTACCTTTCTGGATAAGTACATTCCTCATTTGATAGGATGATTAATTGGTTTGGTTTTGTTTAAAGAGTATTCAGATTCAAGCATTTCATTAGAGGAAAAATTTCATTTTCTCTTTGTGAGTGCATCTTGTATGATGCAGTCACGTTTTCCTCAGCTATCTTAGATGAGTGAAATTACATAAAGTAAGAATGGACTTATTAAGCTTTCTATATTGTATACAGAAATTACAATGGCAGTAAGGAATTCTGTGTTAATGCATTCATGTGTGATGCAAAACCTTTTTCTTTTGGAGTCTTTTACAATTGATGTGACCAAAGGCAGATCCTTCTCCATCTCCGAGTATAGCACAGTAGTGCATGATACTAACCATAGTAATGCTTACTGATCCAGAAGATGACAACAGTCTCAGGATATTCTCAGATATCAAAGCAGGCGGTGTAGGCTGAGCTTGTTCAGTGCTAGCAAATCATGGTTCAGGGGACCTGAATCGTTGTTGTCTACCTGCATCACAGACTGTTCGTGTCTTCTCTAGGAAATCCCTGTGTGGGTGCGTGATGATGCTTGAGTCAAAGTTCTGGTCCACAGCAATGGGAGATTTTGCTTTGTTTTTTTTCTTTACCTGATATAAGGCTACAAGTCTTCTGGATCCTGGGAGGTGTCAACCTGAACACATCCCTACTCAAAATATTCTGAAGTAAGTAGTTTCTGTTATTAACCCCAAGAGAAAAAAAAACAACAACTGAGGAGCCAGTGTTTAAGCTTGCAAAAAATTCTGTCCTTCATCTCTGGCTGTAAGTAGGAAAATGGATATGGCTAAAAATCAAGTTGTAAGAGTTTGTAACTGTGAGGTTCACCGTGCTGGTTTGCCACAGCAGCTGCTATCTTTCATTAAGAAACAGGAATACTGGGCTCATCTTGAGTGATGCGTTGCACTTTGGCACACACTCCTTCATGTCTGCTGCAGGGGGAATGGCAGTGGACCGCAGAGACTGCTGGCTTCTTGGCAGTGTGAAGAAATGCAAGCGATGAGGAACTTGCTCTTGGAGTACAAGCTCTGAAGGAGTTGGAGACTTATTCCTTCTGTGAAACACTAGCTTACTACATCTGAGGAGCGTGAACATCGTGATGGCCCAGTATTCAAAATGGGAACGACTACTGCTGAGTCAGTGTGACCTGCAAGGAGAGCTAAATCTCTAATCTGGTCCCAGTATTTGTAGATTTTACTCTGTAAAAATCCGTCTAGCATCTGACTTCAAAATGTGTTGTACGTGGGCAGGCACCCGATCTGTTCAGAAAGGTGTTAAAGACTAGTGAGATTCCGCACTTCAGCTATCCAGATGTTGTTAAATCCAAGAGTCCTTTCCAAAATCAGAGCCTTAAATAATATGAATCCAATTTAAGGAAAAAGAGAACTTAGTGGTAGCAGATCTTCTGTTGAACTAAGAAGTGTTTTCTTTTTCTGTAGAATTACAACCACAGAGCTCAAATACTTATGGTAGGAGTGCAGGGTGATGTGCGGTGTGCTCTGAAAATCTGATTTCAGCAGCCTAGTTTAAGCCAAAATCTCACGCCTGCTGCCTGCTTCTGGATCCATGGTGTCTGACTGAAAGAAACAGTAGACAAAAGGGCTTAAGATGCCTGAACTGGGCCCAAGTTTTCTCCCAAATCTACCTGGTATTTGCCCTTCCTATGTGCCTGTGACTTAGTTTTTGCAGCTCTGTGGAGCTTGACCTTACAGTGCTTATGATAGAGACTTTTCCAAGGCTGGAAGGAATTGCTTTATCTACTTCTATAACACTGCAAATTCCTAACTTATATGTCAGAAGGTGACTGCTTTCTGGACAAGTCAACCATTACAGTTAAGCATTTGATTTGTGGTGTTGTTTGTTTTACTTACGGCTTATTTAAATATAATGTTATATTTAAGTATTGCTCCTAATTTATCAAGGAAAAAAGTGAGAGGAGTCATCCTGTTTGGATTTTACTTTTCAATTACTATTTTTTAACTTAAGAACCAGTGGAAAGGAAAAGGAAACATGTATATAAGACTTACATTACTGGTTTATAAAAGAACAGAAAGGAAATAATCATGGTATGATAGAGAACTTACTTGATTTTTATAAATAAATCGATCCTGAGGTACAATTAATGAACTTCATTAGAAAAGCACTAAGTATTCTGACCTCTTGCACAACAGGATCCTCCCAGTGGGTTTTGAAATACAGTATTTGTTTTCATAGTAGCTATGATTTCTTCTAGTTTTGACGTGAATTATCTTGCAGTTCTTCTATAAAGAGCTGTCTTTTCTCTTGGGAGGTGTATAACAAAAATGTTTTGTTCTCTGTTGATGAGAGCTGCCTCATAATGTAGGGGAAAGAGAATAATGTCCCTAAAAAGAGTTTTGCAATTGCACATTTTTTTGGTACAATTCTATGGTTTTCATAGGCTATTGCCTTAAATGTTATTCTATGAAACTTACATTCATATAAAATACCAGTTAATTCCTCAAACTTTATTTAGATGAAAACAGCAGCTTTATCTCCTGTCTTGGAGATAGTCATTATACTCTGTAATCTTGACAACTACAGAGGCTTTATTCAGTTGTTAGTGTGATTTCTTTCTTGGAAGTGGCTGTGTAAGTCTTGTTCGGACATGGCACAGGTGCTCATGACTATGATCGATTGGGGTAACTACCTCTAACTTCAGGTTTAAGAAAGAGAAACTGTGGTTGCAGTGAGTTGTAACTACTTAGTTCTGTACACAGTAGATGATTCTGTACACAGGAATATTGGTTCTGGAGAAAGCAGGTACTCTTAAGATCCTGCTCAGATTTATCTTGATAGCAGTCATTCTCCTGTTGTCAATGGTACCATTTAAAGTTGAACATGGGTCTAGATATTAGACACAGATATAAACAGGTGCACACTGGGGTGACAGAACATTGAAAAATGCCAGAGATGGAAAATACTGCTACCATGAATGGAAGACCATTTTCTGTTATGGAATTATAACTTACATATTTCATATTTAAATACTTTAAAAGGTTCAGAAAAGTTCTTCTAAGTCATATAGCGCAATTTAGGATCTTTCTGCAAGCTTACAGTTGTTTCACTATCGCCTAGAGAAATGCTGGAAATAGCTTTATTTGCTGTCTGGAGCAAATTTGCAATTGCTGTCCTTTCTCTTGGCCCTTTGTGAAGTCTTCCAAATATAAGTGCTCAAATCTGTAGATACAATCTTGCTGATAAGAGTGTGAAATCTCAATGTTAATTTTGCACTTTGGTGCAATTTCTGGTGACCTTTTTAACACCTTTTCTTTGTTTGCAGTTGTTTTGCAAGTAATTAATTTGTAGTTCTTGATGCAGGCATTTGGTATTTTGGACTATGCCACTTACTGTCTCTGTAGAACCTGAGCTTGCTGGAAGTTAGGTTTGGCAGATGGTACATGGAGAATTGCTTTTGGTTTTGAAGTTACACTTGTGGATTGTGAAGACTATGTATTTCCAATTTATTTCTAAAAATTAAACAATAAAGCTTCCTTCATTTGCTGTGGAAGACTGCTTTGCAGATGGATTTTGTCAAGCAAAGGTTCTTCATGATTATCTTTTTCTTTCTTGGAAATTTCATCTCCACGCTCAGTTAGCATGATACCATTCTCACTTTGGTTTCCAACATATTTGAGTCATTACACTTCAGCAGATAAAACCAAAATATAGAAAGAATAAACATGCTGCATTGCAAGTCTCAGTGTGCTCTGACGTATATTTAATATTTTAACAGAAGTGTGTATAGCAGTTACCTATGTTCTTTTGCTCCCTGATATTCTTATCAAGCAACATTTGCTGTAATTACCACCATCACTTTCAGCTGGCTTAAAGTAAGGGGAAAGAAATTACTTAGCAATGTTGAGAATCCTTACTTCGGTTTTATTTATTTTAATGATCGTTTAAATCTTGGTCTGCCAAAGAAATCTAGCAAGCTCTGAGGTTGGTCTGAGCGGTATTGGCTACTGACTACAGGATGCTAGTCTTGCAAAACATGAAATAGTATTCCTCACTTTGCAAGTCAGGAGCAGGATATTGACATCCCCACCACCACAGGGTTTTTTTGGTTTGTGTTTTGTTTTTTGTTTTTTTTTTTTTTTTTTTTTTTCCAAATGAGTTCTACTTTGGGGTTTGGCAATGAAAAGCTGTTCTAGTCTGCTGTGTTGCTGCTCTGGTTCATCTCTCACTTGTGTTTGTGTGGGCTGGTATAGTCACTTTACACTATTTGCTTTGCAGTCTGGGCTGTTTCAGGCTACTAGTCATTCCAGTTCAGCTACGTAGAGCTTGAAAGCACTACTTCCTTAAGCTTACAGCTCAGAATAAATAATCACATCTTCTGTGTTTAAACTAGCTGTCCTAGAATGTGATATGGCTTCTTTTCAAAAGTTTTTTTCAGGTATATCCATATGCTTTGTGTGCACAAGACCGAGTTTGCTTAAAGGAGCAGTTTCGTGGGTCTTACGTGTATATACCTCAGAAAACCATGGTGTTATTCTAAAGGAAAGCAATTCTAGTGATCAGTTTGGTAGTTTCGGAAGTAGTGGTGGGTCTTTTCTTTGTTGTTTCCTCAACTAGGAATAGATTTAGATTTTATTTGGGGATCAACAAGTCTTTTCAGATCTTTAGCTGACCATGCAGTGAACCAGACTGCTGACAACCTTGGTGAAGTTATATTTGGCAATGTGAAGATAACTATTTGCCCTAGGAGAGTTCAGACCATGTAAGTACTTGCTTTATCCTGGTCAAAAAAGAACCTACGTGAGCATATTGGATCCTGTTTAACTCAGGACATTCCATTGTCTCACTGAGCAATGTCTTTTTGACAGTGGAATACTGATACAAATTTAAATAAAATTTGTAAAATTAAGCTTTTTACTACTCTGTCTGTTTGCAGGCCTCTAGGTTGGGCACTTGTCTATGTAGGGTGGTCTTTGAGTCAGTTATTCCACCACAGCTTCCTGGGCAGGACACAGATCACCAAGTCACCAAAACCTGAATGCTGCCTTGAAAAATTGGTTGAGTCTTGAGTAGTATTGTGGTTCTTCACAGACACGTCTCCATAGATCTTGTTTTAGCCATGTTAGCATACTGATTTTTAGTGCTGATAGCGGATGGTTAACATGTGATATTAAGAGACATTTTGAGCCGTAAGGGAAAAGTTAACCTCTCCATCTTAGGCTATTGCTTGCATTTGCTGCTCTGTATGGTTTTTTCCAGTTCATTGCTAACTGAAATATATATGCGTTTATTGAGTTTTGCTTTGTTTGCCACCTAACTGTGTGAACTGTTTTTTGTTGTTTTGTTGATCATATTAAACAGCACTGACCCAATTGCAGTTTCTTTAAGGTACTCTACTGCTAGTATTTTATTATTCTAGAATAAGATAATGTGAATGTTTAAAACAAACAAGCAAACCCCAAACCAAAAAAAAACCCCAAACCCCCAAATAATAACCCCCCTAAACCAAACCAAACCCAAATAAAACCCACCAATTTCTGATTCATAAAAAAGTCTTAGTTCTTCTTCTATTACTATTATAGACTTGAGAATTTCAGAGAATCAATGGATTCTCCCTTTCACGCTGTTTTGCTGACATGTAAAAGTAAAGGAAGTAAAATACAGAAATGTAACAGACTTGAGAAATGCTGTTTCCCTCTGCTGATGTTGTGGTGAAGGGGAACTGAAATTCTTTGGTTCTCTCCCACATTGAGCCATTTCTGCAATAAGTAGAGCGTACTCCTGTTGGCCTCTGAAATGTCAGGCAAGCAGCTGGGGCTGCTGAGAACGAGTCTGTCTGTGCCTCCATGTTTGAAGGCATAGAGCTTATCCTTTCTAATTACACTGTAATATAAATGGGCCTTCGCTCTTTTCCCTGGGTCCCTGAAAATTTTTACCTCTGTTCTGTTGTGCAAATAATTTGATGTGACTGTGACCATGGATCCAAGCGATGTGGCTTCATGATGCTTCACCTGAGCTCGTAGGCTAACCAGCAGATGCGACATACCCTGCCATCTAGCTGAGCAGTCCTGCGAGAGGAAACCGTGCCGTCAGGCTGAACTGTGCACGCACCGCACAACGCAGATAACTGCAGGTGGGGAGAGGAGGTGGTCTGCCCTGTTGTTTCATAGCGCTGTTGCTTGAAACCTTCGTAATTGGCTTGATTACTTTTACTGCTGGCATTTGTTTCTGATGGTTTGTAACCATCCCTAGTGGTGATGTGTCAGTCCAGGTACGAAATATATTTGCCGTATCTTTCGCTACAAGTATAACGAAGGACCCTATTTCACTGGCTCATCTGAAAAACAGAAACAACTTTCTGAAGCAAGCAATGTGCACAACTTGTGGAGGGCTGATTCAGGAATTCAGATCCTAGTGAATGACAATGCTGTAGATTCAACAGGCTGTATATTAACGTGTCGTAAAATAGCATCCCTTGAAGTAGTCAGTCGTGCTCTATAGAATTCTAACCTTGAGAAAGAAATGCCTTCCTTCTTCCAGGATTGTCCTGGCTTCAGAAAACATTAATTCACTCAATACTTTGAAACAGCAACTTTTGAAAATAGTATTATGTGGAAAAAAGTAAATGTTTTGTTTGTGTTGCTAGCAACCACTTTAGTCTAACATTTTTATCTGTCAACCATGTTTCTTTTGCAGATGAAAATTTATAAGATTTCAGGGAAAATATTTTCTAATTGAATCCAATCCAATTTTTGATCTCAGTAAAAACTTCCTTCATGAAAAGGCACGTATTACTGTTGCATCTGTTTTAAGCATCAGGTGGTTTGTAGATAAGGGATTTTTTCAACTTTATATATATACACATATATATACACATATGTATTCAAATCCACTGAATCTATTTTTATATATATGAATATACATAATATATATAAATAGATTAGGTGGATTTGTATTTTTGTAAACATTAATTTTTATTTTATCTTTATTAGAATTTAATACGAATTTATTGAATGCAAAACTTTTGGTGCCTCTTATCATGAAAATATTGTTTGCTAGACTTGAGTTTGTAGTGCCAATGAATGGATCTGACGTATCAACTTAGTAATAACTTTGAATCAGTCAATGTATGAAATGACATTTGATCAGTCAGAAAAGACAAGTGATCAGTCAGTGCCCTGAAATGACCTTTACCTATGGAGTAAAAATGTCATATTTTAATCATTGTTACATGGTAGAATGTGTAACACGATAATTTTAACAGTAGTACTTAGTCTTAAATCCTCCTGTATCATAATGATTCCTGGGTAGTGCCAGACTTGAGAAGGGAAACCTTAATTTCGTGCCCCGAGCATAAACAAGACATAAACAAGATTGTAGTAAATTCCCTTTTGTTCTGACTGTAGGACAACCTCTTAGAAATAAACTATTCTTTTTTCTGTGTATTAATTTGTTCCTTTAAGGAGCTCAGGAGCAAAGCAATATATATGTGGTAAGAGGAGTTGAATACTAGCATTCTGAAATGAAGTGTAGTGACACTTGTAGAATCATAGAATCATTTTGATTGGAAAAGACCTTTAAGATCATCAAGTCCAACCATCAACCTAACACTGCCAAAACCACCACTAAACCATGTCCCTAAGCACTGCGTCTACCCTTTTGAATACCTCCAGGAATGGCAACTCAACCACTTCCTTGGGCAGCCTGTTCTAAAGCTTGACAACCCTTTTGGTGAAGAAATTGTTCCTAATATCCAGTCTAAACCTCCCTTGAGGTCGTTTACTCTCATCCTATTGTTTGTTACTTGGGAGAAGAGATCGACCCCTACCTCGCTACAACCTCCTTTCAGGGAGTTGTAGAGAGCGATAAGGTCTCCCCTCAGCCTCCTTTTCTCCAGGCTGAACAACCCCCATTCCCTCAACCGTTCCTCATAAGACTTGTTCTCTAGGCCCTTCACCAGCTTCGTTGCCCCTCATTGGACATGCTCCAGCACCTCAATGTCTGTAGATCCTCCCTGAAAACCATGTTGTGACTTGCTACTTAGCCTGGAGAATGTGAAATATAATATTTTCCTAAGTCACTTCTATATGTATGTATTAAGTGTTGAACTGCTGCTGGCCTAGAGCAGTTACAGAGAATGACTTTTAATAATGGTGTCTTAATTCCTTAACTTCCCAAGTCATCTGCGGCTGCTGTTTCATTGTATCCCTCTGTTTAGATGCATATATCCAAAGAAAGTTGGGTAGAAGGCTGGGAATTTTTTGCTAGGAGTTGTTCTGAATGGAGTCACGCAATGGTTCCTGCAGACGTTTTGAGAAAAATGGCTCAAAGAATGATACTGTCCTGTCTGTTTGGGGTTAAAGATGTACTGCTGCTGCTACTGAACGTGTAAGTGATTCAAGCTTGAACTGTCTTGTGTTATAGTGTCGTGTGAGGGTTGGGTTTGCTTGGTGGGTCCTTGTTAGGATACTACCATCTGGCACTGTGGTCACAAACACTTTACTGTTGTTGAAGGGAGTATTCTTGTGACAAAAGAAGGGGAAAAAACCTCACACCCCACCCCCCCGTCCAACAAAGTGAGAATCTCTGTTAACTGTAAAAAATTATGTTCTACTATTACTGGAGCATTTTAGGTCCATATAGTCTGGAACAAGTTTTGGTTGTCAAATTTCTGCATCTCTGACAGTGTTTACAAGGAAATACAGGTGAATACTCCTTGATTTTTTTAAATACTCCTTTGATAATTTTTTTTTAATGCTTACATAGAAACAAGATGTCATGAAGGCAATTACGACAATGGAGATTCCTGCACGAAGGCAGAAGAGGTGTTAATTGGGGAAAGCTAGAAGAGACTAGCTCCTGTGTGTATGATCTTACTCTGTGCATCTCTGTGGAGTAATTTAAGTCTTAAAGGGGGTGGGGGAAGTATCTTGCTGGTGATGAAATCGAACAGTAAGAAAAGGGACATAAGTGTGGGCAGATAAGTAAAGTTTATTTCACATGCATTGCATTCCTGAATCTGAGCTGGTACTTCTTTCTACATGAAAATAGGAGTTTGGCTTTTTTGTTTGTTTCTTTTAGACTTGGATAGAAGGAAATACTCTATTCATATATTGATAATTTATAAAAGTCTTTATGTCCTTCTATGTACTTAACACTGCTTGGAATTTTGGCTTTACTGGAGATTTGTCATATTCACTACATATATCTTGTGATGCATTGACGATTTCCATGTTTGTGTGTAGGGCACAGTGTAGGCAGATGTTCACATAGCTCAGATAGGTGAGTTCAGTACTATAGAGGAAAATGTTCAGTCTTTTGCTTTCTTGAATGGGATGAAATAACTCAGTTCAATGAAGTATTTATTAAGTAGTCAGTTGTTTGGATCTTAAGGTTTTAGCAAGTGGCTGTCAGCGTCCTGAAAGGATGTTGTAAACAAAGAGTGAAAAAACAGCCTGAAAACAGTCAACAGTTGTTCTAAATGAATCCTGTGTTATTACTCACACTGGAAAATTGTTTGTAGTACTTAGTTGGGAACACTTTTATATTTTGCCTTGGTCTAGGCATTATCTCATGCTTATTCACGTGGTTATACATTTACTTTCCAAGCAAAAAAATCATGTACAATCCTTGAGCTGTTAACCGTCAGAGTACAGCATATTCAGGGGGAGTCAGACTTAAATTACTGCAAAATGTTGGAATGTTACTTCCAAGGGTGTATTCAAGAAGCACTTTATAGTTTCCATTACTTCCCAAACCTAAAGGTCAATGTTTGAAGGGAAGTAGCTCCCAAGACAAGTT
This sequence comes from Burhinus bistriatus, assembly GCA_013397275.1. NCBI lineage: Eukaryota > Metazoa > Chordata > Aves > Charadriiformes > Burhinidae > Burhinus > Burhinus bistriatus. The sequence goes on along the minus strand of VYXH01001346.1, from coordinate 395,072 downwards.
GTCTTCATATCTGACAGTTATTACTCCAGACATTTCAGTTATGTTTTATTAAACTTTTTAAAGAAAGTTGCAGGCTGGGTTTCACATGTAGGAATATGGTCAGTTGACAGATAGTTTTAAAATACTCCCATTAAGCAGGAGCTAACACATAATGTGGTAGTGTTTTTTTTTTAATCTTAGAGGTATCCATCATTCATATTTTGTTACCTTGGAACTTTTACTGACAGTAATATCACAAGCACTTCTGCAAGCCTTGCTTTTATTTTGGAGATTTTTGCTAAAAGCACATTTATCTGGATCTACCTTTCATAACATTTGTAGAAACTTTTTTGGAGGTTATCAAAAGGGTTGCAAGGGTTTTTTTTTCGCTGTTATGTGTTCATCCTGTGTATACTTTGTGATTAACTGTTCAGAAAAAGAGCGCCACACTGCTAAGGATTTTCCTTAAATAAGCTTTGTTCTGGAATAATTTTTGAGTTGGAAACCTGAACATAAACGCGGAATATTTGACAAAAAATGCCAGCAAATTACATTGAAAATCCTTGGCAGGCATCCTTTCATACTTTTGGGAGACTCAAGCCTCAAACACAAGTAAGTTGCTATGTGATAAATCTCTGTGTTAGTTGATTTATGGTAATGGCCCATGTTCTGTGCTTAGCCTGTAGGAAATGCATTCTGATTTAAGCTATCTTATTAGGCTTTTCCTCTGAAATCTAAATTAACAAACTTGTGAACTGCTCATGTATTTAAGCCCTGAGACCTGAATCCAGATGTTATATCTAGAGTCTATTGTATTATTGCAACACTGTAAGTTACAAGAAAAACAAGGAAGAAAACAAGTTTAGATCTCCAAGTAAAGCTCATTTCCTAATTTCATTTAGGGCAGTTTTTAAAATAATAAAATGTGCAAGTGTTTTGCCCTACTTCCTAAGGAAACAAAGCTTATGTGATCATGTTGTGTACCTCTGCTGACTGCCAGACTCTTACCTCCTCCCCCTTCCCCCAATAACTTTTGAAACTACTGGCCAATTTCAAACAGATTTGACAGGAGTAAAGGTCTCAAAGATATCAGGTTCCTACTAGTTTCATGGAAATCGGTGGCTGGATGGAGAAGAGAGACCCTATTCATATGTCTGCTTTGGAAAAAACTGTGGAATGAGATCAACTGTATTATTAGACGCTAGCAAATCCTCTCGGGAAAGAGAAGTTATGAATGCCCTAAATAAGGGAAAAGCTTTGACTGGATTTCTCACCTTCTTAGACATTAGAGGATCCAGCTCAAGAGTCATAACCATAGGAAACCAGGCTTCAGTAGTTCCATTGCTCACAGACCTGCTTGCTACTCAGTGAGGTAGAAAAGTATCTGATTATTCCTGGAGCCATTGAATTAATGAGGAAAAAGATGAAAACCCCCATATTTTAAGGATGTCTGGCTTCAGTTGTCTTTGTAAACTCACTTCAGAGGCAGACTGGTAGCAGAAAGTTGAATGGACGGTATAGCCTGAAGTATAGAAGGGAACAATAAAAGAGGAGAAGCGTAAAAGAAGATAAAGTGCTTGGATGTATGCATAAAATGCAAACCTGCCAGTTTTTGCATGGTGAAGTAGTAGTTTCATCCCAAATTCAATAAACTCCTTGAATTGTTTGTTCTTTACATAATCATGACTCTGTTATCATTATTTGTGGAACTATAATGTATACTTTCCTGTTCCATATTTATTATTCTAGTAAGTAATTTGTGCACCTCATCTTTCTGGAGCTTTGCCTTTGGCCTTTTTATTCCAATTGCTCAGATTTTTTTAGTGATGTGGAACATTGTATCTGATTACCGTTGGGACAGAATTGGAAGAAATACCTAATATTAGAGGTGCTGAGTGTTACCGCTAAAATACATTTTAGTATTCAGTGTATTTCTGATTTTAAAGGATTCAGTTGCATAGTGGTCAAGAAAATTGAGGGGGAAATTAGTAGCAGCTTTCTGTAGCTTAGCACCTTGAGAGATGAACATTGCTTTAGTGCAAATGCTCTGTAACTTTACTCAGTTCCTAGTTTTTTTGAACTATATCTCATTTTGTACAAAGATATGATTTGGTTCTTGTTGATATATATGGATTTAAGGTTGGAGGAGGAAGTACTCTCACGAGCGACAGTTTTTAGAGTAAGGTTGGGAAAATGATTACAGAGCACTTTAGGGTAGTGAGTCATAGCCTGGACAGATATTGACCAGACCATGTCACAGCTGTCAAAATTCAGTAGCTAAAGACCATTTCAGCATGGGTGGGATTAAGCTTCACAGAAGTTGCTGATTGTATAGATATGTGGATCGTGATGTTTCTAAGGAGTGTAAAGATTAAACAAGGAACTTTTCCAAAAGCTTTAAAGACAGACATCTAGATATAATGCCATTCATGAAAGAAATCAATTAGTTTTTTGCTCAGTTATGTCTTCCTGGCACACACACAACTTTTTTAAAAGAGGGTATTTAAGCCATATCTGATGCGCTTACTATTTTAATTTACCATTTTTTATTCCCACACTATCTGAAGAACTAGGCCTCCTGAAATATAGATAATCCCCATATCCTGGTGATTCTCACAGGGTAAATGTGGCAGGGTGAAAGAAAGAAATGAAACATGGAATTAGACTGAATATTGAGGATCTGCAAACGTCACAGAAGTTCTATGTCTATTTTCTGTGTATTTGCATGGACTACTTAGTCATGGTATATACTCAGAATTATGTGTATAGTTCTGGTCATCCACAGTCAAGAAATGCAAACTGATATTGGGAAGAAGCTTGTATGATGTGAGGAATAGAGAACCTAACGTATATGTAGCCAAAGCTACAACATTGAGCTTCAGTTCAACAGAATAAATACTGACAGAGAAAAACAATTACCTATAAATAACTGAGTCTGAACACTAGAGAGGGAGAATAATGCTATAAGCATTATAGCTTATAGTCTGTCCAAGAGTAAATGGATACAAGTTGGGCATGTGTGTGTTTAGGAGGCAAATTAGAAAAAAATGTCCCGAACAGCTTGCCAGCTAGACTAGTGAGATTAAGAATCTCTTTTTAAAACTTTGATTACTTTATGAGAGGGTTTATGCAACATCGTTTCCTGTGGTTGCAAAGAGTTGGCCTTAGTGAGCTCTCAGGAAAATGATGTTCAGATTTTGGTGCAATATCTAAGTCTTCAGAGAAGTCCTCCTCCTCTTTCACCTGAGCAGACCAGTGGGCTTTTATATTGAGAGCTTCTTGCTGGAATGATCTCAAATATGGAGAGTCAAAATGCAGCACTTTCAAAGACCTTAATGAATTTCAGGGAAATCCAAGTAAGAATAAGAAATTTAGACTGCTGAGCATAGCTGGCTTTTCAAGTTACTGTTTGCTCCACCACAATAACCCATCCAAGTCCATTGGACAAGATGCACTGCATCTGAGCATGCTTGGAGAGCTGGCCTTTATGAGACTGCTCCCTATCAAATTTGAAAGCTCACAGAGACTGGGAGAGGTCCTGAACCACTGGGTAATGGCAAACCTTCCACCAGTCTTCAAAAAATGCTGGATTGATGCTCAGGTAAACTACAGGTTGGTCAGGCTCACTTTGATTTCAGGGAAAGTCATGGAGCAATTCCTCTCGGAGCATATTTCTGTGCACATGAAAGACAACGTGGAACTGTTGGCGTGGATTTACCAAATGTAAATCATGCCAGAGCTTGCAGACTGTGTCTGCCTTTGCTATGCCTTCTGTGTTAAAATGACTGGATTTGTGCCTGAAGTGAGAGTGGAGGATGCCGTTTGTCTGGACTGTGGCACGGCTTTCAGGACTGTCTCACACCATATTATGTCCAGGTTGGGCTGTTACGGTTTCAATGAGTGGAGAGTGAGATGAATAGAAAACTGGTTGGATGATGGGACTTAGAGGGCAGTGAGTGGTTAGTGGGTTGTATGGGTCTGGAGGCTGGTAACAAGTGAAGAGCAACAGTGGTCTCTCCTGGGACCTATCCTGTTTAATATCTTTAACAGTAACTTGGAGGGGGTGATGGGGTGCATGCCCATTGAGTTTCCAGTTGACACCAAACTGGAGTGACCAGTTGATGCCCTCAAGGGCAGGGCTGCCACCCAGAGAGGCCAGACTGGGGGAACAGGCTAACAGGAGCCCTATGAAAGTCAGGGGACAGATGCAAAGCCCTGCCCAGGGCCAGGAGAGCCCCCGTAAGGGACGGGCTGGGGACGGTGGGGCTTGGGAGCAGCTCTGAAGGTAAGACCCTGGGTCCTGATAGGCAGTGAGCTGAGTCCAAGCCCTGGCAGCAGTGGAGGCCAACAGCATCCCAAGGCATATCGACAGGAGCATAATTAGCAGAGCATGTGAAGGGCTATCCCTCTTTATTTGGCATTAGTCGGTTTGATATAGCATCTAGTTTTGGGTTCCCAGCACGAGGACACTGATCAGCTGGAATGAATCCAACGGAGGAGTGTCAAGGTGGTCAGGGGGTTGAGCACTTGCCCTGTGAGGAGAGGCTGTGGGACCAGCATTCCTTTAGCCTGGCAAGACTTAGCTTCTGATGTGGCCACCCAGTACACCAAGGAAGTTATTGAGAATACAGAGCCAGACAATTTCTCATGGTGCATGTTAGGAGGATAAGGGGCAGCAGACATAAATTGAAACCATGGTTTCCAATGGGATATAGTGGAAAAGGTTTTCACTCTTAGGCCAGTCAAGTGTTGAGACAGGTTGTCCACTCTTAGGCCAGTCAAGTGTTGAGACAGGTTGGTCCAGTATTAGGCCAGTCAAATGTTGAGACAGGTTGTCTGGAGGAGGTGTGCAGTCTCAATGCTTGGAGGTTTCCAAGACCCAGCTGGATAAAGCCCTGAGCAACCTGATCTGACGTCTGAGCTGGCCCTGCTTTGGGCAGGAGGTTGAAGTGGAGACCGACAGAGGTCCCTCCCAATTAGTAACTCTATGAAGAGCTTTCAGGATAGGAATCTGCTTCCAGTCTGGCCCATGATGCAGTGTACAGCTTGAGGAGGGAAGGATGGAATAACTTGTAAGTGACAGAGCCTTCTTCAGCCTTATTTCTGCCACTTTCCCTAGGATCCATATATTTCATCAAAGGGAAACCTGTGACCTCCTTCTGCAGTGTGCCTTGATCCTTCTTAATCTAGTAAAATACGGTGGCTTCTGCTGCAAACCTGATAGAGCGGTGACTACTGTGGTTGCCTCTGCACCCGTAAATTAAAATTTCCTGGGAATGTTCCCAGACACAGAGGCCAACTAGTGGAGAGCAGTCTATGTCCATGCTATTAAACTCGCTCAGCCTGCAGAAGAGCATGGCTGCATGCAAACTGCCTCTTGGGAGTGGTCCCTGGGATGCTCCAACTCCTGCAATGTGCCTGCAGAGTGTTTGGTGAGGTGGTCGCTGGCATGGGCCAAGGACACGCTGTGGCCGTGCTAGTGCTTAGATGTATACAATATTACTGTATTCTAATACCTGGCGATGTTCCCAATTCCCGCTTAGTTTACTGTACAGATGTAGCCTCCTTGCACTGCAGTTGTAAGGGGGCCACAGTGCCTTGAATGTGTGGGTTTGAGGGTGTCAGAAGCAACGAAGCCCTCTCCAAAATATTTGGGAACGCCTGCCATACAAAATAGTGAAACCAGATGGTATTTCGTCAGTTGATGTGGAGCTAATATGATGGCAATTTATGTGGAAGGTTTCTGCAGCATGAAGTAAAAACCTGAGAAAAATAGCAATCACTTATGTCAGCTGTTTTGCTCTAGAATAGATGTAATGCCTTTGTCAAGAAGGAAGATACTTTTTTTGGGGGGATGAGGTAATACTTTTTTCATAAATAACACTTCAGGAGGGAAAGGCAAGAGTGGAGAAAGGCAGGATTTTTATCTTAAACTTGATTTTTTTATAACTGGTGATCATAGTTTTATACTGACTGATGTAACTGGCAAGATTTCTTGGCTTCTATGGTACTTTATAATTTTTCTAGCTTCTTAGAGTTTGCTGTTACAAAAGCAATTTCTTCTTTCACATTGTCATCACTGTATTGTGCAAGTCTAGTGTAGTCATTTTATTACCACACCCAGGGATGTCATGGTTACTGTTGAATGATTTCCCTCGAGATAATAGTGGCACAGCTTTAAAAAAATCAAGACCGCTGACTGATTGACTTAAGAAATAAAAATGGTATAATGCTTTCCAGATTCAAGCCTGTAACAATACTTTCTTTGTATAGGCAACTTAAGTGTCAGCATCATTCATTTGTAGGTCATATTCTTTAACCCTGTACGTGAATTTTCATTAACATTTTCCTCTTTTAAATTCATAGGTATCTTCATAGTGAAAACTTATTTTTATCAAAGTAATGATTCTATCTTAGTTCAGAATCTGTGCATATGTGGAGTAGGAGAGGTAGCTGATAATAATTCGGTAATAGCAAGCCTGATTCTGGAAATCACAGCCCGTCTTGTCTTGCAAGAGTTCCAACTCTCAGCTGAGAAAGTGAACTTGCTGTATCTTACACTGCCTATTGTAATGCAAGCATGTAAGGGACATCTTACTTTTGAATTAATATAACATTCAGTGTTGTCCTGTATGTTATGGCTAATCTCTAACAGTGGTAAAGAATTTACTTTCAGTACCAGTCATAGGCAAGGCCATCAGTAGGTGACTTCAGGATAGTTTAGCTGATAGCTTTTAGCATGTTGTCCTAGCAAAATTTTCTAGGTATAAATCTGTGCAAGTGTTGAAAAATAAGTGAGTAAAACATTTGTTTTGTTTTGGTTCTTGAGATTTATTAAGATGGCTTTTTGAGTATTGAAAACACATGGTTTCAGACTGTGGGATTTTTATTAATAAAAAACACCCTGCCTGCTCTTCCATCCTCCCTAGTTCCCAAAGACCCAGTTGAACTGGCACTAATAGGTAACATGGAAAGACAAAGCTGTATTAAGACTGAGCTTTATCATAGAAATACCCCTCCCAGTGTAGCTCCCTTCTAGTATAGAAAAGGTGTTGAGGATGCTCAGGGTAGGGCAATGACAAAAGGATCTGTTGTTATATGGATCTGCAGGGCTTTCCTGCTTCAACGCAGGGGTCGCATCTGCTGTTAGAGACTGCAGGTCTTTATCAAGACAGAGAGGGACTACACAGCTGCTCTGTGCTGGTGGGCTGCTGTGGAATTTTTTTCCTCCCCTCAAATTCTTCATTAATATTTCCCTGGTGAAGGGACATTTGCTTAGACAATACCTTGCAGGAGGCAGCGTCTGTCTGCAAGGATGTAGAAGTTATTAACTATGCTAACCCAGCTGATTGTTAACACAGTTTGAAATACTATGATTAGAAGCAGAGTGCAAGGATCTCCGAGTCTTATTGTGAAGGCATAGCAAAAATGGAAGATGAGTGAGGTGAGTTACAGATGATTCTGTTACAGGCTGTAGGTTGACTCATACAATTAAAATGCCATCAGTTAGTTGACGCACTAGGAATACTTTCATTTAAAAATCAGACCTAAGTATCTATGAATGTAGTCTCTGTAAAATTTTCAAAATAGGGAAGGAAAAAGTAAAATATTATGGGTTAGAATTTAAGCATATGAAATAAATAGAAGAGAGAAAGCACCACTATATAGCCTGTCAGGACAAGAAAGAACAAGATCTGGCTGTCTGAATAAATACTTTTTTCTAGCTTCTGAAATATGGAATTCCTTAAATACATTTTGGGTAACAAATACTGTTAGAGGGGATTTTCAGGATACTTAAGTAATACAGAAAGAAATCATAGCCAACAATGCAGATGTAATGAGAGTTTCCAGCATGAGTGGTTTTTTTCTTATACACTACTATGTCATAATGAAAAATTGTTGTTATTGGAAATTCACGCACTGTTAGTATCTAGCTTCAGATTCTGCCTCAGAAGAGAGGGCTTGCAGGCATTGCTGCGTAAACGGCTTCTCCTTTCAGTGCATGACCTGATACTAATTTGCTTAGATATGATAACTCAATTCTAGTGGAGTGTAGTAATGCAAAGAACATATCACATATATATATATTAATGCAAAAAGGAAAATCCACCATCTCTACAGAATAAAGCCATTTGCGTGTAGTTTTAGAATTTTCCATGAAAAAAAATGTGTTGGCTCACATTTTAATAACCTTTTCACTCTTAAGTGAAGCATCTTCCTGTAAACATCAGTAGCTAGAAGAAAACTTACTTGAGAAGCTTTTCAGTTTACTTCCAAAATATTTTCTGTCTTATGGTTGAGATCACTTCTTTCTTCATCTGTAGAAGACAAACAGTGGGCAGGGTGAGAGGTGATGGGGAAATGACAGTTTTGTCATAAGCTTCTAATTCTTGTTTTTATTTCTAAACTTAAAATACTGGTCTAATGGATAAGTGCTGAGTGTGATTTCTGATTAAGGGAGCACAGCTTTCTAAATGATTCTGTATTCATGTTCATGTGTATTTAACCAAACAACAATAAGAAAAAAACCCCAACAAACAATAAAAGAGATATTGAAGGGGAGCAGTATATCATTCACAGTCGGTCTGTTGTCCACTGGGACCTCCAGCAGATCTGCGCATTTTCTGTATAAATGAAGTGTTTAGTGCTTCGCTGTTTTACATAATGTTTTCTTGAATGATCTGAAAGAGGAAGTAGAAAGCACACTGATTACATCTGCAGATGGTGCGAACTAGAGAGCCACAGCAGCTGGAAGAATGGCAAGAAATAGAAAGTGGTCTAGAGAGCAGCAATGTGCAGGAATTTACGAAAGGAGGCTCACCTTGGAAATGTGATCCAAATTGTAGATGTGTTATATGTAAAATTAGCTTAGTGAAGTGTCAGTGTTGAGCTTTCACTCACACAGTGAGCAAGATCTATTTATCTTGATCTCCCAGCCAGTTCACTGTTTGTTATGGTATCCTGGTCTTTAACCACTTCTAGTGAATCTTCCCAGAATTGTTTCTAATTTCACTACTGCAGTTTTGGTGACAGTAGGACAAATAACTGAATTATTTCTTGTTTTAGTTGCATGAAAAAAAAAAAAAAAAAGCAGTGTGTTGAAAAACTAATACCTTCTTTTTTGTGATCTTTTTTCCCCCCAAAAAAATCTATTGTAATAGAATTATGCCTTAGTCAGTGCTGCAAATTACACCTCTGTCCCAAATTCAGAATCCTTGGATCTAAAATAGTGTTATTTTGTGCATCTGCTCTTTTACCAGTTTGCTTTCCAATTTGGGATGCTAGGAGGACTCCACAGCAAAACTGTCCTGAGACTTCATTTTCTTTAATGTTGTTTTACGAAGGGTTCGTGCTTTGCCTTGGTGCTTTGGAAATGAATCTGTTCTGGCTGCCTTTATGGGCTTATCGGTCTCTCAGGACTGGGCTCTTTACAGAGGGAATGCCAATCAGTTGTAATTTGCTTAGATAACAAGGTTACTATTGTTAGTGCTAACATTTCGGTTTGTTAAATAGGCGGTGTAATAGCTTGTTGTAACAATTTTGTGATGAAGAAACAGCCTAAGAAGGCCTTTTTGGTACACTTTGTATAATGTTCTGTAATGAAGGAGGCAAAGCAAAACCACATATCTAATATCATGTTGCTTGTGACTTAATTAGGGCTGTATCGGAACATCGCAGGTGTTTCTGCACTGAGGTGCTGGAGTTGGCTGCAATGTAACCTGGATAATCAGCTCTTACAGCTATACTAAGTTAAGATTGGATGATTTGGAGTCGGGGCGGGGGAGGTACAGATAAATACTTGTTTTGCAGAAGCCTTATGATTTTTTATTTTATTTTTATTTTTTCCAGTTAGTGTGTGAGCACCTGCCTAATAAATTTAAGCCTCCTGATGATGGGCTTGCTTTGCTTACCTTTTTGGGACTGCTCGAAATGGCCCACAGATTGCGGTACATAAGATGCAGAAAGCTGTACAGTCAAGTTTCATGTAGGAAAATATGTAATCGTTAATTGCTTTGTATAAAGACTGAATTAAAGACTAAATTTAAGGCTGTTCCTGTGTTAACTTTGAAATGAGCACCTAAAAGGATGGGCAACAAAATTAGTTGTGTCCCTGTAGCAGTGTGGCAAATCTGTCCAGCACCTCCCGTCTGTTGCTGACGCGGCTCCTCAGGCTGGCATGCGTGTCTTGCTCTGCTCTGTGCGGCGTGACCTCTCCCTCTCTCCACTTCGGGAATTCATCAAAAAAGGAAGCATGCCCAAACCCCTGGTTTGATTTCTTCCGGTGTATCAGGTTTTATAAAAAGGAGGACTGTGGTTTTTCGTTACAGATTTTCAGAAATCCTTTCATGACAGAGTTACATGAAGCTGCGGATGTATTTTGCAGTTTCAAAGCCCTGTGTTGCACTAGTAGTAGAAGTTTATCTAATATGTTTAAGTAAGAGGCTGAACTGGTGTTTGTTTATAGTTACAGTTGCTTTTGAAATGTCTGCCGTGTGTTTGGCATGATTTTGATGGTGAGTGGAACCAGGCTTTTATCTGAAATCTATTGCTATTCACTTTAACCTGTTTTTGTAGTATTCACACTTTATGCTCTTGTGCTGAGTAAACTGTAATGTGGTCAATGTGTGTTTGTCTGATCAGGCATATTTGCCTATACCTTATCTCAGCTGATTAAAAGCGTAAGACGAAAAGTTGTACTCTTCTTGCTGTGTCCTCCACAGCATAAGTAAGAAGATTGTGGTGCTGTTTATCTCTGCTACTGTACTTCTGTATCTCTGTGGCTAGTATTAAAGTGTGGCATGAATTCTTTATCCATCTAGTATGGTGGTGGCTTGCAAGTGATGAAAAACAGTTTCCTTTACGCAAACGTCCATCTTTGTTAATGCTGTCAAACAGCAAGTGTGATATCCAGGGAGTACACGTCACTCTGTGGGTTACTGATAGTGTAATCTAATTTCCCCAAAGAAATTAGAAGCATCTTTTCATCTATAGCTATCAGATGTATGTAAGCTAAAGGAAAACAACGAGTTAGAGACAGTACACGTGAATTTGGAAGAAGGATCAGTGGCTACTTTGAAATTAAACCTTTGGGTTTGCCGCACTTTCTGAGAAATTAACTTTGCTGAAGATGATATATGGTATGGTGGTATCATATGTTGCTGCCAAGACTTCCACAGATAAAATACCTTATCTATGTTGAAGGACTGTTATTTATTTCAAACAATGCCTTTAAAATCTTTGAGTAATTTTTACAAGGCCTTTTTCAGCAAAACCTTATGTATAGCAATAGTAACCTTAACTTTTTAAAAATTATTAACAAATGCTACACATTTTTCATGGATTACTTTTATTTCATTATTTGCCATGCCCTCCCAAGTAAAATTAACTAAAGTGAGGCGAAAAATGAATGAAATGGCATTTCTAATTTTAATAGGTGAAGTGCCACAACACAGACTGAACTTTTCCCTAGCATGTACCACTTATATTTGTATTTTTTTTAAGGTGTTATTGCCATGTATTCAAGTCAAAAAGATGAGTATAGTTCTATTCATGGGGAAATGCCACAACAGTTATGTGAATCCTTTTAATAATTAAAAGATGCAAGACAGGACCCCTTCTTCCACGTACCCCTCACCCACTCAACATTTCCATGGGCATTTCCAGTCAAAGCCAAGTTATTTTGATGCCTCTTTCCTGAAAGATCTGCTTCTGCTGTGGTCTAAGCTGGCCAAATATCTGGATTGTGTCATCCAACCCACTCTGCTTTTCTCTGGATCTGCTCCCTCAACTAGCTTTTTTCAAGCTGGGCAAGCAGTGGTGCTGCTAGATGTGGAGAGGTGTCAGAAAAACTCCCTATGGCTTCTGTAGGCTCTGTCAGCTGTGGAAGTGTACCTTAAGGTTGTTCAGATTCCCCATCATCTACCCGCTCCAGAGCACCAAAGTCAGGTCCTTCACTTCTGATTTGCTTCTCTTAAGGTAACATGCGTGACCCTGTTCAACCAGCCTTAATACCTTTCTTCCTCAATTGCCTCAAACTGTGACATTAACGTTTTTTATATCTTCATCCGGCTTTGCATGTTTATAGTTTAGCTGATATTGTTTTGTGCGTATGGCTGAACTATTCCTCCTTTAACATAACAGAAGCAATTGTTTTCTGTTGTTTCTGCCAGACCAGGCGGAACAGATCTGTTCAGACCTCTTGTATAGCCTGTACAACATCCCCATTGCTGAAGAAATACAACTATTGATTATGGATCCTATCCTTTAATCTAATTGAATTATTGAGGCTGCCTATTTAATTGAAGGACTCCTTTTATTATTAAGAACTTGCTGTCTGAGGCCTGAAAGGGAAAATTTGCAGACTCGTTTTCATCCATCAGGTGCATGCAAGTATTATAGAGAGGTGTTTGTAGTGCTACCTGAAATCAAAGGTAATTAATAGTCATTTGTTTTATCAGTAACGTTTATGTGGTTGTATTGCTGCTGTGGGTACCAGAATCGGCAGCAAGTTACTTCAGCTAGTTCATTCTGCAGATGGCAAGAACATGTTAGCAATACTATTAGGTTTTCAGTTCATGTGGTCCTGCATTACATCAAGAATGCCCTTTATATAAAACCTGGGGTTGCACCTTTGTACTACAGACCTCCGCCAGTCTGTATGAGAGCAGGGTGTTGTTATATGTGATGCTTGCTGCGTGGCATCTTTTTTCCTGCCCATTAGAAAGTATGTCAGTGCTTTTGTCCTGTACCTATTAATGACAGGTGACCATTAAGATGGACTAGCTGTGTAAGTAATTGGTGTGTAGATTATTCCACATATTCCACAATTATTCTTGTGACAAATTTGTTATCTCACTTTGAACTGGTGGACTGTAAAGTATTTCTTGTGCTTATTAAGTATGTATGGAAGTTTGTTGGAGTGATGTTTTGTGATCTTTCTAGTACTGGTGAAGTAACTCAATTTTTCCCTGTGTCCTAGTTCAGACTTGGATCTCTGAAGCTACAGAAAGTTTCGAGTCCGGCAGAGGTGGTTAAGGAGCTGATTGGTTACTGCCTGGACCGCCTAGGAAGACTGCAGGCAAAAAATGAGCATCTGCAAAAAGAAAATGAAAGGCTTTTCAGTGACTGGAACGATGTGGAGAAGCGGTAAGTTTAAAAGTGTGTTCACAGGTGATACTTGAGAAACTCACAAATACTTACACTGTCAGTGCAGGCTTTACTGATGAGCACTTTTAAAGTCATATAAAGAAAGGAGCACACAAATTTTTATTCTGTGTACGAGTGTTTTAAGCCTGGTTACTTACAGCCCATGGAGTTGTGTGTAGTTGTAGATCTTCTTCCTTTATCAAAAATGCAAATGGCAATTAAAGCTGGTTTTACCTTTATGAAGTGAAAAAAATTACCTCTTTTTTCTGTAGAATCCTCTCCACTTTTTTCAGGAAGCCTTCTTTCCACTATTTTCTATAGTTCTTATGACTAGCAGTTTAAGTTATTTACGTTTTTGTGTGGGAAACAAGTTGCCATTGCTTTTAATCTGTTTGCTTTGTGAAAGCAGACAGAATTGGAAAACAAGTGTGTTATTATGGGAAAAAGCACTATTATTTTTTGGTTTTTTAATTGCCATTGCATTTATGATCTGAATTGTCTGCCACTGCGCTCTGTAATGAAGTAATCTTTACTTATTTCAGTTAGCATTAAAGGCTTGGCACATACAAGTCAGATATTTATCTTGTTTTTCTATAGCTTTATCTAAAAAAAATGCATTTAGGAAGATTGATGAAAGAATGTAGCTAATTGATGTTAATTTACCTTGAAAAAGAGAGCTAACTTTTGGGAGGAGTTAGTTTTGTTTCCCTCTCATTAAAATGACTAACAGTTTCTCCTGACAATGTCCCTGACAAGCATATGGCCTTCCTAAGTAGTGTTTTACTGCTTAACAGTTTATTGAACAATAGCGTATTGTATAACCAGTATGCTGTACTGCATTACACGCTAATGTGTAATAGGCATTAGTGCTTGTATCAATTTCCATGGTGGTGTGGCACTTTTAAAGAGTAACCCCAAAGAAAAAAAAAAAATCACAGTTGCTTCACAGCCTTTGCTCTCAGAAGCAGTGTATTTCAGCTCTGAAAGCTGGTGGTTTTCTTTAGTATGTTTATATTTTGAACAGCTGAAACATGGTAAATACTGAAAGCTGTATGATCACCAAACTTTGGCCATGTCTGCTCAATGGAGAATAAAAATAATTTTCATCCAAACAGTGTTGGGTTTTTGTTTTCTCAGGTTTTTGTTTTGGTTTGGTTTTTTTTTAATTCTTGTTGCCACTGTCTCTCATTGGTGTTTTGGCTCCAAATGCTGGCCAGGTACAGGAATGGCTCCTGCTGGTTCCCTCTGCAGTTCAGGTTGACGTAAAGGCGAAAGGCAGAAGCAGGCCAAAAATCCCTTTGAGGAATCCCCTGCATCATCAAATTGTTAAATTACTTAGGTATTCTAGTCTAAGCTGTGTGGCATCTGAGGTCTTGAGAGTGTTTCTGGTTGAAGCTGTAACTCCCTTGGTTTTCATCTTCTTGTTTATTGTGGTGACCTAAGTGTAGGATTTTACCTGGCTGAACACTTCCCCGCTTTTAGGAAATGACCCATGCGTAGGTGACATCGGTATGAGAGTTATTGGCTAGCTAGACTGTTCAGCACTTCATCAAAAAATATAAAATAAAAATTACTAAGACACTATCTAGCAAGATCCAAATAGAGAGGCTATGGAAAATCAAAAGGATTATTTAAGGAATTATTGAAGGATTATTTAAGGAAATTCAAAAGGATTATTCTGAAAATGCTGCAATTGGGTGCCTGGGGGGACTGTGTGTCTGTGCATGCCCCTCAGGGATGGATGAGTTAAAATATCAGAGCAGAACAGCTATTGTTTTTATTTCCTGTAGATAATTAAGTTAGTAAATGTGAAGTAATAGTAATCTGTGGCAAAATAATTCCTTGGCCAATAAAACACAAGTTAAATTTCTGATTTGGGTGTCGTATGCATTAAAAAAAAAATTAGGGTAGACAAGCCAAAATCAAAATAACTCCTAATTTATGTTGTGGTCAACTATAGTGACAGTGTATTTAAACCACAAACAATTTATAAAAATGCAGGCTAGGTAGTTTGGTACTTGAACCTGACTGCTCAGCGTTACCTCATTAAGATTAGATACCATCGCCAATGCTGGGGGGAAGGGTGAACCTGAAATGTAATACGGTGGGTGCTGTAGGACCAGTAATTATTTTAGAGCACTGAGGACAGGGATAAATAGCAGAGATGTTGAATTTTTTCTTTCTTTCTGGTACTGGAGTGTGGAAAATGTATAAATGCCATTAAATTACATAGTTCACGTTAACCTCTGTGAAGCATGTGTGATTGCTGTACATTTAGGCAGCACTTAAGAACTGGACAGTTACCTTATTTTCTCAATTACTAATCGTAACCGTTCCTAATACTAGCTGCTTTCAGAACGCTGTGCAAGCTTTTTGATGGCTATCATTTTGGGCGTTTCTGGCACATTAAAAGCATTGCACTTAAATAACAGAGATCTGAGAATATAGAAATTGGAAAGCACCTTCAAATAAGACTTGCACCACTCTAGCCATTAACTTCCTTTTATTTTCATTATACTAGAAAGTTGTCTTTGAGATGAGCAGCTTCTTTATTTGGCCTGGGGAGACGGTATTTTAGTGAGACAAATTGCACACGGGCACAAGCATGCGGCGGATTGCAATTAAAGTTTGTAGTTGAAACCGATGAGGTATTGGAATGAAACCCAGCCAGCTTTGCTTAGTGGTCATGTAATTCAGGTAATGCGTGCCTGAGTGAATCCTAAAGGCTACTCAGAGTTACAGCCAGAGCCACACCACCCACACATACGTTCTGCATAACTAATGCATCCCTGTTCCCAAGCAGCAGAGGACTCTTGCTTTTTACTATTCCATTTTTAAGTATCGTCATATGCCATATAACTTGCAAATATACCATTAATGTAACACTATTTTACGCTGATTGAATGTTATGCCAAATGAATGTCATATTTATGTCTGGAGAATGTATTTATGTACGGATTACTTTAAAAAACAGGAAAAAAAAATATCAAAAAAGCTGTTCACGTAAATGAATACAATCATATGAGATTAACTGATGGCATACTACTAATTGATTTTTGCCTACAGGGAAGAGTTAATATTCTAATCTATGTGTATAGTCAGTATGTATATTTCAAGATGCTAATATTTTGCTCCAGAGGCTGAATAAATTGGCTGGTCTTGCAGTAGGTTCTTATACTGTGCTTCTTAACATCCAGGCAGCATCAGCGTTACTTCATTGAGAGTTTACAGTTAATGTGGATTTTCATCAGTGGATGTCTTTGCAGGATTCAGGGGCCTCACTGAAGTTATGTTATGTGACACCTTTTTGACCAAGTCAGCAAAATGTCTCAGTGTAACTATTTAAACCAGCCTCAGCTGCTGTGACACAAACCAGTCAATTGGCAAAATAAAGGCACAGTAGTAAATGCTTTGTTTAGTTAGTATTGTTTTGTGTGTGTGAGAAGGGACTTTTCTATAGGATTCGATAGAGACAGGATTACCATATTTTACACAAAATCCTTGTTTTCCATTTTTATGTATACACACATAATTAGTTTCAAGCATGTAAATGGTGATTTACCCAACAGCTGTATTTTTATTTTTTTTTTTTTAAATGGCTGAATTCTACTTGATAAGTGGAAGGCAATTCCTAATCTTTCTTCTTCCATGAGCTGGTCAAGGCACTGCTGGACCCTGCATTAGTGTTTATGATTCTTTGTGAATTGTCCTTCTGTTCCCCACTAAACAGTTAACTTTCCTTTCATAGGTGGAAAGTCTCCTGGTAGTTGATTAGTACATATAATCTTTCATTTAGGAATTATTGAACCGATCTATATGGTAATGATGTTCTGCTATTTGCATTTAAATTAGATGAATTATTTATCAACTATCAAGCATATCCCTAAAGCATTGCACAGTAGACTTAATACTTCATGAGATTATTTTCTATTGTCCCTCTTGTTACATCATATATGTTTTTGATCTATGAACAAAATAATCAATATTTGTATAGGAAGTTGTTGAAATTTCCTACCTTATAAATTAATATTTTTAAAATCGGTTATGTGTTTGTATTTAATAACAAAGGAAACCTTCTAAACTTTTTTTCCAACCTTGTACAGGTTCGTGAACAGAATGTTGTTTATAAGTTATGGCTATTTGCTATAATACTGTAGTTACCATGATCAATAATATTATCAAGATGTTTATTTCCTTGCTATGAACACAGGTATTAAAATGTTTGTGGTTCAACCCAAAGACTAAAAAATTATGAAATAGAAGAAGTAAATATAGGATCGCACTTACTGTAAGTCACTTCATTTATTGTGCTCATATTTGCTTATGTTCCAGCTTTGCTTTGAGTATGAGACAGTATACTTCCATATTCTTAATTTTATATTTCCATTGTGCTTCATTTTATTGACATTGACCTACCCTGAAGAATATTTTACTCTGACGATACTAATTAGGAGCTTTTAAAACATTTTTCTATATATTGTGTTTAGTCCTCTGCCAAGTAATTGTGATGGATTCAGGGGAAAAAAAAAAAAAAAAAAAAAAGCTACCAAATGGGGGCGNAAAAAAAAAAAAAGCTACCTAATGGTGGCTGCAAGTGTACTGAGACCTCAGCTCTGTATCTGTGTAATTTGAACTGGAGTCCACAGCACTGGAGTTGTTAGTGTTGTATTTGTCTGAATGCCTCTAAGGGATTACAGTTGCTGTCAGGTGTTGCTGTGATGTCCTGTTGAGCTTTGCCACAAACTGGTTTCTGTACCTTGCCAGCTCACCAGAACAAGACATGCAAGGCTTTTGATGGAAGATGGTCAGGCAAAGGTCTGTATTACCCACATCTGCCCAAGGAATCCTGGCAAGGAAAGAGTTCTGTTGTGGTTGCCCGAAGTATTTGGTGGTCATCTCAGCCCATGTTGGACTGGAGTTGCCTATTTCTTATTTCTTCTTTTTTTCCTGTTCAAATATATTCCAAGTCAGAGTGTGTGGTCCTGATTTGGGACCTGTCAAGCTTAATCGTATCTATTTGTAATCTCATTATGTGTATTCTGCTAAGGTATGCCCATTATGGTTAATTCAGCATTGAAACTAAAGAACACTTGCATATTTAAATTTTAGTTGTCTCAGATGCATGTGTGCAAGAACCTATCAAAAAAAGTGTGAAGAGAAAATTTTCCCCTTGGAAACTTTCCTCTTTTAGCAGCAAAGTTCATTGCACTTTTCTGTGAAAAAAAAGATTCTTTTGGCTGGTTTTAGACACAGGATGCTGGACTAGTCATGCCTGATTTGATATGGAGATTCCTGTAATAAGAAGGCTGGCCTCACTATAGAATTTTCTTCCAGGAAACACAGGATTTTAAAAAGAAATAACGTAACAGTTAATTTTATGTTGCAGGCTGGAAAAATGTGTGGAAGCTAAAGAAGAACTAGAGGCAGATCTTTATAGCCGGTTCATTTTGGTGCTGAATGAAAAGAAAGCAAAGATAAGAAACTTACAGAAGTTGCTGAATGAAGCTAAGGAATCTGAAGCAGATGCCAAATGTACAAGGTATGTCCTAATTTTCTTGAGTTTCTTGGTATCATACCTGATGCATATTTTAGTTTAGTTTAGTTTCCATTTCTTTGACTCTAACAGTGAGCGACAGTTCTTCCAGGCTAAGTGCTTGGTTATCCAAAACAATTCTGTTAGTCATGAAAGCAGAGGATTCTTTGTGGCGTCACTGCAAATGGCAGCATATTGCTTTGGATGCTGTAGCCAAGAACTAAATATTCAATGAATCTGTCCTTTTCTTTTTTTCTGTTAGCTTCCAGCTGATTTTCCAATCAGTGTATGTCTCTGCCATTTCCGTAGGTGGTACTTTCATATGCATTCTCCCTGAATTATTTGATTCCTTTTGTCCTTTGGGAAACAAAAATATCTAAATCTAAATGTTTTCGTGTTCAAAAATATCCAGAGAAGATGAATCATTCTAATGCTACAACACACCTTAATTTGTTTGCTATTTTTGTCCTGCTTTTTTATATCTTACCTTACCTTTTATTGTCTGTCCTTGTATATAAATATGCTAAGCTATTCAGCATGGGGACTCTATGTTGACATGTATCAGCTTGCATTGCCTTATAATTATAAATTCTTTGCAGGAATAATAGATGGCAAAAATGTGCGCTTTTTTTTCCCTAGGAATAGTATAGCTACCACTCAGATGGCTACAGGGAGAGAAAATAACTATGATGGCAGCACTGATGAGGAAAGTGAAAATTTAACACAGGCCTCATTACCATCAGGTAAGACAGAATGTATTGTCTTTGGGGAATATCACGGACAGGCCAACACTTTATATGAATAAACATTAATGAAGACAAAATACTACCTGACAAATTGCTCTGTGACAAGCCAACCTGCACGCCTTAAAAAAATCTCTCTTGAAGCAGAGTATAATACTGACATTTTCAAATTAGAGAGAGCAAGTTTAGAAGTGTGTTGTACAAGTGAAGGTACTGTCATTTCTTCGAAAATGGCAAATTACGTACTTTGCAGAACTGATGACAGTCTAACAGTGTCTGAACCGNATATATATATATATATAAAAACCCTACGCTTCAGGTCTGCAAAGTTTGGTATGGGTTCTCTCACTGGAGCTTTCTATTTTCACCATAGGTAAAGGTAATCAAGACAACAACTTGTTACAACAGTTTATTGTGCATGCTGGGAACCAGGAGTGTTCAAGACCCTGATACCAGTGGTATTCAGCTGAGTAACTCATATGAGCCTGTTTCTTGCGGACTTTCTGCTGTAATAGAAAGTAGGCAGAGCTTCAGACAAACGGGGAAAGTTGCAATCATGGAAAGAAATCATTTTATATTGTACTGTGCTCTTCAGTTCAGAAATCTTTGCTTTCAAGTGGTATTTGGTCAGTTCAGATAACATGGGGAGAAATACTTAACATTTAGCAAAAAGGCAAGAAAAAGTGGATGATGTTGATTCTTTTGCTAGATTCAGTTGGACTTAACTAGCTCAGGGAGAATTTTGAGATAGGCATGTATTTAAAAATGAAAACAAACCCTTGCTGCCNCTGTCCTTGTATATAAATATGCTAAGCTATTCAGCATGGGGACTCTATGTTGACATGTATCAGCTTGCATTGCCTTATAATTATAAATTCTTTGCAGGAATAATAGATGGCAAAAATGTGCGCTTTTTTTTCCCTAGGAATAGTATAGCTACCACTCAGATGGCTACAGGGAGAGAAAATAACTATGATGGCAGCACTGATGAGGAAAGTGAAAATTTAACACAGGCCTCATTACCATCAGGTAAGACAGAATGTATTGTCTTTGGGGAATATCACGGACAGGCCAACACTTTATATGAATAAACATTAATGAAGACAAAATACTACCTGACAAATTGCTCTGTGACAAGCCAACCTGCACGCCTTAAAAAAATCTCTCTTGAAGCAGAGTATAATACTGACATTTTCAAATTAGAGAGAGCAAGTTTAGAAGTGTGTTGTACAAGTGAAGGTACTGTCATTTCTTCGAAAATGGCAAATTACGTACTTTGCAGAACTGATGACAGTCTAACAGTGTCTGAACCGTCAACAATTCCATTTTAAATTCTAGGAATCATGATGTGTATGCAATGATTGCTAAAACGTAAAATGTAGTTTCTGACAGTTTCAATAGTGTTAAAAAGGGGAAAGAGAGGAGGTTTAACAGCTATAAAAAGAGCTGTGTGCATAAATGGAATAAAAATGTATTTATAACAGAATTAATTTAAATTTGTCAGTGAATTTTTGGCCTCATGAAGATGCTCATGAAACTTAATTTGACTAGAGACTGTGAAGTGTATGGATTACAATTGCCCATTCTACAATACAAGATATTTGACCGTGAATCAGAAGGAATTTTGCCATATTTTGGCAAACTAGCAGGACTATACGGGACAAATGCTATCAAAGTTTTAAAATTGCATTGATTCTTGCCTTATNCTTTGCTTTCAAGTGGTATTTGGTCAGTTCAGATAACATGGGGAGAAATACTTAACATTTAGCAAAAAGGCAAGAAAAAGTGGATGATGTTGATTCTTTTGCTAGATTCAGTTGGACTTAACTAGCTCAGGGAGAATTTTGAGATAGGCATGTATTTAAAAATGAAAACAAACCCTTGCTGCCCTACTCAGGCAATCATGACGGACTGGGCTGATTGCTGTTATAGGGGAAAAATAGCAACTGTATTTTTATTCGAGTTGTAAACAAAAATGTACTTTCTGTTGCCTTTGAGGGATATAATACTCAGGATTTAGATCATGACCAGAGAATTGCTTCAACTGCAAAATTTGCAAATAATATGAAGACTATAAACTTAATCCTTTGGGTAACACACTCAAGTTTTTCAGGGTAGTGGCATTCTTGAACCTGGACAATGAGTATCACTTAGGTCAGCTGATACTCTTCCTGTGTACGCAGCTTTCTCTTTCCATGAGCAATAGAAAAGCTCAGATAGGAGCTGAATATCTTAGTGCGGTCTAGGATTTTCACAGGCAAAAAGAGGCCTGAGGCAGACTGTGTCTCTGAAAAAGACAGTGATTCAGAAGTGAGTGGCATGAACGGATAATGAAGCTCATAGCTACATCAAGCATCAAGGACTGTAATGCATAAAAGATAATACAGATAATGTTTGGATTTTTTCTGTTTATCTTAGTTTTCCTGTCTCTTAGTCCAATATTACATTTCTTTTCCTTTTGGATTTGGAATGTCATTGTGTGGATTGCAGGAGCCAATGAGAATTAGAAGATCTTTGAGAATGTTTTAGGAAGATATTTGTGAAAACCACAATCAAGAGTGAAGATCATAATTTAAAAACTACTTTGAAGGAAAGTGAAGGCAGATGTTTATATGCACACATATACACATAATAAGTGTGCATTTGTAGATGTGCATGTCCAAAATTTAAAAAGCAGGAAGCTGGTGCTGGTTGTCATAAATGAAAAGTAGGAACTGCAGGAGATGGCTGAAGAAAGCGACACGATATAAAGGCAGCGAATCTCAGGCCAGGAAGTAGAAGGCCAATGACCGGTCTTCAAGTCAGTTGACAACACATATGCAGCTGTTATTGGCCTATTAGTGCAATGCTAAAAAATTCACTAATAATTGAAAAAGCAGCTGTGTTCAATAAGTGCTTTTGGTTCATGTTTAGAGGGGAAAACTAGGTTTAGTTGCATCATGATGTAGTTTTGTTCTAGCAACTAAGGGAGACTAGGTACAGCAGCTGTGAAATCTGGGCATTTTAAAATTAGCCAGTCAGGATGTGTTGAACTGCAGCGTTTAAAAAGCTGGCTGACGATTTTTTCTGTAACCACCAATAATTGTTTTTCTTCTAGAATTTTTGGGGCACTGAGGGGATTTGGAAAAAATCCAGCGATTTGGAAAAAAGCTGCTAATATTTACAAAAAGAGAAAGTAAATGAAATGGCACATTCAGTTATGGGTGTATCAGTCTGGTGTTGATTTCATGCAAATATTGGAACAAGACTCAATGAAGAAAAATGTTAGGAAAAATGGTAAGAATGGTTAATTACAATTTTTGCAGAGATGCAGAAACCGGGTACTCATGTCTTCTGTGAGGAGATACCAGCTGGCTGATGAAGGTAAAATCAGTAAAGTAATAGACTGACTTCCAAAACAGATCATGCTGCACCACATTTTATTCAAGAAATTAGGACATGGAAATTAACATACCACATGATAAATGTATTTGCAAAGGAGGTAAGATGTGTGTCTCAAAATATAAATGGAAAGTTATCAGCCCTTGTATCTGTGGAGTGTGAAATTGAAGATAATTTATATAAATGAATTTGCATTTTGTGATATACCAACTATAAACAAAATGTATGCATTCTAACACAGTGGAATGCCATGATTTCCAGTCCTTTGACAGCTACACTTCACTTGAGAAAACCAACAATGTCTCAAACTTTGCTTTGTCTAGCTCATCATGCAACATGAACCTGGGTGCCTCCAGGAATTACTTCCCTAGGTGGACGCATTTAGCAAAGCCAAGAGCTACTTGGACAACATTTGCACTCTGCATCGTATTGCAGTCGTTCTTGGGAGAGTGGCACTGTCCTGCCTGGCCTTGCAGGAACCAGCTTGGACTTAGACACGTTAGTTCAGTTGGTCTCTGCCTGAACTCTCCTCGGTTTGTAACTTCCCAGTCCTACCTGCCTCACCTCATAGGGAACCACTGGTCTAGTGTAAGGCTACTTTGGAAATTAAAGAACACATAGACCGTTCCCTGAAGAAGAGATTTTAATTTAAAATCAATTAAAAAAATTAAATCCAAGAAGATATTGAGTGTGAAAATAAGCAGATTTGCAAAGTTATGGCAAAAGGGACGTGTGGGTTTGAGTCGGGATATGAGTTGGCTCCTTGGTGTAGTGCTGTATCAAGTTTGGACATCCAGATTTGAAGAAAAATGTAAACATTAGCAAGTTGGGGTGAATAACGTTGTGCTAACAGTGGAGGTATTAGCAAATTATTTAAATAAAATGCTCAGAAGGATCTTAAACGATTGTTGTTTTCATGGTCTAAAAGAAACTATATTGCAAAGTCATGTCCTTGTAGATGGTCTTTCCATCCAGCAGATATAGGTATTTGATGAACTTGAATAACTTGAACTTAACATTAAACAAAGACAAAAGTGGGACATTATTCCTGACAGGATAATTAACTGTTTGGAGTGGGTTGTGATGGGTTATGTCCATCACTGCCAGCGTTGAAATCGCGATGGCATACTTTTAATGAAAAGACAAGATCTTGTTCATATAGGCATGAATTTAAAAGAACTACACAGCCTATGTTATGTTGGGCATAGGAAATGGCTGTTACTGTGACAGCTTTTCCTCTGTAACAGCAGATGAATCACAGAATAAAATAATTTCTTGTGTCTTCTACAAATGAATACTCATCAAGGCTGTCAGGTAGGTTTTCAGCCTCTGCACAGCAGGCAGTTACATTTATTTGTTCGGCTTCAGATAAATTTTGTGTAGAGGCCTTTTCCTGAGAATAGCAGTTAAACTGTAACCTAAAAGTTTACCTAAAAATTTAGGGGTTTTGGCACTTACAATATTATTTGTAGATATGATTTATGGTTTGCTTTTTGACAGCAGTTTCACATCACAGCTTAAAGGCAAAATCAACTGAAACGTGGTAGTTTTTGTCTCTAATTTACATACTGATGCTTTTTATTGTAAAAGAACAAGTTAAAATAGAATTAGTAGGTATTTTAGTGTAAAGCACTCAGGGAAACAACTGATGTATATGAGAAGTAAAACTTTCATAAATAGTACAACTTTTATAAATAATGCTGTATGTCTTTCTGTACAACAGCTTTGCCCATCATGCTGTGAGCATGGGGAAAATGTAGTTGACGTATTGGTTAGGATTGTGAATATGAGATTAGAAAAGGCACACAACTCCCACTTTCACTGCAGTTTAATAAATTCTTAAGTAGCAGCTATATATGATGTGCCAGGTCCTTGTAAATGCATGTGAGCTCTTGTTTGATGGAGTTTCTGGTCTGGAAGGAGGACAGAAGGAAAATCCTTCCACTGTTAAGCAGTTCTTCATGAATGGGGAGGTATGAATGTTTCTTGGGAGCAGGGGGAGGTTGCTTTTGATTTATTTTTTATTTGTTTTACTCCAGGGTTGGTAAGATTCTAGCTAAGCCACCAAAACCAGATATAGTTGTTGCTTTCACTACTGGTACTTCAACAAAGTTCCAGGGACTTTGCAGGTGCCTCACACTTGAGACTGCTGATGTGCTGTGTTGTTGTTTCAGTCCTCCCT
>VYXH01001346.1:331889-364563 GCA_013397275.1 Burhinus bistriatus | reverse complement strand
GTCTTCCACTTCTGAATTTTGAATGTTGTTTTCTCTCTGACAAAATGCTGAAAGGGCATTTACTCTGGCCACCTGTGTAACATTCACTGTAATAATTATCTTAAATTACTTCCCAACTGTATTACAATGTCTCATTTGAGCAAACAGACTATCTTGGTTAAAAGCTGGGTTGCTGAAGATTGCACTATAACCTATGGTAGTTTCCTTGATTTATTACTTTTCCAGGTTAAAGCATGTATCCTTGTTTTTAACCTGAAATTTTCTCAACTAAACCTCACACTGTGAGTCTGGTAGGTCTTTGCTAGATAAGAGTTGATTTCCCTGTTTGGGTTTGCTTCCTCTAGCCCTTTTTTATTTCTTCAAACCCAGTGAATACCTCATTGGGTACACAGTTTACACCTAAAGAAATGTCAGAATCTTCATACTATATATAAAATAAAAATAGAAAAGGATTTTCTTTTAATTCTTTAAAAAACCTTTGATTAAGAAGGAAATCCCTTTGCTCTGTGAGCCAGAAGTCAGGAATATAACACTCACCTAAACTTTTCGTGTTTGGGGTTTGTTTTTTTTTTTTTTTAACCCCTCTCCCCCCTCTCCCCCCCCTTACTTTACTGGATATTTTTGTTATTTATGTCCATCTCAAGTAATAGGTGCTGTCATAAAATCACTTCCCTAATTTTCTTTTAGCTTTTATTCTTAAAGTAGCACATAAATCAATCTAAAAGGTATTGAGGGTGAGGTGATAAAATTGTATTAGAGAAAAGTTGCTTTAATTAATAGAAACCCTAAATTATAGCTGTGATTGATAACAAATTCCACAGAAATCATTTGGCACGATGCTACATTTCTTAGGAAGCAGTTTTTTGTTGAGCATTGTACTGGAAAGCTGAGAAGTTCGTTTTCATCTTTAGGCTGAAAGGCTCTCCTCCAGGACACTTTTTCTTAATCTGCATAACACTACATACATCCCATACACAAGTTACGTGTAGAATATTAAGCGTCTGTAAGACTTAGAAGGGAAAAAATGGCTTTAAAATAATTCAGAGGCAATAGGCAGATGACATCTGTAATTATTATTCCAGTTTTTATAATATGTCTTGCTATATTCTGCTTGTTTTTAAATATTGACCTGAGCTTGTTGGTTTGTGCTGCTTTACATATAACAGGCCAAATGATCTCATAAAGAAGCTGCCAGTTACAAAGCCTGTGTTCAAGGAGACCAAATGTTAAGTTGCATGCTCTGAAAGACAGCTGACTCACACGTGACCTGATGGAGGAGAGACAATTTCAAAGCTGGAACTGTCAGCAGCATCTTACTAGTTTTTTGACTTACTGTATAAATGAGAGGGATCAAAAGATGTAATGCCAAATCGAAAGTGTCATAAAGTCTATCTTTTGCTGTTTTTAATTTAGTGGAGATTAGAACCCAGCATATCTGAAACAGAGAGATAGTGTATTTCCTCATGCTTACAAACGCCTCATTTTATTTACATAGTTGTTTATATGTTTGATTTATTTTACTCTGGTATGACACATACAACGTGACAACTGCTAACCCTCTGTGAAGAGCAATTCATGAGGTTCAGAACTTTACATATGTATAGGAAGACAGGTGCAAAACCCACTCTCTACTATTTTTCAATATATGTTCTAAAACAGGGTCATTTTTACTGTAGTTAGATGAAATCTCTATCTGAAAGCTCTATTTTCAGGTAAAAGGATGGTATGTGTTTGTGCATCCTGAATACGACTCACTTGTCTTAGAAGCTAAAGATCTATTTTTTCTTTTAAAAGGGTAGATTTAAATAAAAGCATGATCAGAGACGGATTAATCTTTCTTCACTTTTCATCCCCAGTTCACAAGTCTTTACCTAGTGACAGTTTTTCCTGTGAAACGGTACTTAGTAGGTGTGATCTTGATCACCTGGGACTAATCATCGTACTGAAATCGCTGGGCCTTCTTTTCTATTGTTCACAGATTCAAACCTAATAATTCACTTTTCCCAAGAAAGTATCCCTGTAGTCAAGCTGCTAACGTTTTATTCCCTTCTCATTAATAGCTCATTTATAACTCATTACCAATTCTGTTGGTAAGTAAAAAGACACACTAGTCAGTATGTAAAAAGACACACTTGGATGCTCAGTGAGCTGCTCAGTGCCCCTTCTTCTAGAAATGTGTGCATACATTTGGATATCTAAAGATAAATTAAAATGGATGCCCATTTTTAACTGTAACTTTTAAGGAATGTTGATTAATATGTAGGACTTAGCCCTTTCTGTAAATATCAATTGTGTCCAAACTGTTTATATGTACCAGTATTTTGGAATATATTAAGACTATAATAAAAACTTTAAGTTGCCAGTTATTCCATAATAGTATTTCTTAGCTTCTCTTAAGCAAATAGCTGACTCAATCATTTGAAAAACACAACCAAAACAAATTAATCTGCAGTATTGATGTCCATGGCAAAAAACCAGTTTACTGTGCTGATTTCAAATGCTTCTCACTTTACTTCCAGGGCATTCCTTTATTTAGTTTGAGAAGAGAGTTTATTTTTTATTTAGTAAAAATATTAAACTTTCTTAGCACAAAGATATTGTTGTCAACTGTGCTGATAGCTAATAATCTCAAGTTTCAAAAGTGACCAAAGTCACTTCCATGGTTTCATTAACTAATCAGTCAATACCTTGGAAAGTTATTGCATGAAACCAATTCAAGCAAGACCAAAAATCTCGACTCTCTTACGCTCAAACTTCTGCAGAGCAGGCTATTGTGTTTAGTTTTGGCCATCTTCAGAAAACAGTATGGCCTGTGTGGGGACAACAGTAAATGTGAGTTGAGGAGGAGGAACTAGGTGGAAAAATGTAGAATGTAGGAAAATAAGAAGAAACTAAACTTAATATAAAGCTGCATTTAACACCAGCATTTTATGTTGGTGTAACGTCCGTCCCTCAGATCTGATGTCCGCTGGTTACTAGAGACAACTGCTGATACTGCACAAATCCCTGTTATGTGTGCTTCTGACAGTAAAATACTGGTTTGTGTTCACCACCACCACCTTTTTGCAAATCAGAGGAGTATTTTGTGTAATTTTTATACCTGCCACCACATTCGTTTTCCTCGTCCTCCTCTCACTGTGCACCTTCTTTTGCCTACAGCCTTGTCATTAGTTAACCCATTTATGGCAGGAAATTAATTTTTGTCTCTGTACGGAAACTATTTGTTACAAATGGAGAAATAAACTCAACATGTAGGAGAACACCTCCCAGCAGTGCTTTGGATGCTAAATCTTAGCTCTCCTCCACCAGCTGAGACTCTGGATCTTTCAGGTCTGTTTACATGGCTAAACTATTGTTTCTGCTTACATGGTGCTGTTCCTAGATTTGCATCTGCTGATCCTGCAAACTGCAAATGTCTCCGGTTCAATGAGGCACAAACAGGGCTTGTTTGGGATCAGCCATACTGTGAGCTGCGGTCTCAGTCAGGAAAAAATAGCTCATTAATCTATACCCATGAGTTGAATTCTCACAAGGATACTCATTACTTGGGTTCCTGGGAGAGAAGGGTCAGGTCATGAGTATCTGATTGCCAGCAATTTCCTTAAGACCCTTCCTGGGAAACATACGAGGTAGGCAATTGGAAAGCTTTGGAGTAGGAGTTGAGAAATGCTATGTGAAACAAAGTGGTTAACCTGTTTGTAACCTCCAGAAATTCTTGCATAAGGGTGATGTTGGCTTTCTGGCTCTTTCCATTCCTTAAGGTTATTTTGATTTTGTTCCACCATCTCCGTGTTGTGCGAATACACCTCGTTTGCTGAAGACTTCAAAGTAATTTTAAAGAAAATATGCAAAAATTCAAATGTGAAATAAAGGTGGTGTTTACTCCCTACTCCGTAGTTTACTTCATTACACCTCAACAAATATTAACTTCTTTAGTTACGCATAAAACTTCGTGTGTTTTAGGAACAGTATCATTAACTAAATGGCTCACTAGAAGCTCATCACTCCTGCAGGAAGCATCAAAACATTTTATATGCAGTCTTTAAATTCGAACAAGACTTTCAGAATTTTGTTGAAGGTGAAAGCTTCATTGCTCTTTCTTTTTTGTTTAAGAGGTGAAGAGAGAAAGCATGTTATAGAAACACTTAGTCACTTTCCTGAAGTTGCCCTGTGGCCCAGGAGACATGGAAGGAATATGTCTCAGAAAAAGGGAGAAGATTTGGGACACTTCTTTGAGAAGTGAGATACTGGCTTCTTGCATCATTTATGAGCGTGTGCTAAGGGGGATGTCAATGAAGCAGCTAGGAAAATATGTGCCGTGATATTTGAAACAGCACACGTAGAATAAATGATATGACAGAGGATCGAACTGCAAGATTGTGTGCAGTAAGAAGGAGCATTCAAAGGGGAGAACCCCCAGGCAACCTTGGAAAATCTCACATAGATACCCTTTTTCCAAGGCAGTTTCATTTCATGACCCACTGGATGTCCTCTGTTAATTAAGATACTTGGCTTCCAGTGACTCCTACTTTCTAAACGTGGAAATTTTGCAGTATTTTTTCTTGGGCTTTCCAGGAACACTGTATTGATATGGGAAAGAAAAAAATGGATGTACAGTGCAAACAGGATACTTCTTAGTGAATAATTTTCTCAGCCAATGTGTTTTAAAAAAAATCCCTCAAAAGACTGCAAAACAGAATTGTGTATAGGTCTGCAATGTGTTTTTTACCTGACTGCTTTTCTTGGCATGTAATTGTGACACAGGGTATAGCAGTTCATTTTCTGTTTAGAGGTAGCACTGAACAAAGCTTAGCAACAAAGGCTTTTGTTTGACAAAAATCACCTGCCTCTCTGTTTGCTGTGCAACATCACTTACATTAATTGCTTGGCATCAGCATTCGTCTATATCCGAAGATGAATCCTCATTCACAGCCTGTTCAAACACTGCTCCTTGGTTCAGTTAGCATTAAGGGCATTCCGTTCATTACTTGTTTCTTGGCGAAGGTCTGTCACTTACTCACACTTCCCTTTAACTGAGACTGATTGTAGGCTGCCTGAAGACTCAGTTCCCTGATTTTCCCACTTGACAACAGCAAATCTGAGTCACAATTCCCAGTGCTCAGTTGTTTTAAACTGTGTAGCAAGGTGTGCTTAATAAACCTCCCAAAAAACACTGCTGCTTGTTTGTGCGGCTGCTCGCTGAGAAATGGTGCTTTATGCAAGGGATTAAAAACATGTTGATACTTGTCCTCCAGCTGAAGCTGAATTATGTCTGATTTGATTTTGGTTCTGTTCAGCAAAAAGGTCAACTCAAATATTGTCACCGACCTTGATTTTAAAAAGAAAATTCTCACTGGCATAGCTTAGCCCTTTTCTTTAAAAGAAATTTATACTGTTGTGAGTTATCATGGGGTTACAGCACCCAATTTAACCATCAACATTAGGACTCTGGTTGAATTATTAGAGCCAGATGCTCAAAGTAACTGGGTGGTGATTTATTACTGGCTTATATCAGTTGACTCTTGCCTTGTGTGCATTAGAGTAGCATATGAGAACTTAGTGGTGGATCTTCAGGAATATTACTGAAGTGGCCAGTTGTCTTACTGCAAAGCAATGCAAGTACGCAGCCCTGGGGGTCAAAGGCGATATGACACATGCCCCACAAGCAGAGGAGGAACAGCACTGAAGAGTATCCTTCATGCAAGGAAGTCAAAAGATTTTGCGGTAAATAGAGGAGAAAGGAGAAAAAAGTACAAATGGTCAATTTTTGAGAAAATGGCACAGGAACAGAAGTGACACTACTGCTGATCTAATTGAATGCCTTTGGCTGTTGATTTAATGGCAGGGGAAGGATGATGGTAAGTTAGGCAAATGTCTGCTTAGCTTTTTGGCAATTATGGCTGTTGAAATACAATCACTTTGGACAAATATAGCTACAGTTGCTTTTTCATAGGACTGTTTGATAGCTAGGACTTTGAGCCTGTGTAGAAAGCAGAACTGACATTTAGTGACAGAGCAGCTCCAATTCTGACATTGAATGATAGATAGATGAGAAACTTGGGAATTTTTGGATGGATGTAAAATGCAGATGCACCTATAGATTAAATTTCAGTAACTACACTGTGCTGTCATTCGTTTTCATAGGATGTACCCTATTTTCATTTTACTTTGCTGTTTTTCATGTCTCCAAGTTTAAAACCATATCATTAACCAGTGAAATTTAGGAACATGTTCTGCCAAGTGTTTGTAAGCTCTGAGAATATTAACAATCACTAAACAAGCACGAGTTGCCATCAAGATACAGAAGAAAACTAAATACACAACCTCTCTGGGTGCCCAGGAGAGATAAGCTCCTATTGTGCCCTTAGCTTTTGCAGATCATAGAATCGTAGAATGATCTAGTTCCAACCCCTCTGGCATGGGCAGGGACACCTCCCACTAGACCTGGTTGCTCAAAGCCTCATCCAACCTGGCCTTGAACCCCTCCAGGGATGGGGCCTCCACAACTTCTCTGGGCAAGCTGTTCCAGTGCCTCACCACCCTCAGAGTGAAAAATTTCTTCCTCAGATCTAATCTAAATCTACCCTCTTCCAGCCCTCATCCTATCACTACATGTCCTTGTAAAAAGTCCCTCTCCAGCTTTCTTGTAGGCCCCCTTCAGATACTGGAAGGCTGCTAGAAGGTTTCCCCAGAGCCTTCTCTTCTCCAGGCTGAACAACCCCAACTCTCTCAGCCTGTCCTCATAGCAGAGGTGCTCTAATCCTTTGATCATCTTCATGGCCCCCCTCTGGACCTGCTCCAACAGGTCCATGTCCTTCATGGACAGAGGGAGCTTCTCATATAAGCATGTTTTATCTTTTCATCAGTGGGGAACAGAGAGCTGTTTTCTTTCTGGAATTCCTAGTTTATATTTCCAGGAAACGGTTACAGCTTTTGGAGAGATGTAAAATGTGCTTCTGGCCACCAAGGACTTGGTAAAGATTTTTGGCATTTATGGCATGAATACATCTGTCTTTTCCCTGTGATCAGAGATGGAAATGGGTCGTAAATGGTGGAAATGGGATCTTTGATTTCCCACCTGCCTGCATCTAAACTGATTCTTTCAAGAATGAAAGGCAAGGTGTTGCACAGCTAACCATTACCCTGAGCAGCTGACCCCAATTATTGCAGGCTGATGGCATTGACTACATCAGACCAACGGTAAAATCAGATCTCTGTCATGAGTCCTATCTTGTCAGGCATCTCTTGCCTGTGAAACAGGTTGGGGATTAGAATATTCTCACTGGAGAATTTTTAAGGACTATGAGTGCTTTCAAGCTATCCTAAGATATTTGGACCATGAGATTGATGTCAGTCAATTTTCACAAAGCATCAGCAAGGTCGAAACTGTGATTGCCCTTTCGTTTGTGCACTTGTGTGAGTGAATTATATTACTTTCCAGGCTATTGAACGGCTTGCTGATGGTTTATTCTGTACTCGGTTACAACACTTGGTTCAGGAACTGCCTAGTGAAAAAAACCTTCTTTCTAGGATGTGAACATCAAAAAGCTGTTTAAATGTCTGAGAACTTCCTGATTAGCTTTGTAGCATAATTGTATTTTGGTAATCTAGAAAAATAATAGTTGGAAAATTATAAGTTACTTGGGGAACAAGCATCGTTCCCACTGTGTCCTGAGGGAAGGAAAATCTTGTCCACCTCACTCTGGATCTTTGAGGAGTCATTAAGCTTTGGAGAGCTAAGGAGAGGACCTGATTTATTGCTTCCCTGCTTATCCCCAAGGCAGGATAACTAAGGATAGAGGAAATACAGTCATCTCATTGTAGGTAGTATATCGTCCCTCACTATATGCCTTGCTTGTGAGGTTTGGCTGCTGTTTGGGGGACTGAAGTTACTTTTATGTGCAGAGAAAGGCCAACTCTACGAATGTGCCTCTGTTCTTTGAAGTGGTGTAGGCACTGAAAAGCTGTACTGAGCATCCAGATAAGCCAGCACTTTTAGGAGGTGTTTATATTTTATGGCTAAAACACGTTATTTTAAATAGTTTTCTAAAGCTACAGCCCTAGTAGGGTTGTGTCTGTGACAGTTCTACCCAGTAGAATTTTCTCTGCATGAACAACGCAAAGTTGCCGTACAATAACTCACTGGTAAAATTCCCTCTGGGCAGGAGACTGTCAGCAAGTCTCTGTTTGGCTGGAAGAAAAGGAGCGGGCACAGGGAGACCGCACCGGCTGTAGGAGATGTGCCTTAGCAGGGCAAGGGGAGAGCCCACAGGTCCTGCCTTCTGGTGGGAGACATGATAACACATTTGTGGTATGGATTAGGGATTTTGCAGCTCTTTTACGAGCTTGAAGGAAGGAACCGTCCCTGTTTCACTCTATGCCCCTCCACCTTTCTGCAGCAAGGAGTAGTAGGAGTAAAGGACAGACCAAGCTGCATTTTCCTTTGGTTTTTGGTGGTTTTTTTTTTAACAAAATGGGATGTCAGACAGGAAAAAGTGGCACCATTTCTGGTGAGTGTAAGCTATTTCCCGCTTCATCCTGTTCTCTTTACGGTGACTTGCTAAAATACTGTAGTACAGGAGAGAAGTGAAATCATGTTTGTTACCAGTAGCCACTGGTTCAGTTGGTCTTGACTGTTATCTCGGT
Source organism: Burhinus bistriatus (assembly GCA_013397275.1). NCBI lineage: Eukaryota > Metazoa > Chordata > Aves > Charadriiformes > Burhinidae > Burhinus > Burhinus bistriatus. Next base: position 355,917 of record VYXH01001346.1, on the reverse strand, counting down.
GGCAGCGTACTAACCCTGACCTGTGCTGTCTATCTGTATCCTGTATCTGGGGTAGGAAACTAGAAACAAAAAGCAAAATCCTTCCTTCCAGCAGTCTGGTGTCTCGGAGTTGAACTGCCCCTGTCTCCTGATTACTCAAGCTGGATCCATGCTGCTGCTGTTGCCATTGAGAAATATTCTTGACACTTCAATTCGTGGCTGCATCTTGGAATAAATCGTCCCCTTGTTGCACATGGATCTGAGGAACTTTAAAATCCTTATCTGGGAGAAAGCAGCGTTTTGAACTGCTGAGCTTGTGCAGTGATTTATGGTAGGAAAGATTCTGAACGCAGTTTCTGCTAAAGGGGCGGGGGTGCGCTTTATTTACTTGCATAACAAGATCAACACACTTCTTTTTATTAGTTAAAATAGTTTTAGAGAAAATAACAGGTATTTTTGTAGTAATGACTATTAAGACTAAATCATGAAGGTACATAGCATTTCCCTTTTATACCACCAAAACAAGGGGCTCCAGAATAGCTGTCTTGATACGCAACCATGCAGGCTAACAGCAATCCAGGGACCAGCTAGCTGCATGGGCAGGGAGCCCATTGTAGCATCCGGGAAGGTCCTCCTCAAACTGGTCTGGCTACGCACTCTGTTTGACTTTTCCAAGGTTGGGAAAGATTTATTGTATCAAATAGGATTTCATATTTTGGGATAGGTATGGTGTGTTAACGAGTTAAATCTGAATGTTTTACAGAATACTCGTGGTGATGCTTTTTTCCTTGCTAATTCAGAGCTTGTGGGGAAAGAAAAGAGGAATCGACTGTAAGTCCTTTTGTATAATTAAAAAAAAAAAAAGTAGAAAATTACCATGTTCAGCTTTTACTAGAGAAAAAAATAAACGGTCAAGAAGGACTCCAGGTGTCTCTCAGGTAAGGATATTAATTAGCTGCCTTTTCAGGAAATACAATTTAAAATTACTGTGTTCATGCACAGCGTGCAACTAGTCTTTTGCTTTGTTTTGTGTATTTCACTAGCAAGCTATCCCAGAATAATACTCTGAATTCTCAATTGGTGTAATTCATTATAGTTCCATTAACTTCCAGAGAGGCTACTCTGGTTTATTCTGGCTCCGTTTCTGGCCAAAATGTTCAATTCTGAATATGTAATAAAAGTGTTAGTCATCTTAACAGCCGTTACTCACATTAGTATTTTGTGCCCAGTCCTCGATGTTTTAATGTGTTTTTTGTTGATCAACAAAGAGGGTGTTGTGCACAACAGAGCATACATGGGCAAAGATTAGATGTATCTTTCTCTGCTTTTGAACTTTTTTCTGACGTTTTTACTCTTCTGCATAGTATTCTCCTCCATGCGTAGTCTAATCAGAGCTGGTCTTCCTGGGAGGCATGCTGCCAAAATAACAGCCAGTACCAGCAACCACGGGACTGAGGGCAGTACTGTGAAGTCTTCCCTGCTTATGCTTGAGCAGACAAGGAAAGAAAAGATTTTTTTTTAAGTGGCTGATTTGGAACTCTGTGTGATTTGAATTTTTTTTTTTTAAGCCAGCTATACCAGTATAGTGATGATTAATTCATTCCAATAAAAGAAAATTACAGGTTCTCAAACATCTTTTTAGACAACTGTTATGATGGTTAGAAACAGTATTAGTTAAAGGCAAAAATTCTAGCATTAAATAATATCAACATTATTATTTCTAAGGATCCAGCTGTCAAATATGGTACTATTTAGCGTAGCTGGAGTACTTGTAAGATGTAGCCTGTAATGTGAGAAAATACGATACCAAGATTCTCTGTTGTACATTTCTTTCTTTCTTTCTTGGAAAGATTCAAAAATCAAATGATACAATATATTCTTCTCATAGAACCTTGTCAAGGCTTTGTGTCATCCCACACATCAGCCACTTAACCTGGTAACCTTATTCTGATTTTACTGTTAGTGAACTTAATTCTGTAAGTCTTTGTAGCCTGAAACTGTTTTTTCTCTTGGTTCTTCAGAGAAGGTCATTATAAAATCATGCATGCTTTCTAACATCTTCAGCAAGTTTTGCTGGAAATAACCCTGCTAGCATTCTTTCTTTGAAGGCATCATGTTTTTATAGTATTTCATCACAAGTATTTAGTATGTGGTTTATATCACACTGGTCATCCCTTCATATTCTCCCTGCAGCAAGGTGCCAGAGGAGAAACTCTTTTCTGTCTAAATCAGTCTGTTAAATTGTGTGCTGGTTCTAGCATGGTGATTTTTTTTTCTTAACTTCAGGGAATGTGTATGTCACTTACTCCTATTTCTTTAAATGTGTGGGAACAGTTTTTGGAACTATTAGTTAAGCAAAAGTTTTTAATCTGCCATTGCCATTTGCTCAATTCACTTTTGGATGCCTTCGCAGTTCCCTTGTAAGATCAGTGTTGCCATGCTGCCTTTTCCCCACCTCTTTTTTTCACAGATGATCAAAGCTGCTTTTTCTTGCAGATAGAATAGAATAGATGAAATAATTAATCTCCATGCATTTCTTTGCTCTTACATTGAATGATCTGCACACATATTTGTGCTTTTTCCCTGTGTAAAGAAGGTTTTTTTTGGCCCCTATTCTTCACTGATCTTCTGGAGTGCTATTCTGATAAACTCAGTGTCTGTAGCTTAGGCTTGAGCTGTGTTGTGGTGGGGAAACGAGTGTGTATTTACACCCTATGTATTTAAATCCCATTTTCTCTAAGCTTTCTTTAGTTACAGGGAGACTGTATTACTTTTTATAATGAAACTACCTTACCATTACAGTGGCTGCTGTTTTGGAGGAATGTCAGCAAGTGTTTAAATCTCCACAAGACCTTAATAATTTAAATGAATTTTTGATGGTAAAGGAGCATGAGAATTTCCCAGTGTAATGAAATTACAAAATACATTAAATACAGAAAAGTATTTTCTTCTTCCATATAGATATTTTGAGCTTGCATAAAATATTAAACAGCCATAAATTATCTCTATATATAGATATCCCTTTTTTTTTAGAATCACTGCATGTTGATGGAGGGGTAGAGGAGTTGCATGAAGCTTTGCCAGTCCAAGCTGTGTTTTGCCCTTAAATAATTTCTCAGGCTGCTGCACACTGCAAAAGGCTAGTCTGAATATCAGAAAGGCTTAGTAGTAAGATTCTTTATCGGAAGAAACTAGTATGTGTCCTAGGCTCGAACACGTGTTGTTTTGTGTTATCAAGTGGGTTTGGTGATTTAGGCAATCGAAAAACTGTCGTTTCCGTTTTAATAAGGAATTTGCGTGGTGCCTCGTGGCCCTGGTGACTTGTAGGGATATTGGCTGGGGAAGGATACATGGAACATTAGCACAGCTCAGGGCGTGATCCTGTTTTTACTTACTGAGGAGTGGACTTTTTACCATATGGAAAGACTATCCCAGCATTAGTGGAACCTGGGGGAACAAAGCCAGTTCTGTATAACGAGTCTGGCTGTGGCTCTGACTCTTACCATCACACCACACAGTTACTCCATCTTGCATCCTGGCTGTGCATCTCCATTGTCTGATTAACTTGGGCTCAGGCTATTTGACATAGTCTTTTTGCCATTCATTTTCACCATTACCCTTTAAAATTTCCCTGAATATCTTCCAGCTTGTCGATAACAATCTTTTTCATAGACGGCTTCATGATGTAGGTTAAACCTTCTGAAATTGAGCTCCTTTCTAACTGCATCTTCAGCTGTGGTCTGTTAGTGGTGACCTTTGCATGTGTGTCCAGCCCAGCCAAATCAGGAGAGCCCTGCAGATGTCCAGGGACCTGATGAAGAAAAACAGCCCAGGTCAGAATGTAAAACCAGGTCTTAAGTCCTATCATAAGTTTTATGATCCGTTCACAATGAAAAATAAATTATGAATAAAAGTTAAACTTGTGCTGTGTGTGGGTCTTACGGACTGCATTGTAAGTGTTCAAAAGCATCTAAATAGTTGTTGTTACAGATTAAACCTGCCTCTTGATTCTGATTTAGACACGCTGATTGATAATTTTTTGTTCGTTGTACATGTTCAGATTTCATGTTCATTGCTCAGTAAATGTTATAATAAATATTAATGTGTTGCTGCTCTCAAAGTACTTATTGAGATCTTTAAATTTCTTTAAATATATTCTAAGAACCTCTTAGAGTAACCAAAATTACCTGTAGCATTTTCCATAGCAAAATTATCCTGTGATGTTGATTGAAATTGTGCCAGTGCATCTGCCATAAAAAGGTTCATGTCACGTCTGACTGAGACACATGCGCCTTCTATGTTCATCATTTCTGAATCCATTATAAAGACCTTAATGGTAGCTGTATATAAAGACAAGCTATAATGACATCTTAAATGCTGTCTTTAAATTCACAGCATGAAAAGCCTTTTAGAAACACTGCATGAAAAAAGCAGGTAGCTAACAGCAGTTTGTGGATAATATTCATGGTATGTCTTTTATTTAGCGGGGGTTTTATATTAATTTCAATAGAAATAAATGGGTCCAGAAAGCTAATGCTGTAAATAGAACTTTGTTCCTAGTGAATGACATTTGAGACCTCAGGTCAGCTTGCTTGTTTCACAGCAAGCATAACAGAATGCATACCACAGTTTGGAAGTGTATCAGCTGGTTATACAAAATTAAAAAATATACAATAGAAATGTAAGATCCAAAGCATATTAAATTTGGAAAAAGGGTATATACATAGAAAAAGCACAATATAAATATTCTAAAAATCCCTTCTGTAGCAAGGTTATTTGGAAAGGACGCAAGCTTCTCATGAAACAATCTTTCAGAAGGAAGGGGTTCGGACTTTGTCATAATTCTCTCAGGGCCCTTGTATAGTCACTTTCTGGGCAATGACCTCCAGTCACCACAATACACTCAGTTTGTCTCAAATTTTGCTAAAGGCAGAGAGAGGAAACAAGAATAGATGGAAAAGGCAGCAGTACTCAATCTTATGGGCTTCACCCTGAATTTTTGGTAATTGTCACTGAAGCCCAGAGGATGCTGGAGCAAAGCATGGGCTTTTCTGAGGACGTCTCCTGGACTCACATCTAACTTCCCGGTTTTTCACTTCAGTATTCAAGACATTGAATACTTTGGGCAGTGGTTTACTCTTTAAAAGGTTTACTTTGAATAAAAATAAAAATTAAAAAAAAAACCAAACCAAAACAAAAAGCCCACACTTTTGATCTGTGAGTGTCTAGATTTCTCTTCTTAATTACAGTTTATAATATTGATATGACCTTTGATCCTGTCAGTGGTACTGGTTGATTGTATTAATTAGGCTTTATTCTTTCAAGTGTTTTCTATCAACATGATTGGAAGATTATAATAACACGTTATAATCTTTCAGACACTGAAGGATCATATTGGCCATCAAAGTGGTTCACTGGGCTGTTAGATCCCAAGCATATTTGTGACTGAGCCTTGCTTCACAAAACTGGCGCTTTCCTCATGCCTAGCCACCCCAAGACTCACCGTTTCATCCACAGAGGCTTAGCCTCCCTCCCCTCTTCATCCTCCAGGGTCCCTACGCACATGCACATGCACATGCACATAATTGGTGTCTACAAGAATCATAATACCTTATACGTCTTAGTTGCTCTTATGTTTGCAGAGGTACCTCTATCCTTTGGACGTGGCTTGTGTGATCCTTTTCATCCCTCAGTGTTAAGATGTTTCATAAAGTCAAGTAAACATTACTCACGGTTTACATGCAAGGAACCAAAGCATGGATATTCATCAAGGTCAGTGGTAGGATCAGGAACAGATCCTGTGTGCCCCTGAATGTAGTGCGGGAGCCTGCGTGTTGAATAACTTTGATCCTTAGGAAATTATTTGTAGTATGGGATCACGGAATCTCAGAATTTTCAGAGTTGGAAAGGACCTCTAGAGATCACCTAGTCCAACTCCCCTGCTAAAGCAGGAATGCCTACAGCACGTTACTCAGGACTGCATCCAGGCGGGTCTTGAAAATCTCCAGAGAAGGAGACTCAATGCCAGAAGATTGTGGGGTTGGGAAAAAATGATTAAGCTTAACTTTTGCTTATAGATTTCAGAAGATTTTATCCATGCTTAAGTACCCAAGTCTTACTCGAATATCTGCAAGTAATAAATATTCCCTAGGAGCGTGATGAAATTAAATAATTTCATACTAACTACAAAACAGCCACTAGTAATGGTGACTTTTAGTGACCACAACCATGGACAGAATTAAAATTGGGGAACTGGAGGTAAAAAGCATGTTAGTAACTTTCTGAGTAGGCAGCCACCCTTGACTCCTTCCAATGCTATTGTTAGTGGTGGAGAATTGATGTATAAACTGCAGGACGTGCTCCATTTCTTTTTTTAATCATTTAATGCTTTCTCAACATTTTTCCTTTGACAATGAAATTTTGAATGATTAGGCTCTATCCAATCATTAATTATGTATGTTCACATGTAAGGACAGTTTTAATGTAGCTGTTTTGTGTTCCAAGGTTAAAATTATGTACCTTAATGAAGGGACATAGTGCTTGCTTCACTAACTCTTAGAGGAAATGATTTCAAAGCTTAAAATCTCTCTTTTTGTCTCTCAAAGAAAACAGATAGGACCACATATTTATGTTGCTATATAAATAATACAAGTAGCAAAATAACTTCTGATCTGAATGTAGTCTTTGTTTTAACATTGTACTTCCTTACTAATATATAGTGAAATATGGACAGGCAAAGTTCCTGTTTAAGTAGACTTTTATTTCAGATTTTTCCACCTGGAATGTTTGCTCAACCTAGAGTAGAAATAGCTATACTCCAAAAAAATGGAATTTGTAATATAATTGAAAAAAACCTTAAAGCAGCTTAGAAGATACCACACAATAAAGTTATGGGTTCAGGTTAGTAATTTATCCACCATAAAATGCCATCATTATGAAAACATACATTTCCCAGAGTTACTGAAGCCTGTGGCTTCCCTTGAGTTGTATTGATTTCCTCAAAATTTGTTTAATGGGGAAAGAAATCATTCTTGTGGCATAAGAGTCTAAGCTCCAGCTATTTCAAAGCAGTATGGTGCAACTTCAGGGCACTGGGTAGGTTATGGCCTGAGTGCAGCTCACACTTGTTTTTTAAGACAACCTTCAGTACACAGAGGCAGATCTCTCTGGCCTCATGATCCCTGCAGGGTTCTTGTGAATAAAATATGTGTGTCAAGATGATGATCTTCTAAACCAGCTGGCTTTTATGTACATTTCAGACAGACTAGGTAATCTAAAGACTATTCAAGCAACACAGCACTTTATCCAAAGAAATAAAAAAATAAATAAAACAAGTCAAAAAGCTTTATTGTTTACAGATCTTTTCAGTCACTGTTGCATATTTCACCATCCAAGAGATACTGATTTTGAGTGAAGAAGTTAGCACAGGAGTAGCTATGGTTCCTACAAATGCATGCCCAAGGGCTTTAAGACTTACTGTTAGTATTCATTCAGAAGACTTTTTTCAAAGTGCTCATAAATAGCTATGCTACTTTATCTTCACTTTCTAAATAGCATTACGGATGACCAAGGGTAACAAAATAATTTCTTACTGATTTGAAATCTGTAAGTAATATAATTACCATTATTCAAACTTTTCTTTAGGACCGAGTTTCAAATGTCAGGCTCCGTGTCCACACAGCCAGGAGTTAGGCATAATAATTATTGTCTGACATATGGGGTAACCTCAGAGGTGATACTCGGAAGCCCACCAGCGTCAGTGCCAGGGCCTGGATCAGCTGGGTGGGCTTAGCAACATTAGCTGTAGACACGGGAAAAATTTACTAGAGCAACAATGATGCCAGTTGGAATTCCAGGCATGAGGTATATGTCTTTTACATGCCTAGTGAGAAATGACTTTGGGCTCCACTACCTCATATTGAATCGAAAGATCACAGCCCAGAAATTTTTTCCAAAGCTTTTCTTAGCTTCATGTTTTTAATTCTTCCGTCTGTTTTGTTGTTTTGTTTACTTGACCTGCATGCTGTTTAGTGTCTCCTGGGGATGCTGTTCAGAAGCCTCCTACCTCCACCCTGGGTGGTACAGATGATCCAAAGAGGACATCAAGGGAGTCCAGAAAATGACTCCAGCAAACAGTCACACCCGGGACAGTGAGCTCATCTAAACCTTTTCAGACAACGACTTTTTAAATGCTCTTGCCTGAACTCCGATGTGCTGGTGTGCTAGACGACAGCACATCCAACCATGGTACACAAAAATTAGCCTTATCGGGCAGCATTAATACAGAGTTTCTAAAAGTTTCACAGGTCAGAGATGGAAAACAATTTCTAAAACTGTATGTAATAAATCTAGACTTTCAGTGGATCGTTGAAAAACTGGAGCATGCTCTTGCTGAGCAGCCTAAATCATCACCAAACAGCCCTTGGCTAGTCAAAAAACAGCACAGCGTCTGAGTCGCTGACATCACCGTTGCTTCTGTCTAGCAGCCATTAAAAATAAAGCAATGAAAGCATCTTCAGTTGTTAGTAGGTTTCAGGTATCAAAATTGCAATCTCTGTGTTCACCGCTTCATAATGGACCCTCTACCTGACCCATGTCAGGAAAGATTTGAGCACGTTATAAAGCTTTCTGTTTGTATTGTAAGGCAGGTACTAATTTTTAGGGGCTGGAGACACTACAAATATATACTATACAGCTGTATACTGTGAGGATTTTCAAGATTACTGGGTTACTGATAAATCACAACCTTTGACAATGTTTATAACCAGTGACTTTCTTAGAATTATGGCATTACCAAAGTATTTTTAGCAACATATATTATTATGAATTATTGAAAATTAATATCTCATCTGATGAAGTACATATGGTTCATTGAAATATCTCATATCAAAGTAATTTTAAAAGAGGGATTTCTATTAGAGATCATGGTTTCGATGATTAAAATTAATGAACCCTTTCAGAGTCTCTGCAGATATTTGTAAAAACACATTCTTTTTTCCCTGCTGATATTTTGATATATGAAACGAGACTTTTTCATGCTTCCTGACCAAACTTATTATTTGCTTGTCAAATTTACCTTGATTTTTTTTGCCATCTAGTTTCAAGACAATATGAACTGGTAACAGATGAGCAGCTGAGTTGTCTTCAATAAATACGCATTGAGAAGGAAATTGAATGTCAACAAGATTTTTATTATAACTTGATAAGTTTCCCTGCATGATTTAAATAAGCTTTTTTAATTAAAGAAAAGAATTGTATTTTAAAAGCTTTTGAAAAAGGGTGACATCAGGAAAAGAACAGGCTTTATAAATAGAAAAGTCTACATGTTAAGACATAGGACGCTTGTCAGTGGTAATACAGTCTAGGAGGGTGAAATGTAAACTTCCTTACAGAACTGGATACAATTTATAAATTTTGTATAGCTGGATCTAAACTTTTTGCTGGAGTTGTTTTAAAATGTGTCTTCATAAACACTTCCCATAGAGTTATTCTTTATAAAAATAAACGTTAATAACTAGCTGACAGAGAATTTATAGAACTGCTGTCTCAACTGCCTTTAGGCCCCAGGGGATTACAGTACAGTAAAACCAAATTTATACAAAGAATGAAATATAAAATAGAACAGAACAAAGGGAATGGACAAGGGTTCTTACTGTTTTCCTAAAATTAAAATAGTGACATATTCCTGTTACTTTCACTGACGCATATGCGTGAACCATAAATACTGATGTTTAATTTTGGATCTCTGAGTGATCTAAATGGATCTATTTCTTATGAAAAATGCCTGATTATGGCCAGAATGTGTATATACAGGATAACTGTAGTGTAGGTGGAAGTGGTGTTTCCTAAACTGCCTGTCAAGAATGACTTAATCCTACTTTGCAGGAATTGCCTACATCAGTGAGACACATTCATTTCCATTCCCATTCATTTAGGAGACTCTCTGCTGAGAATGTCAAAGAGATGCTAATTATTATCAGCTATGGCGATCCCTTAGGAATTAGGCTGAGATTGAGAAACAGCATAATTACTGAAGTTACACTATAGACAAGGATTAAAGTTCTTTTGTGGCTTGGGGAGCAGCTGTCACAGGAGCTCCTGGTGTTCTTTAGGTGATCGTTTTGTGACCACTTTGTCCTCTTGCAGTCTAGTTTGTCTGCTACCAGTGCTGTGCAAGGGCAGAAGCAGGAGAGGCAGTAATTCTATGTGCAGCCTGGTTGTCTCCCAACGAAACCATCCTAGAGAAAATGGCGAGATCCTTGAGCAAGGGAGTGATTTTGGGGTAAATCATCTGCTTCATTAAAGAGAGACAGCAGAGCTTGGTCGTTCAGTTGAGTAACTCTGTGGAGCAACATGTGCTGCCTGGCATTAAGCAGAATTCAACCAGGAATTTATCTTCTGTTAACAGGGTGTCTCTGAGAGGAATTTAGGGGACCTATGACAGCATTAATATCTGAACAAATCTGACCATTAAAAGCTGAAAAAATTTTCATCAGTCCTTACTACTGTGACAAAAAAGGAATCGGGTAAATTTTCATTCAGAACAGAAATTAAAATTGACGGACTTTTGTGCTGCTGTTGATAAAATCTCCAGGATAGGAGATCATTTTAAATAAAGGCCAGTCCTTTTGCTGAGGATAAAAGCCTTTATCCTTTATAAATCTTTCCTGTTCCATTCCAATCCAAAAATAAATAAAGCATTTTTTTTATAACTGCAAATTCTTTATTACGAGTAAAGCAAGTTTACAATGCTAAATACGTTTTCTTTGGTGGTACATGCCAGAAACATGAATGTTCCTTGAATCCATTTGACATTGATGATTGTTTTAAAATTATCATGTTATGTCCTGATAATTCAATGACATAAATCTGATACCAGTACAGTGTTCAAATATGTTTTCCTTTGCAATGTTTCCTTTTCTGAAGTGACTGGTAAACGTAGGATCAGTCCTGTGCATTATTAGCAGTGGGACTAATCCCAAGGGGTCTATGGCTCTAGGGCTATATTTGCAAAGGACACATCCCATGCTAATGTAACTTAGCATGCTGAGGAATACAAACATTGAGAGAAAAAGAATATTTTATCAAGGGAAACAAATGATTGATATTTAAGATAACAGAAAACATGTGATACACTTGAGGCTAGTTATCAGCAGGATAGAAATATAAGCAAATGATAACACTGATGTAGTCTTTCAACTATAAATAGCAAAGTTCAGGTTCTGCTTTCACCCATATTTCATTAAAAGTCAGCAATGCAAAAGTCAGCAATTTGCGAAATACTGTGAGTACATGCTTTTAATGTGGACCTACACAGGACAGTTAAGTGTAGCAGTTCTACCAGATGTTTTGGATGATAGGAATTAATTAAATAGAAATGTTCAAGTTGGGGATCCTTTGTTACATCTTAAATGGAATGCTTCTACTCATTTTTCACTTGCTTTGTTCCCTATATATTTTTTATGGCAAAGCTAAGCTTTTAGTACTGGTTTTAGTCCTTTATTGAGAATAGAGCTTGTACTGAGAGGAGCTGGATTCTGTTTTCTCAGTGAGTACAGCACTGTCATTAGTAATTAGACAAGTCAAAGCTGTAGAATTGTCATTATAAGTGGTGATGTTCAGAGAATGAAGGTGGGTAGGTTGGTTTTTTTTTCAGACTGAAAAGTTAATATTATAGATTAGAAAGTATTTTTAAATAATTGAATTCTGGATATCAAAATAAAGTAATGCAAAAGTCTATTTTAAAATGTAACTGGACTGCCTATCTTTAACTAAGCTACAGAAATTAATTTTAAAATGCCTGTAGTTTTCAGGGGTCATGATGCTATGTCAGTACACTGAACAATGCCAGGATCTGACCTCAATGCTGGCAGCAGAGCGAAGTTGTCTGCCCCCTTTCATTGCTAGCACGTTCCCTGCAGTGATTTTGCTCTCTACCAGCTCCACCCGGCAGTTCCCCAGGCAGAGTCTGGCTGCCCAGGGACTGCTTCCAGCAGAGATGTTGGTAGAGGCAGTGCTGTTCTGCGGGGGTGCAAGGTGTTGTGTACCAAATGTCTTGAGAATGCGTCCTGGCATTTTTCTGTATTAGTGTAAAGGCATCTTCTGTTTCCAGGCCCCCAGCGTTATGGAACTGTATTGATTTGATTTCATCCTAACTCTTCCAAACTACTGAAAGCCATTTTTAGTCTTCAGTTTAAATGATTTCCTAGAATATCCTTTCTTATTTGAAAACTCCCTCTGTACACCAAATGATATTGCTCTTCGAAACAAACAACAAAAAAGTACATCAGGGGTTTTTACTTAAAGTCTTTAATATTATTAGTACAAATATTCTTTTAGTATCTGAATTATGATTCCCTTTCTTTCTTGCTGTCTTGTCAATCTTGTTTCTTGCAGTTATTCACCTGAAGAATGTATGTTATCTATTGGGAACATTTGCTTTTCTTGATCAATGTTTGTTGGTTTAGGTGGTTTAATTAAGTGGCTTTCATCAAACAATACTCTTGTCTGTAATTAAATTGGTACTGTTCTTCTCAAAGGTATAGCAATCATTCATATTCTATTACATAATATCAAAGTAAGAAATTTAATTTCATGAGAAGTCAAGGAACTTTACTTCCTCAAAATGGTGATGAAATTTAGACAGAAAAGGTTTTCAGAGTGAAAAACTATGTTTATGTTCAAGACTGTCTCTCATTTTTCCAAATGATTTTGTGTCCAGCAATGGATATTATTTTGCAGAAGTTTTCTTTGGATTTTAGTCAAGTACTATAAATGAATTCATTAACGGGAATTATTTTTGGGCAGCAGTAGCGGGTGTGTGTTTAAAGTCTTATGGTGATGCATGATACTTCGAGCTTTAAGTCTATGCCATCTTTTCATTAGCAGTTCTACCATAAGAGGTAGTTTGGCTTAAAAGAAACAAAGACAACAGAAAACCCCAAGCCCACAGTGATCAACCATTATCTATGAGTCAGTCTACTACTATTCGTAAGATTGCATTCTAGGCTGTCTGAATGAGAAGCCGCCTTCTTGGCATTTTTAAAAGAAACATTCTCACAATAGAAACTGTGAACTTTATTGCAGAGATTTACTTGAATCATTTAAGTAAAAATTTTTTATTCTGCTTGGTTTTAGTAGGTCATAAAAGCAAAATTTGTTTTCATGGGAAAGATTAGATTGAGAAGTTTAGCAAAAAACAGACCCTTTCCCAGCCTGAAGTTAGCACAACTGCAGTATGTTGCAGAGAGGAACATTTCTCTTCCATTTTTTTCACTCGAGCACCAGTGAGGCTGTTGTAGAAGACAAACAGGATTTATGTCTAAACAGTAAACAATGCTGAACAGAGGGCCATGAGCACCATTGGATATTACACAAGTCAAAGCACAGAGACATTATTTATTTAACATCAGCATTATGTGGGTTTTGTATATGTAGCTAACCTCTGGATCTACTTCTTTGGCAAAAGCAGGGAGTGTGGGACGATAACAGCAACAAGGAAGGATAAAAGCTACAATAGTGAAATTATTCAAGTAAGTTTGATTCTTGAAAGTAAACTATTTTATGTGTACTGATTAAGAAGGACTTGACTTTAGGAAGTGATGTTGAATTATATAAAATTGTATTAGTGTAAATGTTAGATATACTACCCTGAACATGCTGCCAGTAAATAGTAATTAACAATCATGAACATATTTTCAAGATTTAGCACTGGAAGAGTATGCATAGCTAGTTAAAGGTTAGTGTGGAGAATTAGACTGTAATTTAACCCTCTTCAGCATTTATTATAGGCAATGTATCTTGTCTGTACTGGACTTTGAAACTTGTTAATTAGCTTGTGCCTTGGAAACATGTCAAGTAATACCTGTTGTCACCCTACAAAGATCTGGAAGTCTGTGATATAGTATAGTGCATGCTGGTAAAAGCTAAGACGTTCTGATACTTAAACATATGCTTCATTATAAGCAGTGATTGCACCGGCTCTAGGGAGCCTCCATTTACATGTTTAGTTTAGCAGTGTTCTTGGTCAGAAACACATTTTTTTGAGAAACAGTGAAAATGTTACTTGTGGGTTGCATATTTTCTTCCTGTTTAATTTTCAGCAGATGAGTGTAACAAATGTGAAAGGAATGAAGAAAGAGGACCCATTATTTACTTTCTGTGAAAATCTTTGCTATTGAATCTCAAATTATGGTGTCTTTCATCCATGTGGGGATTAAACCTTCCTAAAATACACAGAAAGTAATAATCAGGGAAGTTACCATAATAGCATCAGCCTCAGTCACCACGTTATTATTTAATATATTTCAGTTGAAATGTGTGCTGTTCTGGATATCATTATCTTGAAAATTCAAAGTAATTAAAGATTTTATTTTTAAAGCAGGCACACCAAATAAAAGCATGCTACAGGATGTTGATAGCTGGAATAAAAATGTCTTCATATCTTCTAAGTGTATTAATAGCAAGGGAAGGGGGGGGTTTAACTTAAGGAAGGATCCAGTTGTTGTGACATTTGAGCTTCAAGCAGGTAACTGTCAAAGCAGAGAGGGGATTGTTTTTTTAAGTGTAGATAATGCATCTTTTATGAATTTACGTGATAATATAAATGTGAACCAGGTGTGAAATCGTAGTTTATGCAATAATGATGGAAATTAAAATCGTAGGTAAATGAACCTGGACAGAGCCTACTTTCCTTACCTTCAACAGAGGAGTCAGTGGAAACCTAGATGGGTTATCCAGTTTCAGGTTGCGAGGTGTTCTCCCTATTTTCCTTTCAGACTGCAGATACTCTCTGTCACTTTGAGAGGCTTAGTCTGAACCAGGGACACCTGTTCCAGGCGCAGAGCAGTAAGATGGTATTACTGCTTTTTATGCATGGGTATGCTCCAGATGGGTGATTTCTTGCCTCACTGAACAGACATCAGGCTGTCCATCAGTCATGACTTCAGGCTCCCTGAAGCGTGTTGGCTTCTGGGAGTCTCCAGCAGAACCTGTAAGGATTTATTGCCTGGAGGTCCATGGTAGCAAAATGACTAGTCCATCACAAAATACAGTGCTTGATCACAGCAATGAACTTCTCTCAAGGGTTTATCCTAATGAATATAGAAAATTATTTAATTTTTTTTTTGTTCTGGCTGTGTATTTCTGTCCGTACTGCAGACCAAGAGACGGAACAAAACCATGCAGTAGGCAGAACAGTCAAGCTCCTTCCCCTGTGCCACATGCACATCTTTCTCAATTATTCTGTAGGTGACAAAGACTAACTTCAGGTAGGTGAAACTGGGCTCTGTAGGCTACCTGTCTAGTTACTGTAGGAGGAATGAGGAGACCATCAGTTTATTTCTGGTTTATAACTGCTCATCCTTCTCTCCACTGAGTACAAGGAGATGTCGAGGGAAGCTTATCTTTCTAGTTTAAATTTGGTCTTTTCGAATTTCCCTCTATGTCATCTGTTTGTTTTGACACTAACTGCTGTCAAATCTGAGGCCACCTTAGCAGTATAGAGATTTAATAATACTAAACAAAAAATAGTTTAAGAATTGTCTTGTAATACTGCATAGTCAAGTTCTTTTCAACTTTGGTCTTTTTCCTTTTGGCAGCACCAGAACAAAGGGATTTCCTTCTGGGTAGCCCTGATGTCATTGATACCGCTCCAAGAAGAAAGCGAAGACAAAGGACAGCAATGCCTGCTGGGACAGGAGCTAAGATGGCCACTTACGAGACAGAACTGCCAGCCAAGGAAAAGTAAGCAGTTTTCAAATGTACTGAAATGTTTTTGTATCTACAGATGTTGAAGGGTTTGTGGTTTGGGGTTTTTTTTGTGATTTCTTGTGCAGTTTCATATTTCAGACTGAGTACTGTTGTGTTGCATTCTGTATAGTCACTTACAGTAATTTTACCCAACTTTGAATAGATGTGAATGATTAAATTGTCAAGCCCAATGACTTACTGATTTTAATACACCTCTAAAGTGACAACTGGAAAATTCTTTTCTTTGATTGACTTGGATAACTTTAGGCAAATAGACTGAAGCCTACTAGACTGATGTTCTGTATGTTACCATATAACCCCGCAGGCAAAGATGGTTGCATTTCTAGCAAGTGTCGAACTGAGATGGACGGCTTCAGCTAACTTGTGTCACAGAAAGTGGTAGCATTATGAGTGTCTTTTTTCATGGTGAGGGTGGTCAAACACAGGAACAGGTTGCCCAGAGAGGTTGTGGAGTCTCCATCTCTGGAAATACTCAACACCCACCTGGTCATGGTCCTGGACTACTTGCTGTGGTTGAGGAGGGAGGTTGGGCTAGGCAATCTCCAGAGGTCCTTTCCAACCTCACCATCCTGTGAGTCTGTCCTTATAATTTCAGTGGAAATTAATTCACAATACCATTTTTAATAGACTGGAATAAATTTATTTTGAAAATAAGATCAATGGGGAGAAAAAAGAATTCACTCTTAAATGCAAGGGGTCAGAATTTGTGAAATTTCATAAAAGACTTTTTCTTCTTATGTCACTCTCAAATTTTGGAAATATTTTCACATGACCTGGGAGGTGCTTGGTGTGCATAGAATTACCTCAGAGACGCAATATAATTGGTGGTATTTTCTTCAAAAACTGATCTTTTTTTTAAGATCTATGGTAAGTTAGATTTGAAAATTATTGTTTTCCATTTTTATCTGGAATATCTAATGGATAATAAACTGTTTAAACAGACATGGACACAAGTAGACTACAAAGACGTTTCCCATGATTAGCAAAGATTTCTGTTTAAATCAGCAAGAGAATTATCTTATTTTGACATAGAAGGTTGTGGCTTGATGCCAGGTAGGAATGTTTAAACTTACAATCCTGTTTTATTAGCAAAAAAATGATATTATTTTAGAAAGGTCTAGAAAAATGTCAAATTTTGCTCTTTTGTTCTTTTAGAGTCGAGTATGAATGAATGCTCTTTCCCCACTGTATGTGGTCAGTTTGATTTTGAGAATCTGGCCAAGTTTGCCTGAAATACAGTTTCACTCTTTTTAGTATTGATTGTGGAAGGAAAACCTACATAGGCAAATGATTGCAAAGGAGAATATAAAGGCCTCAGGCTGAGTAATCCTCAGTGTATGAATATCTGAGTCCTGTGTGTAGGGGAAGGGCTAAGACAATATTAATTTTTTTGTTTTAATTCCTTTAAGTAAGGCAAATTTTAGAAAAAAACAGAGCAACGTTATGTTTTTCATACTGTGCTGAGCATTTCTAATACGCTTACAGGCTCAAGTCAGAGCTGAATCTGAAGAGTGTCTCTTCTTCTTGGCTGTAACATAATTAGTCATATTTTAAGGCTTACCAAATGGACCATCCATTCTATCAGTCTCTATCCCCGTTTTTCTTTTTTGCCTTAAGTATGTGTGAATTGTATTGTAACCAACAGCTTTGCACTACAGGTCACAGAATTGCTTGGCATGTGACGTACCTTCCAGTACTGTGAAAGTACATCTGACAATGAAAGATCCATGTTTCTCTATGATCTCCTGGTGACTTTGGAAATGAAATGTGATATTGCTTGATACTGCAATATGTTTTTTGATCCTTTCTTTAGTTAAAAATACAGTGGCAGTGCTAATTCTTTGATTAGATAAGAAGATATTGTATCTCCCCATTTACCTGGAACATTACAAAAGCCGAACTGTAATAATTGCCATTTTGCTGATTATTTTTCTCAGTGTCCCTGCTTAGTTCTTGGGGTTTGAACTTCAAGCTTCAGTCAATTTTCTTGGTTAATAATTTTCACTTCTCTTCAGCCTCTCAAAAGTAGGGAGATGTAGAATTAGTATCGTAATCCAGTTCACAAATATAGATGTTTCTTTTTATGAAACCTCTTCAGTAATTTGTACTGACGGAAGGCTAGATCCTACACAGTGTGAAAGGCTTTATCTGAAGCTGAGGGTACATTGGGGTCCTGCCCAAAATGTTTTCCAGTATTGTGTCACTTAGCAAAAGATGACTAATCCAACAAACCACCCCAGCCTGCTGGGGCGGTGGGGAGGAAGTTAACCTCTAAATTCCTTTGCCTTTGGAAATGCTCCATCACAAATATGGAAGATGTACAGCCCTTGAAAGCATGTCATGCTTTTCTGTTTGGCAGGAGGATCAAATGACAGATTGTGATCACATTTGCAAATGCACGAATAAATACTTATTTCTGAGATCTCCTGCACAGACCTGCAGAAAGATTTGATTCTTTACTCGCAGTGTAAATCCTTTAATGTGCTATCACAAAAAATTGTATTCCACAGTTCTAGCTTTAACAAACTAAAGCTTATTTGGAATTACTTTCCACTTGCAAGTTTTGCTGACAGTATCAGTGCTTGTTTCATGTTTGCCAGGCAATGAAAGGGCAGTTACAAACCAAACATCACGAGCATATTGCTGTCTTTATATTGTTGCATTGTAAGTCAGTTGATACAAGATCCTAAATCAGAAGAAAAAATACCTCTTTACTGAAAGAGACCATGCAAGTTTTCCTTTTCTTTTTGGCTTTCAGATTTTTTTTTTTTAAATACAGTGTTTTAAAACACAGTCATTGTTATCACAATAGGAATTTTATCTTAACTTTTATATATTTCTCCTAAGATTTTAAAGTATGGTGAGAAAGTACCATTTACGCTTAAAGTTAAGAGAATCTAAAGTAAATACTGAGTCATGAAAAATGAAAGGATTCTATTTCCGCAAATATTTTAGATTTATGGATGTTGAGGCTAGTTATGTAGCAATTCTCTAGTTCTTTGGAATGAAAATATATTCTTAGATATGACCAAGAATACTGAGAAGAATGCAAATAAAAATCTGTTTAACATAGAAATTAGAGCAAAAGGAGTACTGCCTTTCTCATGCTTTGTGTGTGGGTGCAGTGGCAGGAAGAGGAGTTGAATTGTATTTATCTATATAGACATCTAGTATTACAGTGGCAATTTATTCAAGGACTAAATCAGCATTTTTAATGAAACTTGGAAATGTGCTTTGCATAATATTAAGCTTAGTGAAAGTAGTATAGACATGAGATCAGCAAAGAACTGAACTAGGATTTGCAGAACAAGGTTTGCTAAATGAACGGTTTAATTATTTGCTGAGATAAAGATGTTTTTTAGGATAAAGTAGAAATTCAGAATAATTAGTTGGTCAGTGAACTGCCAAGATTCAGGTTTATCCAGCTTTCTAGCAGGTTGTTTTTCAAATCTGAGATATCCAATGAAAGCAAATGGTTCTTTAGGCAGACAGATGTTACTTAAAGTTGATAACAGTTAAACCATGGCTTGCAATTTACACATTTTTAAAATGTGACAAAGGGTGGTTCTTATCGTTCAAAACACGATTGAGTCAGGAAGTAAAATAAAATTATTCTGATTCCAGTAACAGTGATGGTATTGGTGAAGCTTTAACTGTAACTGAATATCTGGCAATTTCCTAGGGTGCAAAGTAGAGATAATATATAAGTCAAGTTAAGATGCAAATTCTACTTTTCACAATTTGCATTTCATACTCAGAGGAGAAAAATTAATCAGAGCAATCTCAATCCACAGTTAGAAATTATGCTTATTGATGCATTACCCAAATCTCTCAGGGGACTGCATATGAATAACACTATTAGCTATGTAGAATATGCATTCAATATAGAGGCTTAAGTGTATGGCCTGTCAGCCTGAATCCTATAAATAATTGGATGTTTCTATAATAATTTCACTTTAAAAGTATTGGAACCTATTTGAGAGAAGATAGTACCTACTGAAGAAGACAATTTTTTTTAATATAATTTTATAAATTAAGCCTAATCATTAAATAGAGAATAATTTGTGCAGCTTGTACAGTCTGTAGTCACGTGGAACCCAACCAGTGCTGGAGTCTCTATAACTAAACCAAAAGTAAATCAGGAAAAAGCTTCCTTTTCTAATACAGCTTACAACTATTACTTTTTTTCCACAAGTAAAAATCTATCCTTCTGCTTTGGTTTATCAAAATTGTTTTTATTTAAAGAGGTAAGAAAAACAAAACCTTTTTTTCTCTCTGTCTGTTCTTTCTTACTAATAAAGGATCTATTTTTATGGTCCTCATTCACACATGGGTTTCCTAGGAGAAAGGCTTTACTGGATAAGACTCAAAATTTCTTTAAATTATTCTGTATGTTTCAAAATGTAATCTCTTCTGGCTGCTGTATACTGTTTATAATTTCTTTGATATTGAATGTGTACATACTGGTGAGGATATGTACAAGTACAAAAGTGGTTTGGGGGAAAGCATCTTAAATACAGGAAAAACCTTATTATGGATGCAAATATGATGGATTCTCCTGAGAATGAGTAGAGACAACCATAAAATGTCATTACAGAGAAAATGCTTCACAATTCTGAGAAGCAAGTGTTAAGAAATACTTTTCATTCAGTTGACTGAGAAATAACAGGTATTATTTCCTTGCCTTTTCTGTAAAGAAATACGTGTTTACAACAGGCACTGTGACTCTGACTTCTTAGTTATTCTGCATGTCAAAAAATTTCAGTTTTGTTTGTATAAGTCTAGTTTTGTACATTTGATGTAGCTGTTACTGTCTTTTCTTTTTAATTAAATTGAAATTTGACCTTTGCTGGCTTGATACTTCTTGCTTGATTGATAAAATTGAGTGAGTGACTGTCAGAATCAGGCCTACATTTAAATTGAAGGAAAGAGATGCTTTTCCTTAACTTCAGTATTTTTGGTTTTGCTGAAATACTGAGATGCAGTCATAGTCCCACTGAATTTCATAGGATATTTGCCACCAGTAATTTAAATCTTTCTATTTTACATATGAATGCTGCTGTTTCAGAGGGGTCAAAGTGTTCAACATATATCTAGGCGTCCTCAGAAACATCTGTATGAAGTAAAAAAACAGATTGATGACTAGCTATTTGGAAGTGCCAGGAGTTGCCAGGGGGTGCTTTGTGCCACCTGCATTGCCATCACCTGCTCCATCAGAAGAAACCAAGAGAGAATGTCATTTTTACACTAAATATGATTGTTACAGTCCTCACGCTCAGTGTTTGTTCTTGACTTAAGGGTCTGATTAAAGTTAGTCACGCATGTAATTGTGAGTAGAATCAGCTGCATAGTTTTTGCTGGTTAATGATAAATGCAGGGGGGTTTATTTTCATACTCTCATCTCTTTTTGTAGCTTCAAAAGGTTTTTACAGTCTTCATAGGTATATATCATTTATTTGAAAAGAAAGCTCTTTGCGTTATATTCCAATACTGTAATAAGCTGGACTTGTCTTTCTTTTGATAACCTTCTACCCATTTCAAAGCTCTCAGAGCCTGTGGTGTGCCAGGAATCCCCTGGGGATCATCTCTCTGCATTTGTTTAATTTGTTGCTTGCGGTTCACGTTTTTAAAGTCCTAATGCAAGGTTTATTTAAAATGTGGTTTGCCACCACCAGTGATTCAGGTAGCAAAAACATAGATTTGTCCTGGAATTTGGCATTCTCAGAGGGTTACACACAGACATCGGTATTACTGTCTCACACAACAAGTAATTCTTTCTCGTAAAGGTTTAACCAAGTGAAATTTGGATTCCACTGAAAATGACACCATAACCTTCCATGGTCCAGGGGGGGTATAAAGTTTACACCACAGTGACCTCCTTTTAAAAAAAGATATATTTGAGAGTTCATGTTGACATGTCACTTTTTTTATTAATTAAGTGTATGTATTTAATACAATCAGAGAGAACTTGCAAAGCCTTGCATGGTGTAACAAAGCACCATGATCACTGGTATATTAGTGAGTCAATGTCATGTCTGTGTTCCGGAGTGCTAAGCTCATAAGCTGCCATAATCAATCTATGGAATGCAAAGTTTAGAAAGTTTTTGATAATGAACTCATTCAAGCTGGAACATAAACAGGTTAGGAACTCTGTTAGAAGTGGGCAGTCAGGTTCATTTGAGAATCTAATGTAAGAATCAAGTATTTTTTAAATAGCTGAATTAAGTCTTTTTTTATGTTTCATTTGTGCTTCAATATTTGCTTACACTTTGGATGGTTTCCTTCCCTTTTGCCATGACATTGGTAGCAGCAGTCAGCCACCAGTCATACCAGGCAGACTGTTTTGACTTAACTGTGCAAATATTAAAAGTTGTACTGTAAGTTTGTGTGGCCTGATGGGAGCTTTGGTAAGTGACACGCATCTTCGGAACAGTCACCTGTGAGTATTTAAGGTTGCATAAGGTTGGAGTGGACAGAAGAGATGTGTTCAATACCTGTGTTACGTGACTCCTGGCTGTACAAAAATGGGATGTTATCAGAGGGAAAAAGGATATAAGCCTTTGATTATAGCAATATTTGCCAAAANAAAAAAAAAAAAGTTGCAAAAAATCTAGAGCCATTCCATCTTCAACTGGAATGAATAAGGCAGAAATAAATACAACACAGTACAGTTGCTTTTCTCCTGGTGGCACCCTGGCTGTCTATGCAGCAAGTGTCTTTGTTTTAACTGAGCAGTAGATAATTAGGCTTCCACCATCCATGTGGGAAGGGATGATTTATTTCCATGGACAGTGCAAGGAATTGTTACCTGCATTCACCATTTCTCCTGACTCCCCAGGGAAAGATGGGAAAATATGAAGGCTGAAAGCCTGGGGCAGGGAAAAATGAATATTATCTGCTAACCTCTGAGCCTGCAATTTCACCTGAGCAAAGTCAGTCAGCTCTCTAGTTTGTAGCACATCTCACCAATTTTCGTCACTAATAATAGCCTAATAATAATTGATTGCTGATGGAGAAGTTATTACTCAGTAAGACTGACAGGACTGTACCCTGTGTTTTCTCAGGGCATGTTCTTTAGAGCAGGATTTTATTGCTGTGACAAAACTGGTGAGATATATGTCTCAAATGATTAATCTATAATGTATTTCAGTGAAACTGGTAGCTGTGAGATTATAAGAGGATAGCCTAAAAACATTAAAGCAATATCTTCTTCCATTACCTTTTTGGTAAATTTTTGGTGGTTTCTTCCTGTGCCTTTCTAACAACATTTTTATATTGGAATGATGTTTCAACTAGATTTTATATTTCAGGCCTCTCCTGGGTAGGCTGTGGGTTGATATAGTTTAGTTTATCACACTATGGATTAGTTTTGCTAAATACTGTCATCCTGGCAGGAATATTTTAATGTGGGAGGCAAAAAAATTGCTCCTCAAGAGTAAATTACAGTAAGAAGGAGGAAAGATTGTGTGTGGTTCAGCTAACTGGCAGTGCTGGAATATTTGTTGGCTTTTGATGTAGAGCAGGCTACAATATTTTCAGTCTTCTAGGGGGAAGGGTGGGAAGTAAGAAAAGGAGATTGCATTGAAAACAACAAAGGCAGCAATATTTAAAATTCTTTGTGCGTCCTTGTGATTAGTGTACGGCAGCAAATGTGCACTCTCTTTATGAACACTTCTGTAAAGGGCTTTTGATGACAGTGTCAATTAAACCTCCATTTCCTAAAACAGCTCTTCAGGCAGAATTATTTTCACATGACTTTTAATAGGAAGAAGCGGGTAGTGTAGATGCCTAAGATTTTGATTATATGGCAGGAGATTAAGGCTAGACTGATGGAAAGCCTAAGTAACCATGCTTGCCAGCTCAGTCCTGATGTCAAAGATAGACAGCATGGAAGAGAATGAGATTAAAACTTTGCTATATTAATGAGATAAAGCTGCCTCAAATAGTGGTTTTATTGTTCATTAGACTGATCATGAAGTGTGTCGTCTTTGCTGGATTGAGTTAGAGTATTCCATATAGCAGAACTATCTGTGAAGACCAGTAATACCTTAACTCAGGAAACATTCTGGAGAAAATCCCATACACAAAAATATATTAAAACTCAGGATTTGGGAAATGATTTCACAAACACTTGCAAATGGGCAAAGGGTCCTACTCCATTGAGATGATTGCTCAGCTTCTGCTCTGTTCAGTGCACTTTTCAAAAGTCAGATTCACCGCATGAAGCTAGTAATCATTTTACTTTTATTTATCTTTGTCCTTTTTCTGTACTTTTTAC
>VYXH01001346.1:312829-331804 GCA_013397275.1 Burhinus bistriatus | reverse complement strand
CCCCCAAATGTCCCACCTCAGCAAAGCAGGGCTAAAATGCTGCCATTTAGAATTACGAACAATTTTTGGTTTCTTAATGCTAAAATAAGTGATTAATCCTCTGTTAAAAAACACAGAACTAAATCCATGGAACTTACTTTTCCAATAGTGACTTTGCTCCTCAAACAGTGAAGGTTGTGTCTAGATTGCCTTTTTTTTTTTTCACCTGCTTAATTTCACTGATTACTGTTGACTGTGAAGACCTACATCCAGCCAGTAAGAAATATTATATCAGACTTAGGTGACCTGCTAGACCTCCTGTATATAATGTATAAAACAGACTACATTCAGTAACATTTTCTGTGGCTTTCTCTCCATCTCCTTTTATGTCTTTTATGGCAGGTTCATTAGATTTACTGTTTCATAGTTGTCAAAGATGCTGTTGAAATTGAGTAAGATACAGATATCGGGACATTTTCTGTCCAGAATGCTTGAAATCTAGTGCAAAAACATAGGAAAACCAAGGGGGAAAGGACTCCAAGTAAACACGCTTGTGCTGTAATCCTGTACCTTCTGCCTCACAAAACAGGTAGATCTTTCAAAATGACTGGGAGAGAGAGCAAGAACAGGTCTAGAGAGGAGTACAGAAAAGGGTGAGAGATGACACTGGGCACATTACTGAACAGACAGATGAGAGGGAACATGGTGAGAGGCACTGATTTGTGCATTTATTTTCCTATTAATCACATATATATGTTTCCCATAAGCAGTACATTAAGCACTTGAAGTCCATGACAATGGATTTTCAATAATATTTAGAGCAACCCCAAATCTGGTCTGTCTGGATAAATATTCATTAACTTATACACTGTGACTAATACATACGGCGCGAGCAAATGCACTTTCATGGTCGGTTGAGAGGACTCATCTGTTTCTGTCAACTTGTATCAGGATTCAGCGTGACATTAATCAGTATCCTTTTTGATGAGTTCTGCCATCTGTGGGAGAGTATATGGCACATTCTTATGCATCAATCTAAAAACTTGTAGAATAACAGAAAAAGTTGGACAAATTTCACATTATGTCTCTTAAAATAATTTAACTATGCTTTCAATCTCCTTGAAGGTAAATAAAAACAAGACCTTATTAGAAGCTGCAGGAAGTACAGAATTAGATTAATGCAATCCTTGTTTGCATAGAATACTGCTGGAAGACTTCCTTGATTACTTAATAACACTTAAAAAAATCCCTTACTTTATTCAGCTGTCAAACCATTCGTAACAACTGTCATGTAGCTATTGCATTATTCCAGCTTGTACATACGAACACTAATTTGAAAATTAATTACATGCTTGTATTTTCTTCAGATTCTTAACTGTATAGCGACTATTACAAGTGGACTTGGTATAAAACTGAAGGAAAATGGTCAGTACTCAAAAATGATCAGCAAAAGAGTCGATGTTGTAATGCATGTTGAACAGCAGAACTGAGATAAAATAAAAGGCTCTTTTCCAAATGATCTCAATGAATCAAAAGACATCAAGTACTCAGGTGAATTCAAATCTGACAATAGTCTAGCCATTGACAACAATATTTCATCCGATATGGTTAGAGTGAACATGGTAATAATGAGAAAAGGGCCAAATGTGCATGTAAACACTACTGTTTGATGAGGGTAAGTTTCATTCTAGGTTTCATTCTAGAAATAGATGAGATTTCTAATGTACTTCTTTAAAAGCTGATAATTATTCAAGAGTATAGAAATAAGTATTTTGTATACCACTTCTACCACTTATGTAAATATCAGAAAGAGAATTTGACATCAAAGTAAGAGACCTGTCTGTTAAATTAAAAAATTATACCTTTAGCCTTCTGTTTCTCTAGAAAAGACAGTGTAAAGAAGGTATTTAACTTAAGAAAATAATTTGTGAGAAGCTTGTTGAAAAAGGTGGTTATCGTAGAAAAAGGTTGAAAGAAATTTGGTTTAAGCTTTAGAGCATCTGTTTCACAGAGAGTGCTTCACTGGACTTAGCAAACGTTTGGAAAAAAGACTGATCTTTTTTTACATATTGAGAAGTTAACCGTATGCTACTTAAAATTATCAGGTTCTTGAATTATTATTTAGCCACAGGAAGAAAACTGTTATCAACACTTAATTCACATTGCGATCTGCCCCGCTCCACTCCCCAGATTCCTAAGCAACGCTTTGGAATATTTTCACAGGGTTTTTTTTTTTTTTGCTTAGAGAGGAATATGGTACATTTTTCATCACTTCAATGTTCCAGTGCAATTCGCTAAACCTTGAAGATGCACAAGTGTAAAACTAAGTACAGTGATGATAAATCATGTCATTTAATTTCTCGTGGTGATGTGAACCATCCAGACTATAATTGCTTTTGTCTCTCTGGAGTTGCTCCCTATTAAACTACCTGAAAAAAATTCTACTTTTACTAAAGTATCCTGAAAAATTATATATTTTGGTAAAGAAACTCCTCAAGCCTTTGAGCTAAAATACACCACTAAATAACAAAACATTTCTACAAATAGTATACCTACTGGATTTGCTGTTGATCACAAATACAGAATTATTTTTCTGCTCAGGTGCTGTATCACTGTCAAGCTGTACTGAAACAATCAGGTTAAGAAAGAATCCCTCAGTATGTAAATACTCCCCTTTAGTTATATATCTGTGTAGCTACAGCATTGCCTGAACATGTTCAGCGAGAATGAAAAACAGATTATACCCAGTTGTGTTGACAAAATCCGAAGTGATAGAATCTGAACTAGGGTTAAGAATCAGGTTAGGGGCTGACCTCCTGGGAAGCAGCTCTGTGGAAAGGGACCTAGGAGTCCTGGTGGACAACAGGATGACCATGAGGCAGCAATGTGCCCTTGTGGCTAAGAAGGTCAATGGCATCCTGGNTGCTCTGGCAGGGGGGTTGGACTAGATGATCTCCAGAGGTTCCTTCCAACCCCTATGATTCTGTGAATAGCTATTTAAGTTAAAGACAGATTTGAAAATGCAAACAGCAGATTTCCAAATAAAAATAAAATATCATCAGGATATGATGAATTCCCTGTTGACTCCTTAAAGGATTCAAAATACTTTGTAAGCTCCAGATTCAAAGTTTTAAAAAGAGCTAAAAACATCAACTTTTTATCAGTGTTACTCAGAGTGATCCCACAGCTAGTATAAGCAAAACTTCCAAACCAGTATCCCCCAACCATTGATAATGGCGTGGGAGAGAAGCAAGGGAAAGAACAGAAGCAGAGGGGAGCAAACCACTCATTCTACTGGATATATCAAGTTTGTGCAACTTGCTGCCAGGGTATGCATTGTACTCCCCAAAGCTGGGAGCAACAGAGGTTGGTTGCGCCAACGAGCTTCTGAGGAGCAATGTTCTGTTTGCCCCTTTGTGAGCAGGTGATGGCTGATGAGTCTCAACACAGATAACACTTACTGATCTGGCTCCCCATGGATTCAGGTGTACCACCACTGGCCAAAAAAACAGCATGACCACAGCTCTCGTAGTATGCCTACAGTTGCAACACATTGGTTTTGTCTGATTAGAACCTTTGGTTGGGTGGTAGGTGAAAGCATGCTAGTGGGGAGGTAATGGACATGGCTGTTTTGCAATAGGAGGGTGAGGAAATTAGAAACATTTACGTATATAGCAGGAAACTCTGAAAAATTATGTCAAGGCACAGAAATAAATAGGGACGGGATTGTAAGAGCTGGAGGCATTGTAGTGACGTGATTTAGTGTTAGAGGGGTATAGTGTTGCCCAGCTGAGTCTTTATTCACTCTTTTGTGTAAGACCTCTCTGTTTTCTCTTTGTCTTCCTACTTTCTCCTATCCAGCTTAACGCTTGAGAGGCATATAATGATGGCCTGCTGCATGCCTGATATGCATCTACACCTTTTCTGCTCTAAATAACACCAAATCAACCATCACATCTCAGGACAGAAGCATGAATGTTTGTTAGACTGTTTATTCAGTATTACTTGGTGCAGGATATTGCCACAGAACACAATCCTAAATTCACAGTGTCTCTAATGAAATTATTTGAAAACGAGATGTTTCTGATGCTGTTACCAGGCTAGATTTACAAAAAAGTCAATGTCTCATGTTACCCTAAGACAGTGTTAGCCAGACACTCCTCTTTTCCATGGTTTCTTGCATACCACGCCCAGTTCTGCACTGAATCCTATGTCCCAGTGTCTTCTCCTTTTGCCAAGCTAAAGACATACAATTTACTTCTTCATTAGTTCTAGCCTTTCTGGTGCTGAGGTCCCTTTGCAAAACAACTAGCTGATACGTAGACAGGCCACGTTGAATATGATGATATGTGTTATTGGCCTGTATCTCTTCTGATGTTAGCGTTTGACTGATCAGAATTTTTACAGCTAACAAAATAAAGATGACTGCAAAATGACCTGCCTTTTTAGAGCATTGAAAGAGCTTTTCAAATGCCTTGAAAGTTAGCTCAACTTTCAAATCAGTGAGAAATCTCCTTTAAGAACAAAGTTGAGACACACTGAGTGCTTGGGAAGAATTCAATAGAGAAATATGCAAGTGAAAAAAAATGGTGATTTGAGGGACATTTGTATTAGTAAAGTTCAGTATCAGTTTTTATAGATGATAAAGAGGCTTGAATGTTGTTGATCAGGTAAGTTTGCATATTCTATGCAAGCTTTGCAAATGACTTGAATCTTCCTGAATCTAAACTGGCTCTTCATGTTTTTGTTTCACATCTTCACTTTTTTACTAGACATTCCTGTCTTGAGTAATATTTAAGCATAGTATTTAGTTTTAAAGCATTCATCTGGTATTTATTTAAATGCTGTTACCTTAGCATTAAAAAGTTGAGTCTCAGTTAGGACTTCTAAATCATTAGCATTAAAATTACTGTCACACCTAAAATTGCTGGCCTTAGCAGGGCACAGACATTCCAAATGTAATTGAGTTCTCTGCTTTTAAATATATTCCTTGGCTGAGTCATGTTGACAAGTGCTTTTCATCTTGAAAACTTTCCAGTTGTTAGACTTAGTTAATTTGACATGGAATTCAGAAAATGAACTGAAGTGGAGCCTAACACTGCCTGCATAAAGGTGCACCTGTGTGTAGGTTAACTTGCCATCACCTGACATCTCCAAATATTATTCTTCCATTGTGTGTTCTTACAAAAGTATGTTGTCTCCTGTAACACAGTCTCTATTGTCTACTCAAACAAAATGTGACTGCCTTAATATATGTGAAGAAACAAGAAGAAAAGAGAAGTCAGATCATTTTTCTAAGCAGTTTCACCTAAACATTTAGATGTATAAGACGGAAACACAAATATAAGATCCACAGCTGCAAAGTTTTTTTTGAGGCAGCCTGTAAGCTTGTCAGTAGCATCTTGGAATAGCTTTTAGAATCAAGCCTACTCCATTTAGGGTGTCTAATTCAGGCAATTACCTTACCTCAGTTGTAGGTCCAGCCCAAGATAAGTTAGGTCCTGACTGACAGACATATCAGCCTAGATTTTTTTATAGGATTAATTGACAAAAGTAGGTACCTTGGAAGAACTCTGAAGAATATAATCTGATTCATCTAGCTTAGATTCGGCACAGTCTCCATTAGCTGCCGCTTAGTCCCTTGCGGGACTCCAGGGAACCAATAGAAAAGTTAGGTTCTTCCATCTGAATATTTGAAAGCTTCTGGATTTGGACCATCTCCTGGAAAACAGATGTAGTTCGGTCTCTCAGGCTGCATAGAGTCTAGCATCCTGAGTCTCACTAGGCAAATATTCTCATCTAGACTTTGGAGAAAAAAGGGGCACCATGTGGTGTGATGTCAAGCTTAAATAATTTCATTTGACTTCATCTAAGTTTCTGAGCTTCTCTATTCTCCAGATAGTCTTGGAGCTTCTCTGCTAGATGTATTTCTAGATTATATCAGAGCTCAGTGCAAGAGTACTGCAAGACACACACGTAGCTAATGGTAAGTTCTCAAGGAATTTTTCCCAAGGCTATTAGGGAGCTGTTTAATCGTTTCAGATGCTTGTGAAGTCGGGTGTTCCTAGAAACTATGTAGGCCAAATAGCTATTTTAGTTGTTAAGTAGACCAAGCTCATCCAGAAATTTCAAAAATTTTGTAAATTAATTTGTAGGTTATTGATTCAAATGTATTGAATCTTATTGGTCGTGTGAAATCACATTTGAACTAAAAACTTCTGAATGAATATTTGAGGTGATTTATAAGCTTATAAGCAAGATCTATAGTTTTGGAAGTCTGATGCTCTTCCTACTTAGACTCCGTAGCACAGAAGAAATTAAATGAGGTCAGCAGAGTGACAGGACATAATCAGGGTCCTCAGTCTTTAATAAGTTCTTAGAGATGTTATTAACGTGTCAGCTCTTCAGTAGTGTTATTATAGATCTATTGACAGAAGAATTTGCAGGTCTTAGAAAAGAAGGTGGGCTGTTGGTTTTTGTGGGTTGTTTTTTTTTTTCAAAAGAACGTTTTACACTACGGAAAATTAATTTTTACTTAGCCAGGGAAGGAATCTGTGCTGCAGGACAGGCTATTACTAAGATATAATTCAAAAATTAAAGTTTTATTTTATATACATGAGCAATACATCTCCCTAGACTTCTGTCTTTTTCTTCTCAGAAACAGGAAAATTTAAATTTATACTGCTTCATTCTCCTTCCTTATTTTATATTATTTTCAATACAGTACTACTTTTATTTTCTCACTCTTCTTCATGTTTCAGCAAAATTCTCCTGCCAGTAACCAAGCTGTCAGATAATTTATAATAAATTTTATATTAACTTGAACTAAAGGAGTAATCCACATTAAAGTATACAATAACAATTCCATATTCAATCTGTATGTGAAGCTTACATGAGAACTCATAGATAATACCAACTCTGAAGCTACTGTTTTTATTATAGCACTTCTTGACTTCAGAATAATTTTGCTCTAGATTTTAGTGTACACAAGTAAAATGAAATGGTACAGGGCTTCAGCACCAGGCAAGTATTCAAGAAAAAATATAATACGTTGACAATGTATACCTGTTTAATTGGATAAATAGGACAACCTGCTAGATAATTGATGACTGACAGATCATAAAGCTCTCTAGTGTTTAATTATAAATGAACTGACATCACAAGGGTGGCACAGATGTGTGACAAGGGCTTAAGCAGCAGGCTTCAATTTTATTAAACAGCACTTCTGAAGAAAACATAATTAAGCATAAGCAGTGCATGGATATAGATAGGGGACAGAAAAATTCTTGGTCTGTTTAGAGACTGCATTAAGCAAACTGCTAGGAGGCTAGAGGTGTAGAGCCTGATGGTTCCCTCCTCCTTTCCCAAAACTCAAGTTGTGTCTTGTTGCTGACTGGACCTGACCATTTCTCTAGGCCCACCAGCTTCTGCCATACCTTCTGCATTAGAGAGATGGCTGTCAGTGTTCTACCACACTAGACTTTGCCTGTTGGGAGGCTTCCAAAGTCAGAAGTTATGACAAAATTTGAATAGTATCCATATTGTGCAACTTCATTTTTGCTGTGAAGACAGTAGAAAACTGAGTCCAGCCTCCTCGTCCCAGGAAAATTCCGTCTTGCTCCTGCCTATTTCAGGCAGGTGGCTATCCTATATAAACTATAGACTGTGCTACGGGGTACTTCGGTATCCCTTTACTATAGGCAGGTTGCTGGGCTTTCTCTGGTTGAAGGAGACAAACAGATGAGGTCTTAGCTGAGCTATGGCTTATCTGTCTTCTTGCTTACCCCACACCAACTCATGATCAGATGATTTAAGAAGGTAGTGGCAACTGTACGGAAATAATACAGTCCATCTGTGTCTTTTACTTAGGGCAGTCAAATCCTTCCCCAATGGGGAAGCATTTTCTGTGCAGGACAAATAGCTAGGATGTAGAATACATGGTTGTCCTGTGCTAGAGACACTGGCTTAGAGTGTACAATTTTCATTGCATCCCTTTACTCTCATACCTAGACTCCAAAGCTAGATTATTTAACTCCTTGTATACTTTCCATGCATTAGACACTTCCCAAAACTGGTTATAGCAGGGCAGATGTTTTCCTTGCGTATCACTGTACGGATCTGATTAAGGATAGAGTACCTGTTCTTCAACTGTGAATAGGTGATCCCTTCCAGTCATAAGAGCTCCTGGAGCCTTTATGAATCCATGGAACAAGGTACCTCCTTATCCTCCTGAGGACCGCATGGCACTGTGTTAATTGCATCACAAGTCAGTGCCTGGTACGATCACTCATCTAATTAATCAGTCAGACATTTATCTCACCATGGTACATTGGTCCATGCACCTATTTGAGTAGCTTCCTGCGATTACTGTAGGCTCAAGCCTAGTTCAGAACAAATAACTGTATTCCATGTATTTCAGGCATAATCTGTTGGTTGTAGTCATTGGCCAGCAACTGATCATTAGCAAAATTAGTTTGTATTTTACTAATAAAAGATTTAGTCTTAAATAAAGTGTATTTTGCCTGCATTCAAAAATCAGGGGAAAATATTCCATGAACTGAAAAAGCAGGTACTTGCTAGAAAAAAAAGTCTGCTAGAGTTGTTTTGAATTCTGAGTTAAATTTATTTTTAAACTGTGAATCCCATCACTGGAATATTTATGCATTTTCTTTTTGGCTCATAACTTATTAATTAACAGTACCCACTTTGAAATAGACACTTTTTCTTGCTTTTCTATTTTAATGTTTCTTATCTCTTCTTCCTCATACCTCTAGCTGGCTGAGTACACCCACTGCTTTTCCCTGAAGCTAATGCAAGAATTTAAAATTCAAATTACTGACAGACATGGATTGCTGTTCAAACAAGGCATCTGAATGTTCTTAAACACCTTTATGAGTTATGTGTTCAGAGGGCGTTAGATCAATGAAATCTATCATGTGTTTTTATTTATAATCTCTTTCCTATCAATGAAGTTGTCTTTTACATAATCTCCAAAGCCCAGTCTGACAATTGCTATAGTGTTTCAGGTATTTTATATACTTACGTCTGAAATACAAAGAACAGAGTAATAAATATTGCATGCATGACATGTGGTCCCTAGACTTAATAATCAACACAGAATGTTAACTGTTTGCAGTTTACAATTCTGTCTTTACATTCAGAAAACACAACTATTTTCTCTTTGAATGCACTGGAGATATCTTAGACTAATTTTATTGTACCATGTATTCTAGTACACCATAGAACTATTCATGATATTAAATGATGCAAAACTATTATACAGATGATATGGTGCCTTTGTAGCCCTTCCTAGAAAGTGACTGAAGATTTCTTATGCATCCATTTGCTGTTCCGGTAATGAAAATATTTCATGCAGCTCATTGTCTGAAAAAAAATATGAACCTAACAGACCACTGAGTGTAAGGGAATGAGCCTATAGAAGGGAGATCACTTGGATTAGGGAAAAAATTATTTCTAGCAAACACATGATGAATATAGTGTAATGAAATGGATGAGTATAGATACTTAACAAGTCTGAACTAAATATTTTTCCTTTGATGTATGGACCCAGCCTCCTCACTTAGTCTCATCAATTGTAAAAATCATTTGGAGGTGGACCTGCTTTTAGCCTTTGAATGGTTTGTTTATACACACATCAGTCAGGTGCGTACTGAGCTACTGCAGTGGGCTTACCTCCTAGAGTACTTTCATGGGGCCTCTGGTTTCCTCTTTTTTTAATCACACTGTATCATTGTTTGTATGCCTTTCTGAGATTTTTAATTAGAAGAAAAGTGAGCGTAAAAATATTAATTCTGGAGGACTGAATGCTCTGTTATTTCAGAATGCAGCTCTTATGTTAGGCAACACCAGAATGACATGGAGCTGGAGTAAACTACTACATTTTGACTTTGTGGATTGAAATTTAGATTTCTTATTATACATTTCACGGGAATTATTTTCATAGGTGATTTTGCTGTGTAAGAAGAGATGTGACCAAAATCAGAAGATTGCAATTCTTAGATAACCTGCAGGGCTTTGGTAAAGAAAGATTTTTTTGGGATCTAAGGAAAATTTCATCTGTGTTTCTTTTACATACAAGTTTCTTGTCTGGGAAACAAAAAGGCATTTTGTTCTCCAACGTGAAAGAATAATGATGGAAAATGTAATTACTGATCTCTCTTCCTGTGGTCACACAAACCATTAGGACTTTTCATCAAAAGATAACTTCATAAAGAGGCGGTCTGGAAAAGCTTAAAGCCAACCCAAAAGTCAGTGGCAACCACCTAATTTCATCCTGATTTGGAATTTAGCCTATGACATCCATTCAGGTAGATGGAAACAAGAGAAGATAGGAAGCCAGTGCATCCTGTGGTTCCCTGAAGGACTGCAAGAATCCAGGGACGGCGTGAGATGAGAACAGTAGGTCTTGTGTATAGTCATGTAGCAGAGGTCCATCATATCTCTGGAGACTGCTCTTCTGAGAAAACGCGCCTTCTCAGGAAGCCGCTGTTGATTTGGAAGGGAATGCATCTCCTTTCTAAGGGAAAAGTTTTTATGGCAGAATATTAAAGCATAGACTGCACTCTTGCTGTAAATGGGAACAGTTTCAGTGACACCAAGAACAGGATGCTGGAATATGATACTTCAAGCTGGTGCATGGTGAAGAAACCAGCACCCCCGTGATGTCCCACTGAAACCACCAGTTTGAACTGCACTGGGCACAAATATTTGCATTGCTGCTGCAGGTTAGTGAAAGCGTAATAACACAACAAGAAATGCTCAGAAATGCTGATGACAGGCAGACAATACTTGCAATGCAGCTGTGGGGAAGTACTAAATTCTCAAATATGGATTATCTTTGAATTTGTACTTGCTGGTAATCCACTATAATTGCCATTAAAACAGCATTGTGAGCAATCTATTGTTTTTAGAGGAGTTAGATGAAGATCTTAATGAATTAAAAATGTACCATGTTTATCTATGGAGAAAAAAGCTTTCATCTTCATTCCCTCAGGTCCCTGTGTCTTCCTAGGGAGGATGGTCGCCTACTGATTTGGCCAAAATAATGTGCTGAAAATTGATTAATAGGAGGAGAAGCAATTTATCACTAATCCGTTTCAGGCTTGCCAGGGGTGATCTCTCATTTTGAACTGTAGCTGTTGAAGCTCAGAGGAGTGGTGAGTGAAAATGGGCAGGTGAAATTATTCATTGTAAAAACTGCTTGCCAGAAGCTGCATTCCTAGGAGTGAGGTTTTCGAGAGCACAAGTACTGTTTAGGCATCTCACCCCCCTTAATTGTCAGTGGAGGGAAGATGTCTAATCATCCATGACTGGCGAGTTTAAAAACTTCTTCCTTCACCTTCCTAAGAAAGCAACAGAATAGGAAGTTTGAATTTCAGCAGAGTGAATATAATGAGGTCAGGGCAGCTGCAAACCACTCATCATTCTTCAGAAAAAGGCCACTCTGTACTCTCAGTGTGGAACACTTCCCGTCCTCAGACATGCTTTTTATCCCCTTTCTCTCTCTGGCTTTTGCAAATGGATGGCTTAGTCACCCTGGTATTAACAGTTCTTGTAGTCTAGGTTTTGCTATAAGCTTGATTATGCAGACAAATTATTGCAAAATAAGCTATTCATTTAATAAGTGAATTTTAAAGAGCAGTGGTATGGCACAAGTCCCTGAATGACACTCTTACTCCACAACTACCCCTTGTTGTGCTCCAGCTTTCCCCAGCTCCAGAGCAGACAAAGCTGGACCCCGGGCAGGCAGACTTATCGCACGAGGGTCTCCACCTGAGGAATTGTTCTCCTGTTGCTCTTCCTGGGTGTTTCAAAAACAGAGAAGTCCTGACTGTTTCAAGACCTTTGAAAAATGTTATTTTAGCAAATGGGTGTCCTGCTCTATAAGCTGGCGGGTAATGTTAATTTCTGGGAGGTAGTTCAGCCTGATCAGCTTTTAAAAATGTCTCTGGAGCTGAGAAACCTGAGCTTTTTGCTTATTTGGAGCCAAATGAACTAATCTGATTTAAAATTTGCTTTATTTCAGCGCCGGGATAACGTTGGTAAAGTTACCTGTTTTGTGCGTACACACTGGTACTTATGTTTGGCATTCAGCTATCTAATCTGTCTTTTTTAATATTTCTGCAGCTTAACCCACAAGATTGCAGCACCAGCTAAGAGTAAGTAATGTTATAGGGCAGGATTTGTAGTGCTGCTCAGTCTGTACACAGCACAGCTGGAGAAATAACGCGAAAAGTATTTAAAATTATTATGGAAAACATGAAGAGTTCTTATGAGAACTGCAGGCTTCTGAAGCACAAGAAACTGTACCATATGTGAGGCTGGCAGAGAGCGTTTTTTGGGGGAATATAGTCCTTGGAGGAGCTAGCCCTGACTGCTTATCAAAGGCACAAAGCAAGACAAACTGCGAAAAGTAAATAGACCGACAGAGCTGCCTTTGTCGGGACGGGTTTGGGATACAATGACCTCGTCGTGTTGTTGCTTCCTGTGATAGGCAAGTGTGTCTGCCCCATCTCTGCTAGTTAAGCGCTTTTAGTGCGCCTGATTACTCCTCTTTCATCTCACTGCTCCTCTCTTTAGTTGGGGTAAAAGGTAGGGGGCGAGAGGGGCATAAAATAACAGAGCTTGACCCGGAGCTGATGCTGCTGTGCTGCAAGCTTTTTCGTAAATTACCCATTTTCTATGTGTTTGTTTCACTGAGATGCCAGAATTCTGATCAGGTCCAGTAAAGCATGAGCTTCGTCAGCCCCTTGAGACGGGCTTTTTTAATGGTATTTGGATTCCTATGGATGCAGGCAGACGTTTACTGGGATACTTGTATGTGCCTTGGCTCGCAAACTCCCAGGGGAACAATTTGCTGTGTTCACTCAGCATCTAAGAAAAGAAATAAACCTATAACATCTGCAGTACCGTAAACATCTTGAATAAAAAAAATTGGTACAAAGTATCACTGTAGGTTTTCTTCACTCCTGTAGGCCTCATCTTGGACAGAAATAACTATAAAGTCTTACATGCTCTGAGAAATGTGCTTTGCGGTTGTTTTCAGCCAGTACACATGCATTCTTTAATGGTATCCATTATTAGAAGTAGGCTCTGTTTTCAGTGTTGAGAAAGCCTTAAAAAGGCAGAATAAAGCAAATCTAGAGGAAAAAATCAGCATACATTATATATTATTTACAGATCATCTGGAACTTCTTTGCTCTCTCCAGCAGGAGTTAGAAATTTTCTTCCAAAATAATTTTGCTGTTTTAAGAATTCTTTTATGCCATAAAAACCTTGAAAAGCTGCTTGTCCCTATTCTGCCTGCAGGCACATTATAAAACTTACTGCTCTGGATAACAGTAAGAGGACTTGATACTTTTACACTTTCATGGCTTTGGTAGGGCACGCTTTGGTAAGTGGGTTGTATGAGAGGGGTGCAGGGAGCAAAGGACAGAAGGAGGAGGTGCATTTCCATCTTTTCTTCTTCCAGGTTTTAGAGTTTGAAGACAAAAATCTAATATACTGAGGTCTGCAGGGTAGTAAGAAACCATTTTTTATTTACTTAGTCAGGTACTAGCTGCAAGAGCACTGCTGGAAATGTAGTTCATGCCAAACTACTTTGCTTTGAGAGCAGGGAATGCGAGTACCCAAAACCTGTAATCTAAGTCTTCCATGTGGAAAGTTGTTTTGTTTTAGCTTTTTTGATCTATTGGCTTGAATAGTAAAGCTAATTATAATTAGAAAGTCAGGTTTCCAAATGCAGTAAATTTACTCTAACTAGAAATTTCAGCTTTGGAGGAAGGACCAACCAAGTAATAACAGCCGCAAAACTTCAGTGAGCCGAGTGGTGCTCTGTAATCCTGTTCCTGTTTACTAACCATCTAAGCTGACATTGGGAGCTGTCTGCCGCTCATTTTCTTCTCTAAAGTGCAGTAGTGAGCTATAAAACCAATCCAAAGAAAGCCCTTAAGGTCTAGTGGGCAATAACTGAAACAAAAGGTACAGTTTTCTTTCAGCACGACCAACACATTTCTTTGATTAGACAGCTGAAAGTCCAAGTAAATAAAGGAAGAAGATCATCACTTGCTCTTACTTTGGGAGCAATTAATAGTCCTTTGATAACACACTATTTCCTTTTTTCCGGCTTTTCCATTGCCCTTCCTTTTCTTTTGCTAGTTAAGCGCTCTCAATAGAGCTTCATCTAAAGTTGTGGGCAGTAGAAATCCTCATGTTTTTTATCTCTTCCAAGTGATTAGTTTTGGGGGGTTTTTGTCTGTTTGGCAGACAAATGCTACATTTCTATAAAGAAAAATAGAAAAGGTTTTCTCACATTACTTTTTGCTTTCCTCTGTAACTAATGCAGTTAGGCCAAAACATCTTGTATATCCTGGATGGAAAATTCAGTAATTTCATTTTGTTCTATTACACATTTATTTTTATCTACTTCAAGTTTGAGTGTCAGAAAGTTCCTGTGTTTCTTACTGGATTAAGAAAAAAAACAGGTGAGGGAGAGGGAAGCGAAAGTTACAAGTGGATTCGTTTCTGAAAACAGAAAATATTCTGGAAGGTTGGTTGTTTTTTTTCCTTTCCTAATGAATGATTATTTTTTTCTTAAAACCCTGCTCTATGCTATATATCAAAGAATTTTATTGTTACAGGTGCCATAAAATTAGATATACTGTTGTTCAGTTATTAGTGATTGACACTACTTTAGCAACAAAACTAATACTTAGCAATTATGCATAATTAAATCTGTAAGTTTCACTCTGCAGCTGCGCATTTGTTTACAGCCTTATCTTACTGCCACATTTAGATACCCATTCCAGGACTTCTGTTTCCTTGAAACTGTTTGTGGAAATTTTTTTTTCAATATTTCAAATAACTCTGGAACTGGCACGTTGAAATCTGTGTCCCTAGCAAACATTTATTTGCATACAGTTTAGATTGACTTGATTGTTGTAGTCCTAGCATAAGGGCTATTTTCCTTTCATGATAGTGGTGTAGAGTGTAAAGCTTTTTATTTATTTCGTTGTTTTCCTAACCATTTTTTTAGACAGATAGCTCTCAATCTATAATTTCATGTTGGATATATTTATAATCTCTAAACTCTTTGTTTTGTATATGGCCTCAAGAGGAAAACCACAGAGCAGCCATGTACTTAATCCTTTTCAAGTTTGTGTATATGTTTTAACAACATTGGAAGTGGTGGCTCAAAACAGCTTGTTGATTGGTAAGAAGGAACTGCCAAGTACACAAAATTTTGCAAAAGCAAATTAAACTAGCATGTGTTTCTGCCAAAATCCAAAAATTATTCACAGCAGACAAGCCCTTGGGCTGTGACAGGGCATTTTGTAATAGTGCCCCATTTCTCTAGTCTTACTCTTGTGAACATGTGAATTTCTGATCATTTTTTTAATGCCTTTGAGCTGTGCTCCATGGGTGGAATATAATTTCCCCACCCTTCTGCAGTTCTTTCCTTACTTGGAAACATTAAGTCACAGAAGCAATCTTATTTTAAAATTAACGAAGATCTATGCTGGAATTACAAGGCTTTACACCCAACACTTGACATGATCTGTTGAAACCTGTATAAGGATCCAGCTGATAATTCTTGCTGAATTGTAGAATGCTCAGTAGGTGGGAGGTTGTAGGTCCAGTGTATCCAGACCCAGGCTGAAACGTAATCCACGCCTGGTTCAAAGGCCATGATCAGGTTTGGAGGTGCTTCCTGCCTAGTGTTCTTGCGTGTGGATGGCCAAGTAGTCTTTTGAAAAGGTCGGTGTCATGCAAGAGCATCCACGTGGTTGCTCCTTCTTTGCTCTTTTATCCTTTTTCTATTTCTATGGCTTTGTGTGTTTACGGCAAAGAGTTTTTAATGTTCCACGAATTTGTTGCCATCAGATGACTAATGTTACAGCACTGCTGAGACAAGATCACCCACTTTGAGGGTAAGGCAGAAGGTGGCTCTCAATTCCCCCTGTGCTCTGTGACAGCTCTTTGAGTCATGGTCTGAGTCATCTTTCACCCCCTCAGAAACCCCAGACCTACAGCACAGGAGATACAAAATTCCTCATTCGTTTCTTTTATTTCTTTCTTAATTACTTATCAGGCATAAAATTACTGGTCCCATAAAAATAATAATTATAAACAGATTTGTTTCTTCCCTTAGTCTGTACAGAAGGTCCCTTCTGCTACCGCCCTCACCTTATGTCAGCACTTAAAAACGACATTGAATCTTGCTGTTTGGAGAGGTTAGACATAGTGACTCCCAGTCTGTCTACTTCTTTAGCTATGAGAGGACACAAGCCTTTGCTGATAGCCTTTATCAACTTCAAAAAGCCTTTCTAAGCAGCTTGCTGGTTTTTTTTTCTTTCTTTNTTTTTTTTTTTTTTTTTTTTTTTTTTTTTTTTTGTGCGTGCGTGTGTTGGTTTTGCTGTTTCCTGGATTAAGTCTTAGCCAGCAGCTTTTAACCAAAGCTCTCTTTCCCAAATGCTGTATTTCATCAATGTATTTCAGTGACACTGATTTTGCCTAGCATTTTTAATATTTCTTCTGTGAAACAAGGCTCAATTCTTGTCTCTATTCCTGTCAGGTAACATCTGATACCTTTAGGGAATGAAATGGTTCTCTTAATCAAGTAGAAGGAACATTTTTTAACCACTACCACAAAACCTGGGTCTATGAGAGGACTGAATGCTTTAGGGAAATGCTGTAGGTGAAGGCATATGTTTGAATACCTGATGATATTAGGTTACTGCTAGATGTTATAAATAACATTTGTTTCACTGTGCCAAGGTGTTATGCCAGCAGTGATTGGATTTCAGTTTTGGTAAGGAAAATGGCTGTTGGTTGTTTTTTCTTTTTCAAAAGTCAGTATTTATGAAAAACTTGCCTGCAAAGGAGCTGTATGGAAGGGAAGGCAGAATTGTGTATCATGAGTCACATCTCAGTCCTTCAGCTCCTGATGGAGCTGAGAGCTAGCATGCTTTCCTTTCTGCTCTCAACACCAATGTTAAGCCATTTTTCAGAATCTGAACAGCTGAAACACTGGACCCTGTTCATCCATCTTCCCCATTTATGTCTGTTTCTTTTCCACATTGCAGCTTTAGCTTGCAGAGATCATTGTTGAAAAATTGATTAATTGCAAATTTTTAAAACTCAAAACATTAGCAAGGAAACTGAAGAGTTTTGATAAGGAATTTGTTGTGTATGTTAATGAGGACCTGGAGGTACTATTTAACTCATATTTCTGAATTTAGACAAACTTTGATTGTGCCATTAGGATACCAGTTTGATACTGTTCAGGAAAGACATGTATTGTAAAGATAAGGACTATTTTTGTGTTCATCTGTTTCAGAATTTGTGATACAAATATAGTACCCTGAGAAACAACCTATCTTAGCAGACATGCACTGACAAGTCATGTGCTTACCCTGAGGTATTCTTATTCTTTATGATGGTATCAGTAAAGTCTCCACAATATCTCCCTAGAGGTTGTTAGTACTTTTCCCTTAATTCCTACCTGGGTCATTCCTCAGAACCACATTCCATGTTCAAAACTTAAGAATAACATGCTTTCCTAGTCCTTAAAAAGGGTAAAATACACTCAAGATTATTTTTTTTTCTTTTTGTATCAAAAAAAGGAGACTGAGAAGTGAGAGCAAGTGGTATCTTTGTCACTAAAGCCTGTACCCTTTCAATTCACATTGTCTGAAAGTCTCGATGAGGTTAAGAGAACAACATACAAAATCTGAAAAAGAGTAATTTTTTTCTGATCTGTATTTTTTTATGCCATATTTCACATACTTGCCAAGATATGGAGAACTCTATTTTAGGTTAGGGAGGGGGAATGGGATAAGAAAAGCCAAATAAAAAAGGATAAAATTTACATATCAGGAAATCAGTAGGACTTAGTGAGACCAATCTAAGAATACCAATAAAAGCAGTAGCACTCCTGCTAATCTGGTGGATTTGTTAGAGGAAAGGCTTTCTGCATATTCACTGTGTAATTAATAATTAATAAGGCTGTCTATAATATTTAAGTTACAACATGCACCCAAACTGCAAAATGCACTTGCATATATAATCATCATAGTTAACCTCTAAATATTTAGTGTATTTGAACTGCTTTGGCAAAATAAAATTAACTTAAAGAAGAAAGGATGGAAAGTGTAGATTAAAATTAAGTTATATTCAGGATTAAATTTCTTCTGCAAAATCATCTAACACATTCAATCCTACATTGTCTTCTGCTGAGGTTACCAAGAAGTGTGTGAAACAGCAGTTACAATGGTTGACCACGTTAGATGGATACCCCCCACATTGGTCTGGAGTTGGAGCAATCAGGTCTTTTGAGGAACACCATGAAGAATCTTTTACTTGTATCCAGCTGAGAAGTACTTGGTATTGCAATTAAAAATCTGGTTGTTTTTGTGAAAGTGAAGTTCTCGGTTAGTACTTTTTATTACATGCTTCAGTAGGCAAGAAATCTTCATATCAAAGGTTTCCTACTCTGTTCACGCTATGAAGTGACTCCTCTTAGCTCCAGCTCTTCCACTTGTCAGGTATGGTATTATGTGCATCAACATTAGGGAATGTATTTTTTTCAATATTGGGGACCATATCACCTGCTGTAGTTCTGATTTTGTCTTCAATGATACCTATTTTTCTCATAGGTTTTTTTAGTTGAAACTTCTGCAAAAGTATGTCACTTCTCAGTTTTATAATAAAAATATTTTTTATGAGTGTATAAGAATTTAAAATAGCTTTGTACCATCCTAATAATGCTTTTACATGTAAAATATTAAGGAGTAGTATAACAGTGATGATTCATGCTTGTATTTTATATTTGTACATCAGATGAAAAGCAGTATGGAATGCCTTAAAAGGTGAAA
Organism: Burhinus bistriatus; assembly: GCA_013397275.1. NCBI lineage: Eukaryota > Metazoa > Chordata > Aves > Charadriiformes > Burhinidae > Burhinus > Burhinus bistriatus. Next base: position 312,929 of record VYXH01001346.1, on the reverse strand, counting down.
TGCAGGTGTTAACAATATTCAGGTCAGTCTGCATAGGTAATTTGATTTTTAGCGTTGCCATGTTGGTAACACAGGACATTTTTATTTAAAAAAAAAAAAA
>VYXH01001346.1:292444-312725 GCA_013397275.1 Burhinus bistriatus | reverse complement strand
AAAAAAAAAAAAGAGTAAATCTTTGTTTTATTTCTGCTTCCTCGTTTGATCTGATACTTTAGCTTACATAAATCAATGAAGTTGAGGAGTATGTTAATTTGTATCAGCTGAATCCTCTGACCTGAATCTTCCAAAGAAACTTTAAAAAACAGCTAGAACAATAAAGCAAGCAGATAACACATTTTCCAGGCCATTTTAACTTTATTTCTAACAGTTCCAGGGCTACTCTTGGCAAATGGAGACATAAATTCTTCACAATATTGTACACCTGATACCCAATTAATTTTCTGCTGCCAGGCTCATTAACACAGTAGATACAGCCATTTGTTCCCTCTCTTTTTCTGCTGGACTATTTTATTTCTTTGATCGTTGCCCTACAAAGCATTATTAATATTTCATTTTTTTACTCTGTTAGTCCCTTGAAAAAAAGATAGCGTCAATATCTGTAATTTGACTTGGCTTCTTAGTGGTACCTTTCTCTCAGTGAGGCAGCTCACACACGCGCACTGAATTTCAAGGCAGTGCACAGATTTTGCAGATTATCCCCATCTTTAATGTAAAGGGAAAATGTAACTTAAATTCCAAGTCTGCAGTAGGGTGAGTTTTTGGAAGCTTTGCATAAGCTCATACATAAAGTTTGACCAAAACCAGATATTTTTCTGCTTTATCATGAGAGTTCAAACACAATGAAACAGGAGACATTCTAAGGGATTGAAGCGGGAATAAAACAATCCAGATACTCTATAATCTTCATTTGCTTAATGAAGATTCACTTACTGTCTGCAGATGTCTTTGAGCATCATTTTCATCCATCCAAGACCAAAATTTCAGTATGTGCAAAGATTGTCCATATCCAAGGGCATAAAAGTATTATTTAATAAGAAATTGCCAGGTTTTTTTCTTCTTTAGTTTCTATTACTATTGTCCTTTAAATTTACATTTTTGTAGAGTAGAAATTTTCAACCATACTTTCCAGGGTCATTAAGCTTGTATTTAGTAGGGGTACCTTTGGGATTGGAATGAGTGACAGCTCATAAAATTCAGAGGCATTGGAGACCTCTGTATATGATTGACATGAATACCGTTGAATTGCTTGATTTTAACAGTGTTTATGCTCAAGGCATAAGGCTATGCATTTTTTAAACTGTCTTTTCTGATACACTGTGTAAAATACTTGTTTATTTTGGTTTTGTTTCTCAGCAGAATCATTTGTAGCCCTTAAAATAACTGAGGGATATAGATAAAATAGGGATAAAAGGAGTATAGGCTGTAACGTATTTCCAGGGGAAAAAAAACAAGAAGAAAAAGAAAAAAGAAAGAAAAGAAACTCCCTGTGGAAGGTGCTTTTCTCATTATTTGGAAGTGGATAATTGTTTCATTATCTGAATGCTACAACTTCTTTTTCCTTTGGTGATTTACTGGCTTGTTTTTCCTACAAGCTATTAACCACAGAGAAACTTTGTTCACCTACTACGCTCTGTAGGATACAGTGAGTCATTTGGTTAAATGTGTATTTTATACAATGTGAGTACTTAATTCCACTCACTTGTTTGGCGTGGGTGTAACACGTGCTTGGATGTTGCGTAGGTAGCTCTTGCACTGAGTGGCACAATGTTGGTTTATCAGATGGAAGAAAGACGGTGTTTGTATGGGAACCGCTCAGCTGCCTCTTAGCACCCACCATACCCATGGCTGTGATGACCACATATTCCTCCTCCATCACTTCTAGCAAACCGGTGAGGTGGTTCTTTGTTCTCGTTTCGTCTCTGTATAAAACATGTTTCCACTCTGCCGTTACTTTCTCAAATAGTGCAGGGAACACTGAATGTAATGGAAGATGTGCTACTAATGTACGTCTCTGCAGTGAAGAATCATGGTCAGCTAATTTAAAATTTCAGTATACATAAACAAAGGCATATTTTATAAAGTTTGTCATCCACCGAAATGTCAACAGAAGGAATTCTCATGACAGAGCATCATGACAGATATCTTCTGAACCTTCTGAAACCTTATGAAAACCTGGTCCCACTGAGGATCTCAGTGGGAGTTGAGAGGTTTTTTATTGTTCTTTTGCCATTGTTGGTTAAACTGGATTCACAGTAGGTGCTAAACATTTGAAAATAAAGCCCACATATTTTCTCATCTAGCCATCTGAAATCTATGCTACAAGAGACCTCAGAGCTGGTTGTTCATGAAGTCTCTGTGGTAAAATTCTGTGAGAATATGTGCCGTTATTCTGTATGGGTAAAAATGGTGGCTTCAAAAGTGTGGTGTTGATTTTAAAGGAGAATATAATAGAAGTTGAATAAGTAACTGATCTATATCAAAGACTGTGTGAATGGTAGACTTAGTGGGAAAAAATAACAATAGGCATTTATATTTTATCTTAAACATGTAGAGCTGAGATTTCTGAAGCAGGCTGATGCGTTTTGAACTAACATTGAATTTGTCTGTCTTAGTTCATAAAATCCATCTCTACTGCTAGGGAAGACTACAAAACCAACGTAAATATCAGACTAGTTTTGTATTCACTCTGCAGCACCCTCTAAACACCCTGTCTACATTCTTCAGTCTAAACTGGTCTCCTGGGATACTCTTTTCTTTAACAGTCTCCTCAGACTTCAATGGGACTCCTTGGTGTAGTAAGCATTACACCTGGGAGTAAACATTTGCAAGATTTGGTCTTGAATTAAGATGCATACAGAGAGGTATAGGCTACAACACAGGAAAGAGAAGGATGAGGGAAATGATAATGTCTTTTTGAAATGGTATTTTACCATTTTAACTCAGTTTACATTTATGAATGTTAAATAGTACTGTAAGGAATGAAATTCCTTATGTACAGGAAAGGCTGTTTTGGAGTTTCCTGGGTTTTTACTTCATGTAATGCAGAAAATGATGCCGTTTGGAATTTGAATCCTGTGTTTTATGCTGTATCCTACTGAGTCACTTTACAGAAAGAAACCCTCAACTCAGGGTAGATTTCTCAATTGTTCATATTCTTGAAATAAAAAATCTGCCATCTGTTACCTTAATATTAATACTACTTTCCCAATAATTGTAAACGAATTTGGAAATATCTTCCTATTCTTTTTCTACCTATCAGAAAATAAAATATAAGGAAATGTATAATTCCTTTATGCTGGAAACTCTCACTTTTGTGTAGTTGTTATGTGGCAACAGATAGTGCTGCAATAAATTTGTGAGGGAAGACAGAGTATAGTGGAGAGAATAAGAACTTCTGTAACTACCACGTTTTCTTCTTCCTCCTTGATGAAGTCTTTCCATGCTGACTTCAAAGTGTTGCAACTAAAGCTGCTCTATTTACTACAAAAAATAAACAAGTGAAAACAGCTATGCAGAGCTAAAGAGGGGAGAAGAATTAAAGTTTCAGTGAAGTCTTCAGAGAAGAGATGAATTAATCTCAGAAGTGCTTGTGTTACAGTTCAGAGAAATTAGACGCTGGACTTCATTGTGAGATGGAGAACTTTTAGGTGTAAACAAAGCAAAACTTAAAACCACAGTGAACTTAATGCCCAAGGACACAAATGGTGAGAAAAGAAGCACAATGTCATTGCCAAGTAAGAGAAGAGTATTGTACCACTGCGGAACTATAAAAAAGAGCCCCTTTGGAAAAAAAGACTTAGAATTTTTTAATCTGACTTCATCAAAATCTACTGTCAGTTTGTAAATCAACAGGAAAATTATGGCAATGCTGCAAAGAGTTTTTGTCAGTGAGGCATGCGCAGTTGAGCTGATACCATTACATGTCCATGGCAAACTATTTATAACAAAAGAGAAATCCACCTCAAAGTAGATACTCATCAGTCTTCCTGTATTCCATGCCACTTCCCATTTACACAATCAGCCAGCTCAATATCACTGTGGTCAAGTATGGAAAACTCAACTCATTATTGCATCCCAATAAACTGTAGCTTCATAAAAAGGCTGTCAATTCAAGACATTCATCTTTCAAATCTATACACTTAATTTTCTTTCAGGTATGGCCAAAGGAAAAAGTAAATTAGACCTGCCTGAATGCTTACTTAGAGTGGTTATGTAGGAAAAATGGTTGGGAGTTTTTTTGTAGTTATGTTGCTTAGCTGAAAAAAAAGTTGTTGGAGAGAAGTTTAGAAGTTGCTTCATGCACCAAAAGCCATATTGCTTTGCAATTTTGAAATCACTGTCAAGTCCAAAGATAAGCAAACAGTTTTGTGTAGAATTTACTTCATAAATACAATCTGGTTTATATGCAAAGATGAAAATCTATTTGTTCATCAAATGAGAGCATAAAAAACAGGATTTTCAAAATTCTCATCAATTGCTAGACATGATTACGGGCATTGGAACTAGGTGATCTTTAAGGTCCCTTCCAACCCAAACCATTCTATGATTCTATGATTATGCTCTACTGTCTATTATTTCCATTTGCCTGTAAAGTGATGAGGAAAAATTGGAAGCATCTTCTGAATAATAAGTTAAGTCATATAGCATGGTAGGTCTTTTGGTTGCAATGGAGGTTACAACATATAAATGTCTTGGCTTTTTGCAGTTGTGTTGAATATTCCTCTTTCGTTACTTTCAGGGTTAGCATGCATAAATGTTGCTATGTCTAATCATAGCATTGTACGTTACTTTGATTGGCCTAAATCAGAGAAAATAATGTTCTACATCAATGAGCCGACCATTATTAAACTTGCTTTTCCCCACCAGCCACTCCCATATGTATAGTTTATTGAAGAGAATGGTGGAAGGACAGTGATGTCAGATAAATTGATGACTTGATTCAGGATGAAATTAAGATGTTCATCCTTATTTGCATGAAAATTACTCAGCCATGCCAGCCATAACATTAATGAAATACAAGACTGTGACTAATAGCGTCGCTCTAATTTATTGTGCTTCCCTTTGTCCCCACTGTCTGATTTTATACTTCAGCAAAAGAGCCAGCCATAGTGATCTTGTTCTGCAATGACTGTGCTTTGCTGTAGTACCTAGTGCAGTCTCAAAGACGATTCTCTTCTATATGATCATGGTTCAAATTTAAGTCAACCAACCAAGTACATATATCAAAAGCTATGTGCTTCATGAGCACAGAAAATAATGTGATCTCTTCTTCCTTGCCTTCTGACTGCAATAGCTTGTCATTTTGACATCATCTAAAGAGGACAGTGATATAATCACATCTGGTATAAGGCATGTGTAGTTCAAAAGAGACCAAAAAAAAATCAAGTAAAATGTTACTGAAATGTCCTGTTTTTTTCTGAATGATACCTACATGCTAATACCTTTGCTCCCTTTGCTCCTGATTAGTTTTGTTACCATGTTTTTTTGAGGGAAAAATATTATACCTGCTTGAATTTTAAAATAATCAATGGATGAGGTTGTTTTGCAGTCTTACCATCAATATCTTTCATTTGACATACACTTAAAAAATTCTTTAGCACTGGCTATCAGATCTTGATAGGCTGCTTCTCTCTTACCCTGGGCAGTGTTTGTACTCCCTGCTTGGTTTGGAAGCATCTAATGGACTGGTACAAATAAAAGAAAACTAGCATAGTTACACATCTCCCATACTGAACTGTCACTGCACAGTCTTCTGTAACACAGGAGAGAGAAATCGGATAGTTTAGAGGCGCAGGGCCATGAGTAGAAATTTTTTTTTATAACTTGTGGGGACTTTGTTTGCAAAGATGGCAACATAGGGTGGTTACTTTACTATTCTGGAGCTGCTTTAGGAGCGATCAATATGTGAACACAGTTTCCACTACAACTGCAAGGGAAATTCTTGTTATTAATAATAAAAAAATTGATTTGTGTGATGGCAGTGGTTTCAAACGCTAGCTCTCAGGCAACCCTGTAGGAATAAAATGCTGCAGTGTTTGATGAGAAAGTCCAGTATTGATTCAGGCTGATAAAATATTTTTCTTTATCTTTTGAGAAGTCATACTTCATAGATGCTATGAATAAAAGTTTGGTATTTCCAATATGTTGAGAGTCCCAATAGGTACAATTCTTTTTTGTTCTAGAAACTCTATTCTCTCTCTGTCTCATTTGCTGTTTGACAATGTATGTGAACAGAAAACCGCACGTGGAAGCAGAGAAGTATAATTCTCTGTTTTTCTGAGGCTCAGACTACTGAATAGGTATCATTGTATCCATGTCTCTTGAGAAAAAAGCACTGCAAAATCTTCTTGGAGCATTTTTTTAGTGTGCAGCCTCCTACTGACAACTGCAGAGAGAAATGTCTTCTGGACTTTTTATCCCTTCCTCTTGCTGTGTGCTTTTCCTATCAACTACCCCATAAATATTTTCCTGTAACTGGCACAGATGATGCTCCTGATGCGCCTTGTTCAGGACCTCATCAGACATGAGACATGTAATTTTAATCTCCACTAAGAGAGAAGCGGTGACTTTAAGGCAGCTGGAGGCTAGGTCTGAATACCAATCATCATCCTTCGTTTGAGAACTTCACAGTCGCTCTTGTTCTCCAATTTCACTCATATGCTTGATATTTCATGACCAATTCATATTTATTCATGCTAGTGCCAAAGTTCATCGTTTGACGTCAATAGTTTGTATTTGTATTTATCCCTGATCCACATTATAGATTGCCTTTATATCTAGAAATTCTTCCTTGCAAAGATGTCTCCATTCTGCACATCTCTGGGCTTGTCTCATTGTGTGACATATCACTAATATGGTAAAGTACTACAGATTTCCAGATTTGGCTTAAGATTTCTGCAAGACTTTTGTCTCTCATTTCACAAGGACAGATGAAATTCACCATGGTAGGCATTAACATTGAATGGGATGGTACTTCTCAGACCAGGACAAATCTCCTTTCTTGCTAAATTTATCCTGATAGATGCTTCATAAGGAGGGAAGTAAGGCATGAATATTCCATGTTCATGTTTGTGCTGCTTGTTTGCCATTTAACATATGTATTTGGGATATTTCACAATAAAACATACTGTTTTCTTGTTCTAAGTGGGCTGGGTAGGATAGTGATACAAGGAATTATAATTTTCCTCTTTAAAAAAAAATTAGGTCTACTGTAGAGCCTGTAAGAGGTGCTGACATCAGGGTGGTCTGGAATTGCGATTACGTGAGTTACTGCTTTTGGGATTTGAGACAGAACAAGTTAGGAAAAAAGACCCTAACTGTACTGGTATTTCTAAACTATATCACCTGACTTACAGAAACTGATGAGAAAACCCCTCTTTTGTCCATGACAGCAAAGATTAGGAGAAAAATCACCGATCAGTTTTTATAGTACATCTGTCACATTGTAAGATAATACTGGTTTCATCCTAGGGATCTTTAACACTGTACTTTGGTTCTTGCAGGGAGCAGTACTATAACTTTTTTTTTTTTTTTAAAGGGAAAGCATAAACTTGCTTATGGGTGGATGCTTAAGTGTTACACAATATGGCTTTAAACTTTTCCTGCAATTAAAACCTAATCCAAAACACTGAAGCACATTATCAATTTTATACTTAACTGGAGCATTTTTTCAACAGGCCTATTCATCTACTTAAAATTAAGCACATGCTTAAGTGCATTGTTGAATCAGGGCCAGAGTTGTTATGATGAAGCAAAAAAACCCACAAAAAATGTCTAACAGATAATATTCATATTTCTCAGTTTAAAATGTTCATTTCAAGAGGAGGAAGAGCTTAAATATCAGTTAGCTTCAGGCACAGGTGAAACAGGCAGCTGCTCAGGACATCGCTGTTGAAAGCTACGGATTGCTTGCTTTTCCTCGAGCAGAGGAGGTGAGATTGATTATTCCAGCAGTATTTGCAGCTTCACCGGGCGATTCCCTGCAGATCTGGCTGAACTGAGAGGTCAAACTACCAGGAGCAGCAGCTACCGCTGTGGGTGATGAAGCTGCCTGAGACAAAGAGGTCCTTGGTTCCTACGGCCCTGTCCTGAGGGTACTTAGCAGCCCTGGGTAAACCCAAGAAGGAGCGAAAAAAGCAGCAGACCTTTACTGACAGCCACTGCCCTCTTCCAGTCCCACACCCAATCTCCTCACAGACTGTATTTTTCTCTTTCTTAAGAGAAAGCTAAAAACTAAAACTTCCATTTAAACCTCCTCCCAGAATATTTTTGCTTGCATATTAAGTTTTGCTGATGTGGCTAATAACCTCTGACGTCTGGACTCAGTGCTGTTTCATTATGGTTTTTGCTGTTATGAGTCATGTGGGTTAAGATTGCTGCTTTTGTGACTTGTTTGCTGTTGCGTACAGGTAATGACACCAGTAGCAGCAAAAGCACTGTCGTGTTGCGTAGGCACCTCCGTCGGCTCGATTTTTAGTGTATTTGTAGTGTAGGATGTGTTGCTGCAGAGCAGGGATCAAGTGTCGGGTTAAGGAGGAGAACTATGTGGTCTGGGCCATCCCGTTGAGCTGTCAGGCTCATGTCCAGGCTTGCTACAGCTCCTACGGACTTCAGAGGATGCTTTGGGATGGAGGTGAAACTTGCTCTTGCTTCAAATTATTCAGCTAAGCTTTTGATGGGAACAACGTGTAGAGTAAAACATTGATCCTGGACAGGACTTGAGTGCTACCAGGGACAGCCCTGAAGAAGAGCTGGCTTAGGAGGAGCGGGGATTGCTGTGTGAAACCTGGAGGTAATGTTGAAAATTGAGCACTTTTGTAGAAGGACAATCTGGGAAAGGAGGGCTATCCTTAAGCGAATAGATAGTTGCATTTCTTCTTTTCCTTCAGGTTACATGGTGTCTTCCCTTTTTGTCCCTGAATTGGGCAAAGCATCTACACAGGGTACCAGCACTCCCATCAGAATCCTCAAGCTTTAAAGTAGGTGTTAATGTGCTTTATAATATCAAGGAGTCTTAGCAAGGAGGGGAAGAGGCCATCATGTTGTAAACAGTGCAGCTACTATGGAAACTATGGTGACTTGCAGAAAAATGGTAGAGGGGATGAGAGAAAATGCATGCAATTTTTTTCTTAATATTTAAATCATAACTGCAATTAGTGACCTTACTTCCTGTATTTGTTTAAATAACATGGAAGGCAAATATAATTGTTTTGAAACTGCCAGAATATTCCTGTGTTATGTTGCATGCCTTGTCCATGAGGTAAAGATGCTTATATGTACAATTATCTACTGAAAACAGTTGACTTCATGCTCATGTATCCTAAGCTATTTTGCAGATTGCTACAGTTCTCATACAGAGCAATGTATGTTGTCTAATGATTTGTTAACTTTTCACTTATTGGCCCATGTTTAGCTGTAAAACCACAGTCCTGTTAATTACAAAGAATCTGCGTCTGTGTTTTCTTTACTTCGCCTTGTGGGAGGAAAAAATTAAATGTTAGGGAGGGGAGTTTGGTTTTCTTTTCTTTTTTTTTTCTTTCATATAAAATGTTAGTGACCTGTGGCAGTTTCCAAAGTATTTCAGTATGTTCTCTGATGTTTAAATTGAACTTTACATCATTTGTTATAGTGACACCTGCTGCCCTTGTAATGGTTAAGTGTATCTGAGTACATAGAACCCGCTTTTCAAAAATTTATAACTCCACTGTAAAAATTTTATCCTGTGCTGAAATTTGGCATACAGGCTTTTTGACTAGGAACAAATTATTCTTTAAAAAATGTGGTAGGGAGAAGTTGGTCATTCATAAGAGCTTACTGTGCAGTAAAAGCAAACTGACTTTACTGCCATATTTATCTGTTTATGCGTCTGTAACTTGGAATATGAACAGAATGAAATAGTGTGCATTTGTTCACTTTTTATGTCTTTAAATCTCAATTCAAGCTTCTGCTTAGGTCACTGGTGTAAACAGATCTGATTTTCTTTTTCCTAGTTCTTCTGAATATTCTCTCTGTCACAGACACCCACCAGACACTTTGATTAAAGATTGCTCAGCCGTTTTCGAGCAAGTAGCTCAGCTGGTTTTCAGGCAGAGAACAGGCATTCCTGGATGAATCTTGGAAAATTCTTTTAAGTCTGTCCTGGTTTCTAGGTCTTTTAAACCTGCTGCTTGTGGAAACAGCAACAGGTGCTTTTCTTTCCTGTTAAGGTTACTTTTTTTATAAATATTTCCCACAGTACAGGAATTAGGAGGTAGACATTACCCGGGAAGATAATCAGTACTGATCAGTACATTTGTTTTATGCAGCATTGCCCCTTTTTTTAAATGGCTATGAATTTTCCAGCATGTTTGCTGAAGATGCTATTATTACCTCAAACATCTCTTTTACAGAAATCCCTTGCAATCCAGCTGTGGTAGTCCATATTGTCTTGTACTATGAATAGTAGTATAAATAAAAATTGTTTGTGCTTTTTGTTTGTTTAATCATAGAATACAGGACTTTTTTTTTCCAAAGCTACATTGTCATAGGTTATATACTTTGTGCCAGGAAACAAAATCTGAAGCAGATTTAACGCACTAAAATGCATGGAGGGTAATATTCACCTAGAAGTGTTGTATCAACGTGTAGAAAATAAAGCAGATGATTGAGCTTGTATGATCAAGTCAACAGAGTGAAACTACAACGAAGTATACTGTACTCCTGAAGTAAGCTCTCTGTATCGAGTAAAGTGTGCCCTTTTCCTTTATGTTTTGTTGATTCATCTTAAGTTTCCCTTGTGTCTGTGCAGACTGTCCTGAATTCGTAATGATGTTACATGAATTACATGAGCACACAGTAGCTGCAAGGGGATGCTTTTGCAACTCGGTGAGCTGCATTGTCTCATGCTGCTGAGGAGGCTGGTGTTAACAATCATAAATAATAATAATACAGATAGAGATATTGCAAATCCTCGTATACTCCAGCTGGGTCTTAGGAGGTGAGATGTGAACTGGGCTGAGGATCACCTGGAGGTTGACTGTGAAGGTCTGCTCCAGTGAGTGGAGCCTGGGGAACTGGTCCCATGGCTGCATCTTCGGGTTTGTAGGTGACCATGCAGATCCTGGAGGGCGAAGTTTATCTTAAACCTACTTCTCATCCTTGAATGTGACTGACGTACTATGAATGTACAGCTTCATCTTCATGGTAATTCAGTAACTAGCAACAGCACTGACTTTAGTGATTGTTTATCCAGAGTCTAGACATTTTATATGAGTTTAGGGCTCCCTTCTGTGTTTTATAAGGGAGGCAAATGCACCTTTTTTGGTCTTGTGGTAGCATGACGGATGCATTGGCTGTGTGCTGTTCTGCCTAAACAATATCCAAAATAAGCAATCTGCTGGTGGTTTATCTGAAACTATGGTTTAGCAAATACGACACAGGTGTACAGCCTCCACCTGTGGAAAGGAATACTGGGAACACACCTATCAACTCAGTAACTCAGCATCACCACATGTAGTTCAACAAGTATAAGCTATCAGACAAAAACATTACATGGTCGGATAAAATGGGTTTCTTACAGTCTTCGAGAAGATTCAGTGCTGCTTTTTATTCTTTGGTCTGAACTTCGGAGAGGGACACTAGCCCAGAAAAAGAGGGAATATGATAAAATGCCTCATAACATGACCCATAGTAAATAGATTTGTTGGAAAAAAACACAGGTGGAAGTGAAGATATGCCATCCACCTGGGCTTGCAGAAAATTTGTTACAGAGCTTTCTGAGTCAAAAGTTGGTAGACTCAAAAAAAACCCCAGAGCTAGATGGTAGTATCCCAACCAAACAAAACATGTAAACACAAATTTAACCTTCAAATAGCTGAATAATTCCATTGACTTCTATGGTAAGTGATTTATTGGACTGGGACCAAGAATGCAACATTTTGGAAGAACAAACCTCGCCAACCTATTTAATGCCTGCTTTAACAAATTATCTGGGTCAGTTTCCTTCCTTTGTCATCTCTCCAGTGCTCATTGGCCCCTTAGGCATGGGCTTTGTATTATAAACCCACAAGCTATGAACTGTGGGTCCCTGAGGGCACCGTGAGACATCAGCTTCCGTGGTGAGAATGGACGTTGCACAATGTCATCCACAAGAACGACAACTTGCAGTCTTCTTAATTACCTGTGGTTTAAAGGTGTTAAAGTGTACATGAATATTTTGCATTTCTTTGTGGAACAGAGCATTTGAGACGATACACGTTAAACTCAAATATATGAAATGCTAGGTAGCAAAAGTACAGGGCATTTTTTTGTTTCTTTTTGAATAATGCCTAAGCTGCCTAAACTTACCAAGCATCATTTCATTCAGTATTGAACAATTCCCTGCACCAGACATTGCTAGGCAGTCAATAATTCAGTAAGACAGTGTTTATACAGTGAAAATCGGTCTAAAATATGTATGCAAAAATTGTAAACTGGACTAAGTTTCTGTTTACATTAAATACATCAACAACAGAGTGGTTTGAGCTATATTTTGTGTGTGTAACACATACAATGCGTGCCCCAGCTCTTATGTGTACATAGCCTGCACATAAATATTTCCCATTAATGTGTTCAGTTAGTAATGCTTTTTAGGAAATCAAGTGCCCGTGACCAAGGACTATGCATAAAGTGTGTTGATGTGAAGTTTATGTGACAATGGTAATGGAGCATGTTTCCCATTACAGATAAGGATACTTAATATTTATATAGTGCTTTCCATTTTAAAAGCATTTTTGAAACATTAATTAGTGCAAGCCTATCAAGGGAAAAATAATCTGAGACACAGATTCCTATGAGTGAGAGAAACCTTGGAAAGCAGTAATGCCAAAAGACACTTAAAAGTAGTAGCTGACAGCAAATTACACATGAGTTTAGAATACTGATTTGACAGCAAGAAAGACTGATTCAACTTTAGTCTAATAAGGAGAGGTCTCCTGTCACTCAGGATGCTGAAGTCTCGTTAGCAAAAAGATATTGACAGCTGGAGAGATGGAGAGAAGAACAGCATTCACAGGAAAGGTATTTGGAGTCTGGATTTATAAGGAGCGATTTTAGGTTAAATACATACAGGCTGGCTAAAGGACAACACAGGAAACATTTGATAACGCTTGAAGGGTATCAACACGAAGCAGAGAATGTAATATGAGAAATGGGATTAAGGAAGATGACTTGAAATGAAAAAGAGCTTTTGGACAATATATTAAGAAATTGACGGTTATATCTATTGGCTTGCAAAATAATATTTCCAGAGGAAAATGAAGCAACATCTCTTGCTTCATTTAAAACTGTGCTGGAAAAATACTAGTAATGAGGAAGAGTTCTTCTGTAGTGGGAGCTAGATTAGTTTGACAAACTCCACAGAATTTGTTTCTCTTCACAGTCCTTTGTAATGAATTACACATGGATAAAGACCCCCTCATCTAATACTATATTTTGGAAAAACAATGTAAATAGAAAAATGTATTAGCTTGTGCATGCAAGAAAGCCAGTACAGCACTAGATTTGTATGCAGAGATAAATGCAAACACTGAAGTCTCTGGCAAATCTCTCTTGTAGTTGTCAGGGCACCCTGCCTCCTTGTCATGCACCTTCTTTTATTAGAAATAATTTATGTAGATAACTGGTGTGTTCTCCATTGGTGTTACGTTATTTTCCCTGTCTGTGCTTCTTGCAATCATGCTTTAATTTTTTGAGGTCAGATGAGCTGAACATGCTGTAAGTTGAGATTGCATTAAGGATATTAAGGCAACCAGTTCAACTGATAGTTATTTTCCTGAGTGGTGTCCCCGTCCGCATTAAGGAGTAGTTTCTGCTGAAATGAGTTACTGTGATTGAAAAACTTACCTTTGGTCTATGTAGAAAGAACCTTGCAGTATTTTCAGTCCATAGTTCATATGCAGAGAGTGTGGATATGTGCCTCCTGCTACCTGTCTGAACCTGCAGTTTTCAAGTGATGCTAATGTATTGGGTCTGTTGTAAGGAAAGGTTACAGTTTTCTGAAGCACTGAAAACACCAGAGAACCTAAATCTCATGGTTCAGACATTTAGGAACAAAGCTCTCTTAGTTTTTAGTGAGTCTGAAAGCATAGATAGATTATGTAGGTAGGGTGATCCTGTAAGCGTAACACATGAACAGCATTGTAAACCTATTTAAGATAGGCAGTAGTGAAAGAACATCTCTGACTTTCTGTGCTGCTTCATCTTCCATCAGGGGCAGGTGGGAGTAGGGCTCTTCAGCTGGTTGAACTATAATAAAGAGAATAATCCCATCTCTGTCTTAGCAGCAGCACACAAAAGAGCAGCGCTATGGGATTTTTTCAGTTTCAACCATAACATTTCATAACACGTATGCATCTTTTGTAAGACCAGTACAGCTGAGTGTATTTTGTCTGCTTATGTCTTTTAATTTGAGCATTTTGTTGAATTTATTCTTCAGGTTTTTATCCACATCCTCTGTGGAGTCAGATTTCCAGCTCTTGTGGGCTGTATTTGCAACTTTTTCTAATACTCAGTGCCTTTCTGGGGTTTCTGTCTGTGTCTGTCTTGCACTACACACTAGCAGTAGTCAGCCAGGCGAAGCCCAGGGTCTTTACTTTTAGGGATGCAGGAGCTGCAAAAGCACAAGGGCTCAAGGCACAGAGAATCTGATGTTCCGAACTATAAAGGTATGTGTAAGTCTGGCTGGCACTGGTAGGTGGCCAGAGATGGGAACCGTATCTTAGTCCTTGTGTTCAAATCCCTGTGTCAGTGTTTAAAGCCACTGGTTAGGTCTACGTGGCTGGCATACAGTAGAACAGACTACTTGTTGCCCCTGCCAGATCCTACAGAACTACTGTACTTTGGTATATGCATCTGTCCATTCAATTTTGTATTTTTTTCTGATTCCTTTTATGTTCTCAAATCAGCAGTTAAGTCCGTTGTGTTCCTTGGCTGTCTGGACTGAGTAGAAGTGCGTTCTCTGCATGTTTGGGGGAGTTTCACCTCTTTGAATCTTACTGCAGGTTGCTGCTACCAGGAGCATTGCTTTCAGCAGGATCATGATAGCCAAGTTCAGACTAGAGGAATGAGATTCCATCTGAAGTCCCTTCTTTTTTCTTCAACACGCAAGATCCTAGTGTATGGAATAACTGAAAAAAGCTTGAAGCCTCTGAGGCCTTGGGCAGCTTGAAGCAAGTGCTCTCAAGAGAAGGCTGATAAGTGTGAGACCTATTAGTGTGAGGGACCCCACTGACAACACTCAAGAAGAATAAGCTATTAGAAAAGAAGAAAAAGAGCAAAATTTTTTGTTTGTCCACTATAGGGGGGAAAAAACCCACCAACAAAAAACACCAAAACAAACAAACAAAAACAGACAAAAAACCCAACCATGTTGCTGCTGAGACATGCTCTGTTCTGGTCTTCTTTAGAACAGCCCTTTTTTCACACCTTCCCCCCAGTTATGGGTTCAGGACACTGCGCGGTGAGATGCTCAAAGGCAAAGCCTTGTCAGAATTCACAGAGGATGTTGTTTTGCAATTATGGTCTGGTCTTGCCTAAATTTCTCCTGGAGATCTAACTTCACTGGAAAGCGACCAAAGATTCTTTCCTTTCTGAAGCTCCTTCTATGAAAGCTGTGGCTGGTAGCAGCAAAAAATTCTGTAAATTCATCCATTTAAACCTCACTTGTGCCAACATGAGTGCAAGTTTGTGCTTTGTCTGCTTCCAGTGATTTTAACAGTGCGTCAACAGGATGTAGAGTAAAATAACAATGAAAACCAAGTGCTGTTTGTGTTGCAGCATGTACATTATGCTATATGCATCCCCTTAACTGATTTATTAGCATCACATTTTGCTTTGTAGGTTAAATTAAGTCCTTATCTTCTGAATGAGTGGTTTTCTTTGAGCTTAAAATGTTGTTTCTTCTCTAATGCCTGTGTCTAAATGCACAGGAAATTTAATGGTAGGTTTGATGTAACAGTGAACTCTTTACACTGGTTTGATAATCCCTAACAGACTCTATAGCAGTTTTCATTCACTTAATTGTAAAATCCATTACAAATATCTTTCATTATGTAGAAAAGATATGCTATATGGTTGATTTCCAAAGTTTAACGCTTCAGGGGCAAAAGTTAAATTTTGAAAACTTTTCCTACTTTTTCTAATGCTCTTAAGAAAATGCTTTGTCTTATTACTTGGCTAATTTCCTTGAAATGTTGAATTGTGGAATGAGGTTTTGTTTAAACAGCTCCAGACCATGCAAGTATTGTGTTAATGTGCATGATTTTAGGAGGAGTAAACTGTGTTCCAGTAAAAATACAGCAATAAAATTTGCAACCTACGATTCTTCTTTGATCATTTAGATTCTTTGGGATTTGATTCCCAGCATTGCAAATTGGGTCAGTAATTGATAGTTCATTGTACTGCCATATAATTAATGGGTTTTGGAAAACCACAGCGGAGGCGTGACTGCCTCCTGGCTAGGGTGAAAGGACCGATTAGGCAACAGGAACTTTGGATCACTGAAATGCTTCTTCATGCTGGGCTCTCGCACTCTTGGCAGAGTCCAAAGTCAGAGGAGTTTGTAATCCTGGCTCAGCTGTTTGTGCACCAACAGTAAGGGACTATACCGTAGAAAACAGTATCAAAGGGGAGGACAGTAGAAAATGAGGTATGTGGACCAAAACCAGAAGGAACAGGGAAGGAGGTTTGTTCATTCATAGGGATCCTTATAAAATCAGTTGATCGATTGCTTCATGTGAGGTGCTGAAAAATTAATGCTAGTACAGACTGACAGCGTTGGATTTCAACTGCGCCTGGAGAGTGTGGATGGAAAGGAGGCGAAACTGCTTAGTCCTTGGACCTGTGATAAAGGCAGGTGCATTTCTGAAGATGTTTCCTGCCTGGTGCTGCCTGTGATGTTTGTAATCATCCACATGCCACACAGAGAATGTGTGTTGGGAGGGGAAAACACAAGTGGAGGATTGTCTGTGACTAGGAGATCCTAGTTATTCTGTGAAATGCATCTATGAAAAATCAAGCCATAGGAAATGTAACCAACATGGTACCTTTATGGAAACTAACGCCAGCTAATCCAACTGATGTTAAAATGTGATCCGTCTTTAGTTCAATGACAACCCCCTTAATCAAAAGCCTGCATTTCTTACAATGTCATCAGTACAATGAGACACTGTTTACTAGTCTAAGGAAATAGTTTTGTCTTTAGAATGAGTTTTTTATATGGGAAATCTGCCACAGTTGCATTAAAGTATTATTCCATAGAGCTGTAAACCAAGAAATAGTTTATGGTTCAAATCAAATCTGGTAAATTCCAACCTAGAATTACTCACCATTAGCTGTGTTAGTGAATGTCATTTTCCAAAATCAATTTTGCCATTTTGGATTATTTTCTGTGCAGTATATGTCACAAGTGTTTATCTTGACGGAAACCAATATACACTCGTCTCTGTTCTAAAATTAACTGAGTTAGCATGTAAGGATGAATTGGTATGATAAACATATGCAAAGTTATTTTTACATGTCATTTGTTGAGGTAACTGTAGTTCTGTTGGAAATTTCCATTAAATTTAAAGCCGTGGCAGTCCAGATCAGAGGACTTGCTCCAATTAATATTCATTAAATGCTCCTTTAACATACAAATATATAAAGGTATGTTTGATCATTTGGTCTTATTAGATTCTTTTAGTAAGTTTCCAGCAGCACAGAAATTCAAGCCTAAGCAATTAATGTACTGAAACAATGAGCTTTAAGTAAAAGATTGTCTCAGAAAAGGCTTTTTATTTACCTTGCAGTTACTGGTTTAATATTTACCTCTAGACTGTCTTTAGTGTATTCACCCAGAAATACAAGTTCAACTGTATGACAGAAACTGAAAAAGCTGAGAATAAAGACTGTCCTGTCACAGCAGCAAACAAAATGACTCACCTATTCCCTTCTCTGACAAGACTCTTCAAAAACAAATTTAAGTTGGTGCTTGCTATCTGTATTTTTTGTCTGGTAGACATATAAAATAAGTGTCTGTCTGTCCTTCAGATGTTAGACAGTTCCCACTATACAGTGAGATATCTGGTATACTTTAGAAGGAAATATTAATGGCTTTGTTCTGTGATGAGGAGGACACATTTAAAAGCGTGGGTGGAAGAGAGAGTGTAATCTGCATTTCACTTTTTGAAAATGCCAAATTAAAAGCTATAAATGTTCATTTTACTGGAATTGGTTAGTTGCTATTACATTCTTCCAGATGGTCTTCAAACCCACCGAGATACACACCTGAGTGGTACAAGAGACGAGGGAGGGCTGATACTGAGTATTGGTAACAACTTCGGTGCTGTGCCAAGCAAGATGCACGCACTTCATGAAATTAAGTCCTATGTGGGTTTTTTTGTCTGTCCCCTGCAGATCAGACCGTGTCTGGCCCAGGTGCAGTATATTGCAATATTCATTAATGTTGGATGTAAGACTTATGCTGAACAGTGCCACATACCATTCTAGTTTGTAAGCCTTTTTAACATCTCTTCCCAAAAAT
Organism: Burhinus bistriatus; assembly: GCA_013397275.1. NCBI lineage: Eukaryota > Metazoa > Chordata > Aves > Charadriiformes > Burhinidae > Burhinus > Burhinus bistriatus. Next base: position 294,340 of record VYXH01001346.1, on the reverse strand, counting down.
TAGACATCTAAATTTGAGTGAAACCTAATGACCTTCTGACAATGTATGTGGTTTAGTCTTTAAAATAGTCATGTCTAAGAAAGACCAGAGTACCACTGGTGACAGAAACATTGCACAACAAATTTCAGGAAGGGCAGTAAAGATTGCTAGCCATTTTATCTGTCACGAATAGGAAAAATGCTGTATGTGGGCAAGTATAATTAGGTCATTGGTTTATGAACCCAAAGGTCTAGTTTCCCAACATTTCTTAAAATTAACATGGATGTCTATTTAACATGTATCTTTGATTTGGCTGAAAAACATAGTCAGAAAATTCCCAACTGGCTATGCATATAAATAGCTTCATAGACATAGATTATTCCAAGGAGGGTTGGCAAGAATATATCCTCATGAAATTTGCTCAATAACCTCCAATTTCAGATACTGTGAGATTGTCAGGCTTTAAAATACATCCTTGGTGCTACAGAGCTCCCTGAATAGCTGTCATATAGTGGACAAGCTCAGGAGGTCTCTGGACCACAGTTATTTCACTGGACTTCTCATGGAGGTAGGATAATGCAAGATGCGATGACTGCTGGAGCCCAGAGGCTGCAAAGGTGGCTGGGCTGTTACTTATCAAACTGACTCAAGATGTGTTGGAAGAGTCTGTTTCCAAATCTCCTGTTCAAGGTTGTTTTATTTTTCCCTTGAATGGTAGGGTTGGAATCTGGCCTTGCAAAATAGTCATTAGTGCAGCATGCATTACTTATCATTGTGGTTTTTTGCAATAATAACAGTCTTACCAAGACTCTTCTCTGTGTGATTTTTCCCAGTAGTCTTTTCTACAGACATCTTGACAAATCTTTGTGCTAGACTTGCCATACTGCTTGCTGGGTATGTTTATTCCCAGAATTGGTTTTTTGATTTTTTTTTTTTTCCCCAGAAGATACTCTTAGTTTACTATAGCACAAAGAAGCACTATTAACACACTAACTCAGTAAACCCTTTAGTGATTCTGGGACTCGCTTATCCATTAAGGGATTTCACATTTGGAAAGGGTAGCAATACATCATCCATTGGAGGTTCTGCTAGAGTGTGGTGTACATAACCTTTGAAAACTGTTCCTGCCACCAAAAGCTGCCTGTTCTGTAGCTGGCCCAGATCCAGCTTCTCCTGATTTGGACCCATACTGGGTTTATGCCAGCCAGCTACTGTGTTCCTGTTCCCGTTGGAAGCAGCACTTGGATTTTGCCATTTGGACTGCTGGACGATGAGGGTGGAAGCAATAAATGAAATGCATGGAGAGGCATGGTGGGAAAATAGGTGTTTTTGGCACTCGTTTGGGACAAGCTGCATAAGCCACCGCGGCTTAGACACACATGTGCAATGTGACTATTCTAAACCTGTGCCAATAACAACTTGCTTTTACTACATAGAGTGGCATCTGCTCACCTCTCCAGCAGCCACCTTCAGTCTGCCAGTGACAGCCTCTCTATGAATGTGATTTTTGTCCAAACTTGTATGGCTTTGAGTGGTCCTCAGGAGACCCATACATTTCTCTCCCTCACCCGGGTTTGTAACGTTTCGGTTTTTAATCTTCAAACATATTAGCGTTGAAGCAGGGATGGGTGTGATGGTGCTGGTGCAGGCAACAAAAGAAAGGAGTCCATGGAGCAGTCATGTGCCGTTTTGCAGTGATGCAGAGCAGCGTCCCAGTGGTGTCTGCTGGTGAGCCCTGGGGCACCGGGGTGGAAAGCATCCCATAGGTCTCCAAAGGGGCTTGTGTGCCTCTGCGGCCACTCTTACCTTCTCCAGATTATGGGATGGAGAGAGAGGAGGGAGCCCCAAAGGGCATTCACACAAAAATGCAATACTGCAGTTTTCCTTTTTTTTTTTTTTTTTTTTTTTTTTTTTATG
>VYXH01001346.1:244754-292437 GCA_013397275.1 Burhinus bistriatus | reverse complement strand
GGTTTTTTTTTTTTTTTTTCTTTTTAAGGCACTTTAGCAGCACAGTGCTTCAAGCTTTGTGGAGGCCAGTCAGCTCCGATGAGGCAGAACAGTATCTGTGAGGGAATTTGAATCACCTGGGGTTTTTTGCTTTAAAGAGAAGTGTCTTTGGATTCATTATTCCCTTTATTGATTTAATTCTAGCTGTTCGCCTCATATTGATCTGGACTGCTCACGAGAGACAGTTTCACTAGAGTTTTTGTCTTTTCAGACAACAATTAAAAGAAAAAGCCCCACAATTTTGAATTAAGCATCTTCTGTAAGAAGTGCTTTCTAGGAATGGCTAGTTTTATCACACTTTTGATGTCTAACTTTTGATTGCTGACACGTAATAAACACACAGAAGTGCTGAGGATGAATGACTCAATATGATAAAGTGGTAACTTTCCTTCCTCTGCCCCTGCCCTCAAGGCTGCATTCCTTTTTTGATCCAAACTTCAAAAGAATTGTCCTGAGTGTTCATGTTACCCCATTTTTCATCCCGCTCTGTAAAAGAGGGATGGCTGGTTTTTGCCCCTCTCATTTCTGAAAGCAGAAATGCAGGAATCTTACAAGAGGTACATCCTTTCATGATTTTCTGCTGTTTAAAGGCTTGAGAAGAGGTGGGTGGTTTTGATAGTCCAGTCCAATTCCAAGCCATCTGAATTTGCTCATTTTTGTAATGCTAGGAACAGCTCTAGGATGCTTACAGGAAGCAAAATAACATCTTACTATACAAATTCTGTCTGGGAGCATGAGTATTTCTTTCTGCCTTGGTTTTGCAGCAGCCTTACTAATCAAGTAAGAGTTTTATTCTTCATATCTTGTCTACCAACTCTTTCTTCCGTCTGTTAAGCACTTCCTTTTATGAAGAGAGAGTCAGTTAAATGTGCCTATCTGTTCATTAAACTGTTGTGCAGGGAAGAACAGGAGCAGTTTAAGTCCAAACAGCCTCCCTTTCTGTAGGTATAGGCATCTTATCTGTAAGCAGCAAATGATACTATGCCCATCAGTTGCTTTTATATTTACTGCATTCCACCCCTCATGCATGGGGACAACTTTGTTTTAATTCATTCCATAAACAGTCCCCTAGGCTGTAGATTAACCCATTACTTTGTTGTTGTTGCTATTTTTTTGGCTAGCAGAGGGAAGGTGTTAAAAAAAATAAAATTAAATGCAGCAATTGTCACTAGCCAAAGTCGTTAATAGTAGTTTTATCAAAGTCTCAGTTATTCTTCATATACCATGCTGATTTATTTATAGTTTGGCTACACCTCCTCTTTGCTGGAGGCAGGCAGATGTAACACAGATGGTGTAGATGGCTCTTTAATGCTCCTAGATCCAGAACTGGGGGTTCCTTCTGTGGTCATTCCAGCCTAGTTTAGGCACCTCTGCCAGATCTCCATCACGTTACCAGGGTCCCTTATGTGGCCCTGTGCTGTACTCTCTGTCACAAAGTTTTACAGTGCCTGGCCCCACAGTGAAAGAGAAAATCTTACTTCCCTCAGCGTAGAATTAATAAACAAATCAAAGTGGAGTATTTTTTCCACTGAATTTAACTTTTCTCATCATTATTTGTTGCTGTCTACTCACTGGCTGCTCTACAAGAGGTTCAACTCCAGGTCAGGTTCACTATTGACTAACAGTTGTTTCATGGAATATTTGAAAGAAATAGGTAATCTGTCTTCTGTGGGAGATCTGCCTCCTGGTGCATCCAGTCATCATTCAGGATGATTTTCACCATCACGGGGAGCTTCAGCTGAGGAGCTGAAGACTGAGTTAAGGTATAGAGTTCAAGGGGCGTCTGGACAACACTCAGTCCATGGTTTAGTTTTAGGTAGTCCTGCGAGGAGCAGGGAGTTGGACTAGATGATCCGTATGGGTCCCTTCCAGCTTGAGATACTCTATGATTCTATGGTTCTGTAGACCCAGTGGCACTTTGCTCTCGGCGCTGTGGAGCTAACTCCACTGGGCATTAGAGGAGACACCTATTAGGTGCCATATTGTCAGCGCCACTGTCGCTGTCATACTTTCATACAGATAGGACATAGAAGGCACCTTGTTTTGGCAGTTCAGTGTTTTTTATAATCACAGAGCTTGTGTGACTTGGAAGTGTGTGTGTGTAGGGCATTAGCATCAGTGCTAGTTTTGCAAGCAGCTGTAGGAAAAACTTTAGGCAGAATATGTTCTGCTGATAAATGGCAGTATTCAGGCAAAACCTAATGACTCATTATTATTTTATATTATTTCATTGTTTCCTCCACAATGGAATATGTCTCCAGCCTAGAAAAACAGAAACAAGTGATAAAATTTAAATGAACATGTTTCCTAGACCTCTGAAATTTCTAGCACCCCACCCCGCAAAGGGCCTCAAGGCCCTTGTCATATTTTTTTGCGAGTAATATCCAAGAGTGCAAGACAGGTCCCTTCCTGAAGAATTGCTGTGACATGACATATCATTTTATTGGCACTTTTTCTAGTGTTTCAGCATTCTGCAGTTAAACGGTCTGTTTCCTTGGTCTCACTGCATTCTCAACAGAAAATGGCTTGCAGTCTTTTTCTTCTGGAATAGAGAAAGCGTAAACTCTAAAGAATTACATTAAGCCTGAAACTTGACAGTTTGACAGTACCAAGCCCTCACCATAATTGCTTTCATCGGTTCCCACCAGATTTAGAATGAGCTTTTATTACTGTTGCCTGAATATCTTATTACAATTAGCAATACCGAGTATGAAAAGGTAGAATGGATTCCTTTTCTCATAGCAGCTGGTGGAAAGCTGGTCGATAAATTATTTTAAAAGCTATGTTCGTTGTTAAACAGCCACACAGTTAAACAGCCTTCTCAGTTTGCTGCTTTGTTCCAAATACCTATCTTGTATCACGATTTTTACAGGGGTCAATATCAATTATTTTATTATTTCATTAATGTTTCTTTAAAATGTTCTCATAGTTAAAAAAATGTGAATAGAATCAATATATCAGCACCTATTAATTTCTATATTGATTCTGTTGTATGTTTTATATTAAGACAAACATTTACTACAAATGCTATGTGCCTGACAGAACAATGCAGAAGCAATTACATACAAAGTGAACACACAAATATCACCATCGAAACCTAACCAGTATGTAGGATGTGCTTTGGGTTCGTTTCCTTGCTTCTGGTTTGTGTCAAAACCTAATAGCACACACAACCAGGACACTCTTGTTTGGTTGGTTTTTGTTCTGTCATTAGTTTTAAAAGATAAAAAGCAATAAGATGGCCACATACTTCGACCTACTGTCTTGCTAGTGAGTCCAGACATGTCTGGGGAAAAAAGGTTAAAAATACAGTCCACTGACCTTCTGCTGAGTCTTGGGAGGCTGATGTTGGTGTGTTGTGTACAAAGAACTTATACAAAGCAAAATAAAGCCAGTGGGGAAACTCCCATCTTTTATGACCAGACCTGTAATCCTTAACAGGCAAGAGTGTATATGTGTATATACAATACAGTCAATTGTTATGGGATGTATTGTTAGTAATAAAACTCTTTGGAAGATTCGCTGGGGGATTAGGAGGGCTGCATGCCAGCAATGTCGTGGAGGGAGTTGCAGTTTACCCTGCACTGTGGTGCAACAAGTGAAAGCGGGAACTTGTCACCCCTGAGATGAGTTCTCAGAGCTAAAGAGCTTTGGTAATTCCATATGCAATCATTAAAAAAGTGCCAATGACTTAGTCTAACTCTGCTGTGAAAGAAGATGATTTTAGTAAGAAGAGAGCTAAGCTAAGCTTGAACTGAAAATCCAGGCTTCAGACTGAATTCTGAAAAATTCTTTTGTTCCTAATGATACCAGAAATGCTTTCTGTCTGCCAGATTTATTGGGAAGCTTTTCAAGCAACCATTTTTATTTATAATAGTGTTTAAGAAAAAAAACCAAAAGGCTTTTTAAATTACTAGATCTTTTAAATTGTTTGCATCCATTTGTACTAGCTGAACTGCGTGTTCTGATCATGAGAATTTATGACAGGGCTTAGGCAGTTATGTGCTGTGTTTCAGATAAGAATTCCTCTCTATCTTGCTCTTTCACTTTCTCTCCTGCTCTGTCTTTTGCAAAGATACCTGTTCCAGACAGAATCAAGATTCAAAATGTTAAAACTGTCACAATCTTAATTAACAAAAGACATTGACTTCCCTGCGATGTTGGACTATAAACTTATTATTGATTCTTATTTTTTCTATGGAAAGAAAAAACGGAGACGTCAGGCGAGGAGGTGTCCTTGAAAAATGTGCATTACTCTTTTCCTGTTTCCCAGTACTGTTGCGTGGATAAAACCAGACGGGTTTCCTATAAGCAGACCTGTTACCAATAACCCGAGATGCAGGTGTAATTGCATTTTCCATGATTCAGTAGAGTACAGCGGGTTGCTTCACACAGGCAGCATCTGTTTCACATGTACACCATGATTATTCTACTCTGATTGACATCTGCCTTCTAATAAAGTCCCAGTTGCCCACCTGTATGGTGCTTCCTTTCCTCTTAATGCATTTGTAAGATAAAAAAAGCCTTTAGAGCACTGTGCTGAAACTCACAAAAAAGCAAACTATCTAAATTTGTCAGTGGTGCAGCATAGGCACAATTATCAAGGCTCTCTGTGGATTAAAATTTCGTAAAGTTTGTAGTTTGAATGATGGTTTGAACCAGACAGGTACAAGAAAACTTTGCTGAAGGTACTTCAGGTTTCTACTAGTATATAATAACTGAAGATAAAATCTGGCTTAGGCTGTGGAACCGAAACAGCTTTGTAAAGAAAATCATTGTACGTTGGCATTTGATCAATTTTGTCATGTTTTTTTCCCCTCTTAATCTATTCTGTGTTTTCTGCTTTTTCCTATGCCTGTACATTACCTGTGGAGCTCCTTCAAGATTTTGGGAATATTAGAAGTTTAAATGGGCTTATTGGGGGACAGGGCTATTTTGTGAAAAAGAAATGCACTGAACCTGACTGAATACACATAAATTAACCTTGGCTCAGGAAGCCTCTGAACTGGAAACATTTGGAGACTGAAAAAGCACTTTGTACTCTTCGAAGCGCATCTTCTCTTGGGCTCTGTTGGAGAAGGGGTTCTGGGCTACCTTGGGCTGACCCAGGACAGCTGTTCCCGCATTGTAGTCATCTAGTAAATTATCATTCTCATTACCTGTTTTAGATTGGCTGACATGGCCTGTTTCTTCGTTGCCGGAAGGCACTGATTTCAGCCCAATGCAGGTCACAGTGACCAAAATTTCTGAATGTTTTTCAGTTACACTGCATGTGAAATAAAACTTGTAGGTGTCCATGCCTAGTGCCAAGTTAAGACAGGTGCTGAGCAGGCTTGGAGTGTTAACGCGTAAGGTGATCTCTCCAAGTGAGGGTGGTGAGCACAGGGGCACGGCAACCCGACAGAGCTTGGCTGTCTGACACCAGCATGGCATGTTATCGGGATTGCTTTTTTGCGTCTGGTTGGTGTTATTGATGGGCCTGATAGTCCAGCCTGATGAGCCTAAAGTCCCTCTGAGACCCTGCTCTTGATTTCCTGATTGACTAAGTGTCTCTGAAAGCCTGGAGCCTGAGAAGAAACGTCTGGCAGAGGGACTTGGCGTGCATGGGTTCCCTGAAGCTGTGCCTATATTTGCAGAAAGGTAGTAATTGGAAATTTCCATTTAAAATACGGTGTTGGTTGCTGTCTTTCAGCTTGCCGTGCTCATTAATTCATGTCTCATAACTCCTGTCCATTGGTCGTGTCGGTTCCTATCTTGAAACCAACATGGGTGGCCTGCTACTGAAGACACAGGTCTTGACTGGTGGCTGCTCTGGGCTCCCCTCCCTTCCACTTTTGGGGACAGATCTGCAGCAATCCCGGCACAGTCACAGCCAGCTGGGGTATGACTGGTGATGGTTTAGCACCTGTTAAGTCTCTGACCTTCATTACCATAATGCTGGGGGAGGTCCATGCATGCACAAATAAGCTGAGACTGTCCCGTGATCCTGGTACAACATGTATGCAAACTGTTCTGCCAGAAAAGGAAATCTCTGAAATTTAAGGGCTAAAGAATCTTTCTGTGAAGTTGGCCATTTACGGAAATAAAAAGTAGAGAAGCTGATTAGGAAGAAAAACCTGCTTTATATAAGAATTTTTCTGAGAGAGACACACAGGGCCAGTCCCATCCTTTTGGTTACTTGGGGTTTTGTTGGTTTTGGAGGTAGTACAACCTTGCTTAAAAATCTTACAGTCTAGACTCTTTTGCAGCATTTACCCAACAAGTAATGACTTGGCTATTTGGTCTATTGTTAAATGCTCCTGGTAAAGTACTTACTGCAGATATTGCTCTGTAGACAGACCCTGAGTGCTCGAATGGATGGAGACCAGTTGGGGTTTTGGAGAAGAAAAAATTACTTTTGAAGCCCACTATACAGGCTGTCTTACAGCAATTGCATCACGAGCTGTAGATGATTCCTGCTTCATATAATAATAGGAAATATATTTTCAAATTGGCTTCTTTACTCCACCGAACAGACATTTTGATAGATGGCTTCTTTAAAGGGAAGATTGTTAAAGCATCTTAACCACATGTCCAAAATAAAAAGATGTATTACCAGCGAGTTAAGAAGTTCAGGAGCCAGACCCAGGCTCTTCAGCCCACATTGGTTTGCTTAATGCACCCCAAAGTAAGGAATAGGGTTGGCATTAGGTGGACAAAGCCATTGTCTGTTCTCTACCCTGGGTGAGGAGATGTCTCAAGGGTGGGTAAGGTATGATGAAAATGCAGAGAAGAAAAACTTCAGTTTTAACCAAAAAACACTGGCTGTTGTAGTGTCCAACTCTGTTCTGTCTCAGCCAACTCTACCTATTTTTACTTTTTTCCTTGTGTTTTCAAAGGGCTGGATGTGCTGTCCCCTCTTCTTTTTTTTTTCTTCGTACTGCTGTTTCAACATGTTTCAGCTCTCACAGGTGTCACTGTAGATGGGGATTTGATCTTAAATATCAAAGGTTTGATCTCATTTCAGAAAAGGATGAATGAATTCAGATCTATGGCTGGGGAGGGGGCAGGAGGAACATAGGAGAGGCTGAATGGAAGTTAAGAGACAGCAGAAAGGAAAGCACAATTCACAGTACTAAAACAATTTTATATTCAATAGAGACCTATTAGAGACCTATTAAAGGAGGGGAAAAGCTTGATATAGTTTATCTGTTCTACCTTAACTTTAAATTGAAACCTGCTCCCAGCTTATTCGATTCACTGCTCTCAGGTTTATTAAGAACTTGCTGCTGCTCTATCTTTCCAAGTGCATTTTGTCATTTGAAAATACGTACATAAGTCATATGCCTATACTGTACTGATCCAAAGTGCTTTTCTGCAACAAGCCAATTAAAGTGAATGATCCAAAACCTGCTGAGCAAATCTGTGGATAATAGGCAATCTGGGCAATAATAGGTATCTGCTGATGCCCAGGTATATGTGTACAAGTTGTTCAGGAGGAAGAAATAATTTGTTTAATTCAGTCATAGGAGTTTTTAAAAGATCATTTTTAGGATTATGTCCATGCATTCTCCTACATCCTTCTGAGAAGAAGATGTTTTTAGCTATACCTAGTAATTTCGTAAAGATAACAAAGTACCCTAGTCTAGTATTAAGAGGGAACTTTTCATCATGTGAACACTGGACTAATCCATTTTTCTTTAAGAGTAATTGTAATTTTATTAATTTGTGAAGTTGTCAGTTTCATTTTGTGGCAGTCAATGCAAAGGGTGGACCCCAGAGAGTTGCAAGCTGAGGCCATGGTTCAGGAGGCTTTGTAAGCATGGGCTTAACTTGAAGCAAGTACTCAGCTCCTGTTGAAGTCATTAGAATTTAAACAGCCACCTAGAGCCTCGGTACCGGAAAGGAGTGGAAAAGATGTGGAACATCTGAACCACAATCTGGGTTTTAGGGTTGCTGGATTTTCCTCCGGTTAAATGTTCTTATTTTTGTGATTTGATTCAATGTGGTTTTGCAGTTGTAGCTGCCATCTGCAGGCTTCAGGTTTTCATGCGGAGATCCCGTCCCTCCACGCTCCACCGCTGTCTGATGGCTGCAACAGCCGCCTCGGCCCCTTCCGTCCTCAGGGACAACAGACGGAGAAGCATGAGGACATGCATTTCCTACACAAGAAATTGGTTCAGGGATTTTTATTTTCCCCCTTAGGTCTCCAGCTACTGTTTGTGATCAGCCTGAGGGGGTAAGAAAGGGAGAGAGAGCAGCTCCAGGGTTTGACAGCCTGGAAAAGGGTTATGACACAATTTAGCTGGTTCTGGTGTTATAGAGATGTATATGCGGTAAGTAGTGCTTAGCGACTATGAGAAATGGCTTCTAGCATTTGCCAATAAATTTGTAATGTACTGGATTTATGAAAGACCTTGACAAAATTCCTAAACAAACTAAGTTTTCCTTTACTGTATACTCTTTTAGTTGTGATTACAAGATTTGTCTTTTTTTCACAGTGAAGGCAGTGGTGCTATTATGTTCCTCAAAGTGGTCTAGTTTATTTAAGCAAGAAGGAGTTTAAGTGGAAATGAGCCACAGAAATGTGTGCCACTTGTCTAAAACAAACATGGTTTAGGCTTTCCCTTACAAGTGACATCTATTATTACATTTTTAAGTAGATCTTTGTTAGTAAGCATCTGCAAGTGCGTTTGATCAGATGAAAAGATCCAAGACTATATTTATATTACTAAACCGGAATGTTCTTTTTAAATAAGGAGCTGCACCTATGCCAGCAGAAGCTAATTGGGAATTTGCAACTGAACAGATACAAGTCCCTAAAAAAGTACTGTCAGCGTTGTTCATTTACATGATGTGTTGTCTGTGCAGCCATTTTAGACATTACATATGGTTTTCTGAGGATCTTTAGACCATCTGTTTTGTAGGACTAAATAAGTAGTGTGGATGATTAATAATGTGGAGAAGTGATCTAGCCCAGTCATTGGAAGTTATATCAGTATTAGAAGTTATATCCATAAGAGATATATGAGCATCTTCTCAGTGTAGCAGATTTGTTTGCCAGTTTGTTCTTACTGCAATCACTATGTCAATTTCTGTGACCTTTAAGGGATTCCCAGTTCACTTTTCTCCCTCTGAAGGATTCCAGGGATATGTAAAGAAAAAAACTTGTCTAATCATAAATCAAAATTATCCCCCATTTGATAGTTTCCAGTTCTAGAGAACAGAGTGGCACTTGCAAGAACTTAAGGCAGTGTTTAGCAGTTGTCCCGTTTTTTTGTAGTTTTGCTTTAAGTTTTGTTTATTGAGGGAATTCCAGACTTATCTTACTGTGCAGTGGTTGTGATGAATGCAGGTGCTGTTGCAGCTTGGCTTTCAGCCAGAGGTGGAAGCTTATTAAGGAACATTGATTCCTTGGCTGAACATTAAATTTGTGGTTGCTGCATTGAAAATATTCTTCATTAACTGTGTAATTGAACAAGCTTATTGTTATCTGTCTGCTGACCTTAACTGAGACTAGACTGTTTGCTTAATACACTGAGTGTAGGCAAATACCACCCATGGAAGGTTCTCTAAGAGGGATGGAGACAGTATTCCTTCAGCTAGATATCATTCTTTTAAGCTATTTCTTAAGCATTTTTCTCTAGCCTCTTTGAGTTTGTGTTGGGGCCAGGTACATCTTGGGCTCTGAGGGTCTCTGACACCACTGCTCTCTTCAGATGATTGAAATGGGCAGAAAAATTTTCAGTTTCTTCACTAACATAACTTAGGGAAAAGTCCAACAACTGTAATTTCAGATCATGAGAGTGATTGTATCCAGCAATTTCATCATGACTTGCTGGGCTTTACATGTTGCAAGATCAATTAGAAGTATATGGACTTGTTTTCATATTATTTCTAGGAATAAATGCCAGAGTAGACTATATCTGGAAGCTGAATACTCATAATACTGCCAAAACCTAAACCAAATTATTGAGTTTCATTTTCCATTTTAAACTGAATTAAAAACAAAAATACCTTTATCGTTTACCTTAAATTATAGTCATTGTAGCACTTCTGTAAAGGGGAATATCATCGCATTTTTAGTCACATGTAGATTCAATTTAGTCTACTTACATTTTTACTGTTCAACTTCAAAGAAGTCTGTCTGCACATAGTGTTCTTGATGCATCTGTTCATGTAAGAGGCTTTTCCCCCTCCTCCATTACACCATTTCGTTTTCTTTTCATGGTTGAACTTTCCTCGTTTTGGCCGGTAGCCATAGGCAGTCAATATGATGTCTCCCAAGAGCTCACACCATGGCGCATTGGTTATTCAAGGCTGAGGGTTTACATGTAGCCACGAGCTTTACTCAAAGCTCCTTTCACAATCCTTCCTTAACAATGATGGCTGATGAGTACCTTTCTTCTGAGGACTTTCTGTGAAGATGATGTTTATACAGCCAAAACAGCAGATTGCTGATAAATCAAAGAATCAAGTTTTTCTCTCAGGGTGGACTAAAAGTACCGTCTCTGGAGCACAAATGTTGCTCTGATCTCTTGCCCTGTCAGTCGCAATGTAAGCATTCGTTAGTGGTTGAGATGCCTCACCTTTGTTCCTGTGTTAACGCTATAATGAGAACCAATTCTCTGTTTATGAGCTGCTGCTGCCATCTATTTTTATGATACCACAGAAAGTATATATCAGATTATACCCTTTGTTAATATCTACTCACAGTATTAAGCCTTCATTTCTTTCAGATTAATGAAAAAAAGAACCGTTAAACCAAGCTAAGTAAAGACATACACACTGAGAAATTCAGCCTTTTCCTAAAACACTGCTACACATCGAGGAGGGCTGAAATATCCTGTCTTAGTAAAATGCCAGCTTTTGATTGGAACTGATTGTTTTAATTACTAAGAAATGAGGAAAATAATGTAATCGTCCAAGGACACAAGTATGCCTCCTAGATTACTTAAGTTTCTTAGGAAACTTCTATAGCGAGGTTAATTTACAGAGGTATTTCTCTTTTCAAATTCCATGAGAGTTGCTCGAGAACAAAAACTTGAGTAAAATTGTAACCACGATGTGCTGGGCTGGCTGTACGAGCATACCTAAGGGTGAGAACCTTTCAACTTTCCAGCAAGAATTATTGAAGATGAGCAGTTGTGCTGATGTTGCGGCCTCTGACCTGATTTTCCATCTGCACAGCTACAAGTTGTTTGATCTTGTCGCCACTAGGAAGCTCTTTTTAATTGTGTCATTTGTAGCAGTCGCCTAGGAGATTATTTTCTACTTCATATTGCTTCACAAACGTTATCTTGTGGAACTGGCCGTCTGTTGCCGCAGGAACGGTGTTGTGCAGGTCTTCTCTGGGGTCTATTTGAACTCAGGAATAATTCATCACAAGAAACAAATGGGAGTGGTCCACCTGGCCTACTGCAAAAGAAAGTGTTGCATTTTCTCCCAGGCTATGCCAAGCCATCACCCTGCATGGCTTTGAGTTTCTGTGCTGTTTAGTTAAGTGCTGAAGTGTTGCGTGTCTTCTGTTTCTTATGGCTCTTACTCAGCTGTGGAAAGAAATACCAAGTAATGTAACCACTTTCTTCCAAATCTTGGGCCAGAATCTCAGCTGGTGTAAGTCAGCAGAGCTCCACTGACATTATTAGTGCTCCAGTGATTCACACCAGCTGTGGATCTGGTCTTCTGTCTCAATTTATGAAGGGCTTGAACTAAATGTCAGGAAATATGAAATGATCTCTTATAGTCAGCAGTTCTCCACATGTGTTAATGGAGTTTAAGTTTACCAAAAGGCAAGACTTCAAAAAGTGATCCAACAGAAGAATAAACTTCCAAGAAGAATGCCTTACTTACAGGCTTTTTGGCAAGAGAGGACTATACAACTCACTGCAGTTTAAAGAAATCAACTCAGTTATGCATCAGGATATGGGAATACATCTTCAGTGAGAATCCGAGATTCAAAATAATTTAACAGCACAAAGCAAGCTGTTGGCATCCAGTGTATAACTGCCATACAAATAGGAATCATCAAGTCTTAAAATTAAGTTGCTTATGAACTTCATGTAAAGACCCTAATGCTTCCACTTTGCAAGTGTAGTTGGGTTTATTCACAGGCATAGATTAAATGAGGACCATGTTGTTCCAAGAACACAGAAGCTTAATAGTCCTAGCTGTGTAATGTTAAAACTCAACAGTGATTTGGCTTATAGATGTGATCTCATGTATAGTGCTGAAAACAGTTATTTTAGCCAATGAGGATAAAGTTGTTCTTGACATTTCTTAAGCACTGTCAGGCTTACTTTTCAAAATCAGAACATGCTGGGATAGGTGAAACTTCAAAGTCAACAAATGTGAAGTCTCAGAAGTCCTTTAGTCTTTTACCTAGTCTTATATGCCTATATGGCATGTGAGGATATGCTCTAAAAAAAACTTCCAGTACCTGAAATAGGCTGTGGTTGTACAGAGATCTTCACAGCCTAACTTATCTGCTGATGAGACCTTTCAGAATTAATTAAAATGATCAATGTGTGGCTCCACACTGTGTGATTTACGAATGTTCTCACTGGAGACTTAATGCTCTAGATAGACCTAGAAAGGTAAAAGAAAAACACACTTTCAATAATAAACTTGAGCATCACACTGTGTTGGGGTATGCTACCTGTATTTTAAAAAAACTGGGGTGCAAATAAGCTGATTGCTAACAATCAGAACAACATGGATTGATCTGATCCTGCTGACCAGAGGTCATTGGCTAAGGGTCCGATTCTGGCAGGTTTGTTTCACAGTTAGTCCAAGAGACTTCTGATGAGACACACATCTGTCTAGATGTCACTGCATAGCAAAAGGAAAAGAAAATGCTTGGACACAATTTATTGAGACCTGAAGGAAAGTGTTTTGGAAGAGTTTGCAGAGAATGCTAGTTAGTCTTCCAGAGAAAGTAATTATCATAATCTGAATATACCAGTACATTGAATTTAGTGGTTTGCAGAACTGAAGTGATGGATAGAGTGGTAAGGAAACCCTTCTGAATACTGGAGAGCTCTTAGGAAGTGACGGCATCCGAGACTCAGCATTTACTGGTCTTTTGGTGATTCCCCAGGAGCACAACAGGCTCCACCTCAAAATGAAAACCATTCCCCAGGTCCACAGCAGGAAACATTGTTGTGAAAGCTCTGAACCTCCAAGGATTTGACAAACTTGAAGTGTGAGAGGCTACGAATCGTGCAGTGGCTGGGCTCTTAGGAAGCTAATTGCATTTTGAAGATTGCACTGTTCTGTAAAAAATTCTTCTCACTAGAGATTTCTAGGTAGGAGTTCTGGAAAACTTGGTTCTGAATCTGTTTGAAACCAAATTCAAAGAGAAAAAACATTGTTGAATTTCACTAGCTATATTGGCTCTACAATATGGAGCAGTTGAAGGCAAATGCCTGAATTAGTCTGAAAATTAAGATTGCTTTTGCATGCCTCATTGCACTAAGCCTTCATATAGCAGCATTTGAGAGTAACACTTTCCATCACTTCTGTCTAGTTCTTCCCATCCTGGTGGCTGATGTATTGGCCTTCGTAATATACAATTTTTTCACCTTCTGTCAGGATTACACCAGTGGAATATACCTGGGCATGAAGCCATCAAGCCTTACAAAACTCCAGCCAGTCCCAAATCCTACAAGTCCGCTCCCTGCTTCCTACACCGATTCCCTACAGCATACTGCGCCAAGATTAAGACTTTTCAAAGCAGCTAGTGATATCAACCTGGAATATCATGTCACTGAGAACTCCCATAACTGTGATCAATAACTTTCCTCCTGAAGCTCACGAAAGTAAAGTTGTCTGTGCAGGATTCAAAGATTCTTTGTGGATTCAGCCCATATGTATAAAATTAATTCCTATTGGGGTAGGAAGCTGTTGCAAATGCCACCGTCTTTGGAAACACAAGATACCTTGCCTTCCCAGGCATAAGCACAGAGCTGTCTTTATCAGAATATGTCTTGGAGAGGGAGGAGAAACAGTGAACGTGGGCTCTTGGCATATGCAAGAGATATTTAAATGACCTGTGTTGATGAGAACAGTCAAAGGGATGCTAGGTAAGACTGACTGATGCAGAGTAGCATGTTATTCAATGTAATGGATGTCTGATTCAGGTGTGAAGTTTTCAGGCAGGACTTCGTGGTGTCCAGCTATCTGAGGACTAACCTGCACCTTGGGATGCATGTATCAGTGAATGATGAGTGCTTCTATTTGCATATAGTTATAGCAAATGTAACCGTAACATACATACAGGGGAAAGCCAGGGATTGCCAAGTCCCGGAATACCTGTATTCATGTATTATGCAAGGATTTTCTGCATTTGCCTTTGTTTTCTTCTCCTCTGCTGTTTGGGGAGAGGCTTGCATCTCTGGGGTGTGGATCTTTGAGACAACTCAGTATGATTCTTCATATGCCTCCATGCCAAACTGATGGACAACAGACACATGCGTAGCGCCAGGGCAATAACAGAGAGTGGTTAACAGAGCATTGTCCTGTGCAGTAGTAGAAAAGCAGATCTTTTGTACGTTTTCTGCATTTGTTCTGCCTCCCTAGCTCTCCACGTGGAAATTGTGGGTGAAATGGTCATTCTCAGGGTCCTAAAAGTTGTAATAAAATAGCTGAAGCCTTGACATTTATAAGCTGAATTTCACTGAATTTCATCTGTTTATTTTGCCATTGCCATCTCAGCAAGTAATTAGGGCTTTAAAAAAGCGCTTTTCTTTTACATGTAACCTTAACAAAAAGCTCAAAATACACTATTAAATGGTTACCTTGGCGGTGTATATGTTGGAATTGTTTATATCTGTATCTAAATTTGTTTCAAATCTCTTTGCTTTATATTTCCAGACCTGATCTGGCCTCACAGAAGACATCGGGCAAACATTCCCCGGATGTGATGTCTCTCGAAACACTGGAAAACACTTGCGAGCTGGAGCACCTCTTTGATGACATCTAGCTATGTGTTGGCTGACAAACTGAGAGACTGGTGCTTCTAATAGAGATAAGCTATAAAATTAAATGCTTGGTTATAGACACTGAGCCAAAATCTTTGAGGTGGTATTCAGTGACATATGACTCTAACCCTCTTGCACTGCACTTGTTCCCATTCTTCGCTATGCAGTTGTAGACCCTTATCCTGCTAGGCTTGATTTGTGACGGCCTTGAAATCAGTTTAGCCTCTGTATAGATCTTTTGTCGTGTGTATATGGGGAAAGAGGGCACCAGCATAGCATTTTTACATCCTAAGTGTCTCTGACTGCTGATTGTATCCAGGATCAACTGGTTTCCAGATGTCTCCAGAGAATGTCAGACATAAAGAAGACTTAAGGCTACCGCTGTACTTCCTTTATATACTGTTCCTTTCCTGAGAAGCTCAGCTTAGATATGGTCTAGCTAAATCGCCTTCAACTTTGATTGAGATATGTCTTTAAAAACTGAGTTTAGAATGATATCTTCTGACATGAAGCATACAAAGAAATGTCCTTTTGGTTTTTACTTGGAGGTTCTCTGCGGTCTTATGCATTATAAGGTGTATTCTTGCTTTTGGGAGTAAAGTGCTTATAAAGTCAATATTGAATCCATTTTAACCTACTGTAGAAACCCATAGCCTTTGAATTGTCATTTTTGTTTTAATTTTTCTTACAGTGATTTCTAAAAAAATAAAATGTACTCTAAAAATAAATCAATTTTGTTTTTATTTGTGTAGACACTCTATGAATAAAGGGTCTAGTTAGCAAAGTGTGTTTATGCATGACCTCTTCCTACCCAAAGCTGATGCGTTCATGTAGATTTAAGGCTTCATCAAAAAAAAGTTAGCAATGTGTATTTACCTTTGGCAGTCAAAAGTGTACAGAACTAAACATGCATGCCAGGTTTGTGCTTTGCAGTTTAAAGAGCCGGAATCAATTCTTGTTTAAGGCAGAGGGAGCCAGTTCTTCTGTCTCAGAAAGGATGTGATCCAACAAGGGTTTTAAACATGTGAGTAATCCCATTGAAGTGAGCAGGACTATGCAACATAGTCCTGCTTCTCTCCTCTATGGCTTGCAATGGTCCTTGGAAGCTACTTGGTATTTTTGAAATACCAGATTATTTAGGCCCTTATTCTGCCAAAATTCAATCCTATATTTAACTAAAAGCATCCATGTAAGTATTTGCAGGATCAGTGCCTCATTTAAGAACTTAAATGTGGATTTGGGAATATTATATTTAAGCATTCCTTTCTGAAGAACATGGTCACAGCATTTTACATTCACAAAGGGCTTTGGGACAGTGTTATAAATCACACAGTAAAAACACGAATGGCCAAAATATTTTGGTTGCTACAAAGGCTTTGTGCTTGAGAAATGATAGGACCGCAACAGACCTATTCATACACCCATTCATAGACATTGCCTGATTTTAAATCTTCCAGTGCTGATCTGACAATGCTTTCAGCAAAAGCTTGTAAATAGTTTCAGTTTTCAGGTGAAAATGTTCCATGACTTAACCTGAAAGAGAAGAGCTTGGTTTAATTGTGTCTGCAGCAGAAAATGAAGGTAAATGGAGGTGAACATCCTGCAAAACTCTGCTTTTAAGAAACTATTGGTTTCTAGTACACCATTGCCAGATGTAATAACATCTGTCAGAATGTTTATTCTTTTATCTTTTTTTAAGGTTTATAGAATCAAGCCAGGAGTTGAGCAGAAAATTACGTGATAGCAGACAGATACCTTGGCCTTTGTGAGCACATGTGTGTCATCAAGTTCAGGTAGCCAGTTCCCAGTCAGCTGAGACTGTATACACAGGGACACCTCCTCTCTCCTCAAAGACTACTTACAGTGTGTCAGCCTCCACAACCATGTGAGAAGCGTTAGAGAAATGCTTCTTTCTGAAGATTTATGTGAGAAACTATTGCTTTTCTGCCAATAAGGTTCCATTTTCCGGTTGACTTTGAAGAGTAAAGACCCACCAAAATGAGCACAAATTACTTTTAAGAGCAGAGAAAGTATTGCAAAAAGCTACAGAAAATCAGTGAAACTTCTTTATGATGCGTATTTGTCCACAAGAATTGGGGACATCCACTTTATCCTCAAACTCATTCATCCCAATGCATTGAAGTAGACCCAATGGCCCTTCATTGACCAAGCCAAGTAAAATCTTTTTCAAAGTAACCTGTGATGTTTGAGAAGGGAACTCAGCAATAACGCCTCATAAAAATCTTTTTTTTTTTTTTTTTTTTTAAATCCACTAAATTAATATGATACTCTGTGCTGCTTGGTTAAGTCTCCAAGAAAAGCTGGGATCTTTGCTAGCCCTCCGTGCTGATGGAGTTCCTGCTGTGGGGGCTTTCCAAAGCTTACAGAAAAGAAGGGCTCCTATTCATAAATCATGTATAATGTTCACCTATTTCACAATGGTATAACATCTACTAGTTTATGTTCATGCTGTGGTCCACCATAATCCTTAGGTTCTCCCATGCAGAGTTATTGAGTAGTTACTTGTTTTTCCATTCTGCATTTGTGCAGCTGACTGTTCCTGTATGGGTTTAGTAACTGGCATTTAACCGCATTGACTTGCATCCCATTTTTGTAGCTGATTTCCCTAGTTTGTCAAGCTGATTTTGAATGCTCATTCTTCCTCAATTTGGTATTATGGATGAATATAGTAAGTTAATTCTCCATTGCTAACATACAGACCATTAATGAAAACATTGAACTGTTCTGGACTTAAGGCTCTACTAGAGTTACTAAATGCAGACTTACTTCATGAGCATGGTTTTCTAACTCACCTTTTGGAAGACCATGTTTTCCAGGCATGCCTATAAAACTGTTACATGAAATAGCCTGACATGAGATGTCAGGCAATTGCTTCTCTCCTGTCCAAAATATTTCAGTGGCGACAGAAGACAAAATAGAGAAACATGCCCACAAATGGTTTTTCAAGACAGGAAATTAACCAGTTAGGAAACGCAGATCAAATTTCAAAGGCCATCCTTAATTAATACTTCTCTTTGATATTACTCTGCAAATGATTTTCCAGGTAAATTTTTTCTTCACTTTAAACTGTACTTTTGGGGAAGATAAAACATCTAGTTCTTTTATAGGAGGAAAATCATGCTATTTTTCATTAAAGGTTTAGACTTGTCTAGAGTTTTATACTTTTAATGTGACTACTAAATAGAATGTATGTTTTTATGCATAACAATTTGTGACTTGAGGTCTGGTTTATCCAGGAAATCTTTTAGTTCAAAAATATTTACAATATTTTTTCAAGAGAGAGAAAAATTGTTTTAAAACAAACAAAAAAAACCCCTCTTTTCTTGAGGAAGTGCTGTATAAAGTATTATCTTTGGGATGAAAATATTATTTTGATTTTGAGATAATGTTTTGGCAATCTGTATCACTATTTTAACTACCTTCCTACTATTATTCCCAAAAGTAAGACACTCGTGTATATACATGTGTATTAGATATGTTATTATTCCTTGCTTTGTATCTGTAACATAGAAATGATTATGTGTATAAAAATTATTCTTTCGAAATGTTTAGTATAGTCTAGCTGACTTTAACAACTTCTGCAGTTTGATCTAGCATCCTGGAGGTGCTTGAGGAAAGAAAAAGTCTTTACACCTGGGAGTTCAGATGCTGCTTTAAGGTAAAGCTGCTTTTTTCTGGCTTGCCATCTGCCTTGTGGGAAAAACAAAATGTGGAAACAGTGAAGTAAGAGTGGTAGGAAAACAAGGCAATAAAAGCATGTCCAGACTGCTTAGAGACTGAAGGTCATATATTTGAGCATCTTCTGAGCAATTCTAATTTAGAAAAATGTGCCAGGAGCTGGTTATCCTACTGAAAGAGGACCAGCTAAGGAGGGTTTCCATCTTCTGGAAACCTTCTTCTCTTCCCTCTTTTGTCCAGTAATGCATCAATCTTTTCATCAGGGGTTAGTACCACTTTTCTGCTAAATATTTTTTTGCTTTAATTTTATTCTAATTCGCTTCAGAATATCTGAGGTCCCATCGAATCTTTTTCCTAAATTTCCTTTTGGTGATCTGTCCTCCTCCATTTCATTTCATTTCTTTTTCCATATAATGTTGGACAACATCTGGATTTTCATCCTTCTCTGACCATTAAATTATTTCCCTACTATTATAATTACACTCCAAAATCAATTTCATTCATAAAATCTATCAGTTTTAATCTGCTAGTGGTAGGAAGATGAAACACTGTATTTTTAAAGCTGATGCTAGTAAAAGGGAAAATACCAAGCTGAAGGAAGATTGCTTCTGGAGGTCCTTATGGATGCGTCTTGGGACCAATCTCATTCAGCATTTTCATCAGTGGCATTGGCAAAAAAAGTAGGAACGCCAATGAAACCTGTTGATGATGTGTACCTGGGAAGCCTTATAAGAAACAGCTGCTTCTTTTTTGAAGGAAAAGCAGTCACCACCTTTAAATAATGTATGAGTAAGGCATGTGGGATGAGAAGTTTCTGATGGGTGTTGTGTTGTGGAGATATGTATGCCTGTACAGAGAGGGAAAAAAGCACAGAGGGAAAAAAAAAAACAGTAAAGCAGTGAAAAACCAAGGGCATGGCTGGGAAAATCTCTGGAGTCCAGCCTGAGAAAGAGAGAGAGCACGTGAGAGATGGCAGAGAAGAGAGAAAGAGGAAGTGAGAGCACATTTGGCCTAAATGTTGGCTGGAAAAGGGGATGAGGACTGAGCAGAGACACTTGACCCTCGTTAATTCATTCTGTTTGGGAAACAGGATTGCAGCAGATGCCTGACGTTGTCTGATCTTGAATTGCCTGCTAATCCCACTGGTCAGAGGGGATAACAATAACCAGAAATCACTTTTTTTGCCTGAGTTCTCAGGTCTTGTCAAATGGCTATAGCAGCCTTAATATCATCTGAGTGACTTGTTTGTTAATGCCCTGGATAAAAAGAGTAAGCATACTATTTTCAGGTTACTTCTTGGGAAGGAAGGATAGCTCTGTTTTGGGGTTTTTTATGGCTCTCTTGTCTTGTGCAGAAATATTTAACTGAATAAAATTTTGCCATCATACCTACAACATCACAGAGTCACAGGACAGTTGAGGTTGAAAGGGGCCTCTGAAGATCATCTAATCCAATGCTTAGAGAAGGGTCAACCATAGCAAGTTGCTGATGCCATGCCTAGTCTGTTGTTACTTAGCAAGCAGAGAATAAATTTCATCTGCATCTTCCAAAAAGCTTTAATATAAATAGCAGTTCTGAATGTAAATCGGTCTGTCTGCTGGGATTTTATGAAGCTTTCTGCACTCACCTGGCAGCACCAGTAATGAATGCTGCAGTCCCATCCTACTGCAAGTATCTCTTTTCAATGCTCATACGTACCCCAGGTGCTGTAAAGATTTTTTTCTGAATCTTAGCTTTATGCCTCTGCTGAGACTTAAACCAGTGGGTCCTAGCTTGAATAGTCTTCACAATTATGAAACCAGTACAGTAAACCACTTTAATATTTAAGCTGAAAACTGCTGTCCTTGTTGTCCTCTGTTTGTGAAGGTCCTCTCCCACACAGAGCTGTTATTTATTTGAGAGAGACTGAGAAGAATATCTGGTGGCAAAAATTTAGGTCCAGAGGTAGACATCCACTCTAGTACTTTCTGAAGGGCTTGAAGACACATATTTCATTATCTGTTTTTATGCAGCTACTATTGTTATAGTATTCATCATGTAGTAGTCATCACTACAGCATGAAGTACCTGTGTTGCTCTGAGTAAATTAAATAATATCACATTGTCTTTCTTTTCCTGCTTAATTAAATATCACTTGGAAGTCTTGCCTCTCATTTCTAGTTTCACATTGATTGACCATGAGCCCTGCATTTAATCAAAGCATCTACCCCAATTTTCTCATGTAGCCTCTTAGCTTCTAGTTTTCTTTCTGGGTTGTTATAACATCCTCTTTTGCTTCCAAGGTAGTTTAAAGGTAATTTTAAAAATTTATTTTAATTTTAACCAAAATCCAGAATTCTAAGCAGGAAAGGCTGGAGACAGTTGCACACTGTCCTCCAGACTCACCTCCAGACTGCTTGGGCCATGTAAAACATGAAAAGGTAGTAAAATACATTTACAGGATTATTCACAAGCCCAGTATGGACAGCTGATTCCAGAGGCAGATGAAAATCCCTGCCCAGAATGACTTGAATTTAACGCTATTCTCATTGTCAAGTGAGGAAGAAAAGCAACCAAGGCACAGCTTTGTTAATGCTTCCTCAGTGCTTGGCTGTTGCTAATGCTTTGAAGCAAGAAGAGAAAACCCATCATAAATGGCAAAAACTGGCAATGGAAAAGCCCTACCCTGTTAAGACACTTCATCCCCCTTTTGCCAGTCCTGTGGGGAAAAACGGCAAGATTGTGCCCAGAGACACTGGTTGGAGAGGTGAGGTATGGGTGGAGCTTGGGAAGGAAGGGAACACGGTGCCTCCCAGGGTGCTGGAGCTGCGCAGCCAACCTGTGTTGGAGTCCTTCTGGTCAAATTGGCTTTGCCTCCTGTGGTGAGCCCAGGAACGTTGAGCACAACGAATCAGCCTAATGTAGTGTCTCAAATGGTGGGAAGCTGCTTCACGTGAAGGATGTAATTGAGTGGAAAACTCTCTGGGCTTGATTAAAAAGAATGGGTTGAGATGTTCAGCCTAAGTCAGTCACCCAAGCCTCTTTGGCAGCAAGGAAAGGTTGGGTATCTTCAGCTTACCTATCTTGGGATAAGATGACTTGCTCCCAGATCATAGGCCTGTCTTTCTCCATGAGTACTGAGGGAACATAGATGGCAAACTTGAAGCTTGTGGCTTTGTGAAGCTGGGTGGAAGATCATTAGTGGCCAGGTAGCCACCATTGTTGTGGCTTCTGCACTCCTGAGAGCAATGAAGGGTTTCAGAGCACCTGGCATACAGGGTTACCAGACCCTTTCAAGGTAGTGGGCAAAAAAAGTCACACTGCACAATGATGTGTCTGTAGGCAGTCTGAAGGGTGTCCCTTGTGTTTCACCTTGGCACAGCAGATGTCTGGACCCTCAAGGCCTGCCCATGCAGCACTTGGGGAAATGCACATTCTCCTGTTGCCTTCCGTGCTGCTCATTCCTCATGTGTGGTGCAGATATCAAGCAAAATCACCTCAAAGAGGAAGCTGGCTTTTAGATTTTTATTTACAAAGGTACTGGAAAAGCTTTTGTGCCACAAAGAATTAAGGAAACAGAGAAGCAAAGAAATACGTATATTAAATAGTCATTAAAAAAAAATAATTAAATACTATGATCAAGAACAAATCCATCTGCTATGACACAGATTAAATTGTTTGGGATTCTTGATATTCCGGGTAATTCAGAGACCCATCTTACAAGTTTGCCACATTATCTGAGTTACTTTTTTTTTCTACTTTTGACTGCTTGCTATATTAGGAAAGGAAGTACTAGCAATACTCTCTGGTACTGTTTCCACATAGCAAGCACATGGTTAATTTTCCTTCATATGGAGGGAAGAAGTTAATCTTTATCCTTTCCGGTAACCTGCTGGAGAGGCTGCTGGCAGGCCTGGAGTGCACCCTGATCTAAATACCATTTGCTCCATCCCTCCCAGCCTCTGTCTGGCAGCCACATCCAGAAAACCCTACGACCTGTCCTGAGCCCAAGGGGCATTTATGAGTATGTTCAAACTGAAATGCTGGCAGGAGGTAGTCTTCTCAGCGCCAAGCACAACTGCTTGGGGTTCAGCAAGGCCAGGGTCCCATTAAGGGTGGCGTGGTCCAGCTTTCTCCACTGCACTTGGAGGCATGGTGTGGAGCATCCCGTAGAGCTGCTGGCACACATGAGGTGGATGGGGCTGGCACGCAGGTAGCGCAAACTCCTTCTGTGAGGGGAGTGGTCGGAGCGGAAAGGACCCTGCATTCGTACGAGCTGCTGTAAGTTTACTTTGGAAAATCAAAACCTCGTTAGACATTGTCTGCAGGGAACTTTTACCAGACATGTTGCAGTAAAGTTCACTCCACCCTCTTTTCAGCAGCTGTGGTGGAAGCCAAGTGCAGATGTTATATTAGGTGTGGACATAGCGAGTGCAGCAGTACGACCGGTCCTCAGGAATGGATATATGAAGCTGAGTGCTCAGATGCCTGACACACGTAGTAGAACCCTGATATTAAATAACCAAGGTTCAAAACTGAAGCACATAATGTTTGCCACATCTATACTTCTCCTGCTGTGATCTCTCTACAAACGCTGGTTAATTATTCTCTACAGCTGATGCAAGAGGCAGGTAGTAACCGTCACGTAATACAGGTGACTGAGGATGAGTGAGCCATTTATCACCAGTTGTCCATGAAGTTGTTCGCATGAGAGTGGAGAAAGCTCAGCAGTGTGGAGCACTAGTCTTCTGCTGGGATCAGACTGTTCCCATCTCATTTACCCAGGAGACTGCAGTATAGTGATTTTAAATTGGGGAAAAGTAAAAGTTAAAATACAGGATTCTATGAATCTTTCCTACTTGTGAGTTAGAGGCACATGTTCCTGCACACCGTTTTTTCAGCAAGACAGCCTGTCTTAGGTCAGCTTTCATTCAGTGGTCATGTTCAAGGCTTGCCTTGCTAACCATATTTCCTCCAAAGGCTGTGGCAGGTCTGTACGAAAAGAATAGCTGAGAGTCCATTTCTGAGCAGCTTCTCATCCTCCCCTCATTAACCACGCAGTGTGGTGTCAGCGTGGCCGATAGAGAGAAAAGCCTGTGTCCTGCTTCTTATGTCTGCGGGTATTTTAGTTTTATGACTCCATCCTTCCCACAACAGAGCCAAAACCAAAGAGATGGGAAATGAAATCAGCTGTCTAGAAGCTGTACTAATAAATATCTATAAAAATAAGATTGAATTCCCAAGAACAAAAAAGCAATTGAGACATTTAACCTAAACATCCATAATAAACTAATCAGAGCTGATTTATGGCGGGAAAGATTTTATGCTGCAAAGGCATGGAGGAAGTGAAATAATTTCTGCCTAACGCTTGGCCTCTTGCAGCCTGTCTCATTCCTCCTCATGCAAGCTTTGGGAAGATGTCACAAACCTCCTCATGACAAATCCCAGGAATGTTGTGTCTTCCCCTTTGACTTCAGCTGAGCTGAGCAGCCAAACTGGATGATGATTTATTGCAATTGCTCAATAATAAGCTGCAGTAAACCCAGAATAAGCTGTTATTTTGTAAATTTTTTTAATCTTGATTTTGCTTTCAGTTTTGTATGGAGGAACAAGCGAGCAATTTTCTAGTTTTGCAGCCTGCTTTCTCCAACTGGAACTGCAGTAAGGTCCTTTCCTGTTGCTGTCACTGATTTCAATGGATGGTTCATCTGCCCTCAGGTCATCTTTTTGGCCCTGTTTTTTTAACAGGTGCATTTGCTTAATTAAACTTAATCAGAGGTGTGGAGAATGGGCGTATGATTGATTCGTGCCACCAATGTAGGATGAGTCCAAGGAAAGACTCAAGCAGGACCAGAGAGATTTCTATTTTAACAGAGCATTTCACTCAGATCTGAGATGGGGATTCAGGTACCACTCCCCACTGCTTAGAGATGTTCCCTGTCACAAAATTCATGGATGAACTTGCTTTCATGACACCAGGGCATACATCACCTGTCAGCAGGATACAGGAGAAGTGATGTTGTGTTAAGTTCCTCCCAAAGAGCAGGGGTCCACGCCATGAAACCAGCAGACTTGCTCGATGCAAGACTCCTGTGGAGGGGACATCTCAGAACTTAAAGTCAAGACCAAAGTTTTATGCATGAAAACCACTGGCAGTTCTCAAAACAATGGGATGTGGGAGGGTGACCCTGTTTGGTTTCATCACTCCAGTTCAAGACCATAAAAAGAGAAATGAAACTTAGCTAGCACAAAAAGATACACAAGCCAAAAAATGAAAGATGCAGTCTCTGATTTCACAAAAGATATACATAGGTTTCACAATACCTTCTTCGTATCCTTTCCCCTTCCCCTCAGCACATTAGTTATTTTGAGAGAAATAAAGAAATCAGGCTAAAGTGGAGGCAGCCGCATTCTGGGCAGCTTTTACTGTTTAATTATGGTTTCTGATGCTCAGCTCAGGGGGAAATGTTCAGATTGATGTTCATATCTTGGTCAGGCTGGTCTGAGGCTCTTTGTTCTCTTATTGCTTGTGATTGTAACACACTAGCCCTCCCTCTCACCGGGACTTCGTTGCCAAATAGAAGTTACTCCACACCCAGCCCTGTGATTACAATTTGAATAGAAGACTGTCACAAAGTAAAATCCCTTTGAGGGCCTCGAAAATGTCTCAATAAATTCTAGTGACGGTGGTGCTTTTTCTTTATTTGCAGGCTAGATTTTTATTTTAGCCCTTTTGTAATGAATTGCTTTCCATTGTAGCACGTAATTACTTGACAGAGTTTTGCTAAGGGGGTCCATGAGTCAAGTCCTCACCTCGCTGAAATCAATCCCCAAATGTTATCCGGATTTCAGGGAAGCAAGGATGTGTTTAAAGTTCATAAAAATGGTGCTGCATGGCTAAGATGACAGACTAGAAGCAAAACAGACAGTGCACAGTGGCACCTTCCGGGCAGGAGGGCTCTGATGGTTAAGGTAATGTATGAAAAGTGATCTCCCTTAGCTGCGCTTTGGAGGAGCGGGGTAGTCCTTGGTTGAGTTTTTGAAAAACAGGAGGTTGAATTTTTTATTTGCAGGAGAGAAGAGCCTAGGCTGCAGGCTGTGGTACCACGGGTGGCCCAAATCCTAAAGTTTAAGAGATCCTCCCTGTCTTCCTGCTTTCTCTGCTGAGGGATGCTCTGAGTTACCCAGGTGTGCCAAAAACATGACTAGAGGCTTTGGATAACTTCTGAATTAAACTCGTACATCTATGAGTTTAATTGAGTATAGCAGTCCTGAATACAGGATTGACTGAAGACCCGCAAGCCTGCACAGCCAAAAACTACCTTTGCTGTAAGACCTTTGATGGATCGTTCTGTGATCTTTCAAAATCCTGAGCAGAAATAACTGGGTCACATTTCAGTATCCTCTGACATTTTTCATCCACAGAGGGCGTGTAAGAGGACTATAGCATAAATGAAAAGGGTTTGGAAAGTAGCACGAGGCAGTGGGGAATGCTAGAGGGAGTGAGTAACGCAGCTTCAAATGTAGCTAAAGAAGAGCTGACAAACAAACTGAACAAATTAAAACAAACAAAAGGAAGCAGCTCTTTGTGCAACCCCTAGAGCTCATTGCCAAAAGATGGGGTGGATGCTAAAAGCTAACACAGCTCCAAGAGGAAATGGGTCAAGTGTTCTGGAAAAGGGTCACCAAATGTTGGCCCAGGAGGTCCCCTGGGCTGACAGTGTCCGGGGGCTGAGAGAGTACTGGAGGAGCAGTATCATACTTATTACCCTGTTCCTATGTGTTTCTGCACAACTGCTTCTCGCCACTGTTGTAGACAGATGCTGAACTGAGCAGACCTATGGTCTAAGCTAGCAGTGACTGTTCTTATGGGTATAGCTGATTAATAGGTTGCTGTATGCCTTGCCTAGGAAGGAAAGCTGTTGCAAGAGCAAATGAGAAATTCCTACACACATTGGTGTTTTAATGAACCTGGGGAATGTTGGCTTACAACCAACAAATGGATTTATGAGGAAGGCAGGTTCCTATCTCTTCAGTGATCCTCACTCCCCATCTCCTACGTGTCTAGCCCTGCTCCGCGTCATATGGCAGCACCAAATGTAATCAGTGTGTCCTTCCATCCGAGGTCAGAGCTGGGTCTGGCCCTGCACTAAATCATCTTCTCTTCAGCAGCCAGAGGTTGAAGTCATTCTTTGCCATGATATTTGGCAATGAAGTGAGTTCTGTTTCAGTCAGTGTCAGAAAATTTCCTACTGAGGTTTTTAAATGTGATGCTATATAATCGCTTTTTAAATAACATGCATGTGCTTGCAACAACTGCAACAGAGAAGCCTTTGCTGTTCAAGTCAACATCTGGCCAGCTGTTGACATGGACAGGTATCAACCTGTAAAGGTACAGGGACAACCGCAGAACATCCTTAGGCCTCTTGTTGGCACCCAGTGGCAGAAAAATGCAGTTCCTCTTCTGAGAGCAGGAGCTGTAACCTTACAGCTGGACAAGGTCTAACTTGCATTACAGCCCACTGTCTACCTGTATGTCTTCATGTAAAACACCCTGGTCTCCACTTACTTTTCTACATGTTTGCATAGTGTTGCCCTGTGTGAAAAACGTTTCTTGTGTTTCGGCCTGAGAGACACATTTAACTGGCTAATTATAGTATTCAGTACCCACGGCCAAGTACTTTTGGATTAAAGTGCAGTGTTCTTGAGATACTGTTATTACAATTGTTTGATTTGATCATAAATGGATAATAACAGACCTGGTCCCAAGGAGCCGGCCCCGGTAGCTGCTTGCTCCCTCCCCTCCTCTCTCTGCCAGCCGCATTGCTCAATCTGTTGGGAAGATTGTTGCAGTGCAGTTGCTTTGTTAGCTGTCTCTATTAACATACCAGACCCAGCAGCTTAGGGAGGAGGATTGGTCACGGTGCCTCATTTTCCTGTCCGTATCTCACACTAGTTCATTAAAATTATGAGCATGTTGTGAAATGAAAATAAATATAATTCGGGCTTATCCGGTGTAAAACTAGCTTAGTCATGCCGAGATAGCGGCTGTCTACATCTGTTAATTATATCCTGACAGGTCTCAGCTTGAGACTTTTAAGACATCACAGGATTTTCTGAGATCTCTTGATACAAACTTTTTTCGCTGAAGTGCAGGAGCAAGGGCCAGAAAATTTTTTTTGTTCTTAAAGACATCACCACGATCAGTCCGTCAGTCGAGATGTGAGTTACACTTACTCTCCATTTATCTGGCACACAGGATTTGTCTTCAGAAAACCCCTTGGCCACATGCTCGCATGCCGCCTTCATAGCTGCACATGACAGCGCACACTGCCCAGCACTGGTGCCTGTCATGCCAGGTGCCAAAGCTCTCCAAAGAGTAATTCCTTTGAGAGCTGACTTGACATCAAATAGCTTTTGTCATGGAAATCTCTTCTCTTGCTCCCCAAGAGTGGTCTTAGCTTCAGGAGCAGAAAGCATTGGTTGGTGACCTGCAGATGCTGGAGGCTAACGTTCAGCAGTTCCTCCTCTGAAACTTCTCCCTTCAGTGGTGGATCTGCTAAAAGTCCACAGCTGAGATCATATCTTCACACAGTCAGCAAGGGAAGACAAAAAGGCAAACTCCGTTTCTCCATGGAGTCCCACCCTGCAGGATATGTGTATTTCACCTTTGTTTTAATCTCTCCTGTTTCTCTCTTAGGTCTCTTGAGGCATCCCGCTCATACATGGTAGATGTATGCAGTGTAGTGATGATGGTGGTGCTACCAGCAGTGATATATTGCAGATACACCTAAAGAGGGCATTGGTTTCTTTACAAGACAAGTAACTGAACCTTATACAAAACAAAGGTCTAATTACTGTAACTTGGAGGGGAATCCTCATTACCGAAACTCTGGAAAATAATATTATAATTTACTGCTTAAAGCAGTTTTTTTTCTGTTTTGAATTTAAAAATGATATAAAGAGTCCAACAAGTAAGTGTTAAACCTTCTATAAGAAACACATAGGGAAGAGGAGAGAGTTACTAAGTACAAGCCAATGCTGGATACCTAAAGCCCAGAGAGAGAACAGATGTTTTAGCACCTGCACGCTCTTTTCTACCAGAAAAATTCAGATTTGGATGCTCCACACTGGATCAGTTTTTGTTTCTTTTTTAAAGCTCACTTCCCTCCTTCTTATATTTAAAGTGTAAGCACGGGGCTGGTGGAGGGGAGGGGGGGGAGGATATACATTCGTATTATACCCTAGGTTTGCACAGTGCTTACAGGAAAATGTTAAAATGAAGTTTCTGTCTCAGGGGGTTAATAATGTATGGTTGGTGTAGGGTTGTTATGAAAAGAACATAGTTACAGAGAGAGCATATGGCCAAATAAAAGAAGGAATCCAGCCTTTCGGAGATGCTGTTCTCATGGAAAGGGAAAGGCAAAAGCTGACTGGAGCATAGACATGTTGTTAGCTGCAGCTAAGCTGCTTGTTTTCCTTCCAAAATATAAGGATATTGCTTCAAGACGTGCAGTAGGTTTCAATGGTGATTTTTGGTGAAGAACTATATTTCAGCCACAGAGGTGAGTTTTTAGGGAGAGACCTGAGTGAAATGCAAACACCATAATACAAAATCACTGAGCACAAAAGGTGTAAGGAATGGCTTAGACTGGGTGAAAGTCAATGAGTGTGCCTTGCCTAGGGAGTAGGAGGTGATGGAGATGGTTCCTGGGGGACTCTCCTCTATGTGCTAATATATCACAGTACAAGAGAGTAGCAGGAAAACCAGCCACAAAGAGACTGAAAAAAGGGGTAAGTTAAATTGATCTGGATACAATCTGTAGCTATGGATCTTGGTAGATCTGAGCTAACAAACTTATCACAGAATCACAGAATCATAGAATGGTTTGGGTTGGAAGGGACCTCTGAAGATAACCTAGTACGACTCCCCTGCCATGGGCAGGGACGTCATTCACTAGATCAGGCGGCTCAGAGCCCCGTCCAGCCTGACCTTGAATGTTTCCAGGGATGGGGCATCTACAACTTGCCTTTGACTCTAAAGATGCAACATCATTTCTGGCCACTGTTACCCATACAGGAGCTCATGGCTTTGTACGGTAGTGATCCTGCTGAAGATACCAGGAGTTTTGCCTCCCATTGTGCAGAGTATGGCTTTCTAAGCACTGCCTATAGTGTAACAATAGCTCATGCTCTGCCATGAGTGGCACAGTGCCTAGACACGACAGTGCAGAATACTTTCATTTCTAAACAACTAGAAGAGTTTACTTTACTGACAGATAAAGATAAACAGGAGGAGGCAGCTGTAAAAAGAATTCCATTGACCACTGACCTGAAAACATGTAGTTTTCCATAAAATAAGCACAAACTAAATAAAAGTGAATATTTAGATTCTGCAAAAATACTTCCTACAGAACTAAGCCAATTAATTTTAAAGGGTGATATGAATGGCACATGTGAAAAGGAAAAAGGCATGGATTTCTAGGCTGAATTACAATAAATTTCAATATTACTATGTGGACAACTTTACTCTCTGAAATTAGACCACAGCAGATGCCCTGACTGCTTCTAACTGTACATGGACTGAAGATGAATTCTAACTCTGGCTTCACAAAACAAGCCCAGATCTACACAGAGTAGGAAACTCCTACTCCGGTGCCTTCAATAATCTAAAGAAAAGTGTTCGTGGCATAGCACTGGAAATAGCCCTGATTTCATTGGTTCTTTTGATTTTGGGCTAGGGTTTTTTTGCTTGGTTTTGATCAGGTTTGGTATATACCTAAAACAAGTGTGAGTGTGAGGGGAGGGGGTGTACATGGATGCTATCTTAGTCAATTATCTTCTTGACTTGCAAAGATCAGAAATAAATTCAGTGATGTCTGCAGTTAATATATGCAAAGTGAAATCACTGATAAGGTAGAGGAACTTAGAGGAATCTGAAAACTGATCTGTAACCTTCCAGCAGATAAAAATACTGATTTTTTTTATCCTCCCTAATCACCTTCTCCACAACAGGTGCCTGAATTTAAATCCAGTTGCACTTCTTAGTTGGGATAATAGGTTGATAAATAATGTCTCTTGGGGGTGGGTTGGCATGCCAAAATACAAGAGATTTGTTTACTTGCATTTGTCTAAGTACTGTTGAAATCTCTCAAGAACTTCAGTACCTGAGGTGCCTGGGAAAGATGACAAAGCTCTGTACGTGTTCTCCTGAGCTCACCCGCATTAAAGGTCAGATTGTCTAAGCACTAAGCTTACCCACTACAAAGTTTAGACCCAAACCTGAACATCCACCAGATCCTTCCAGGATGCTGTCCCTGCTATGTAACTCCTGTCTAAAACCCAAGCTTTATTGTGACACAGGTACAGCTGGCTTAAGTCACAGTAAAAATCTTTGAGCTTCTATATAGTACTTCTCTCAGGTATCACCTGTGTTTGTATGCAGACTGAAGGTTCAAACCAAGCCTGGTTTTGGAAAAGAAAAAGAAGACAAAAAAACTTTTATGTCAAGCCATTCATCTTCTAAAATGACAAAACCACACTTGTTCCTCACAGGAATTCTTACCTGGATGCTATAGTACATGACTACTACTCAACCACTGCAGATCATCTGATGTATACTCTTTCTTACCAAGATCAAACACTGGTCCAAGACAAAGAGAAAAAAATCCTAAAGAAAATCTAAGGAGTGAAATACTGCCAGTAAGCTCTCACAAATAAGTAATTTCCCAAGGAAGTTTGAAGGAAATGAATGGAAGTCCTTGGGCTGGTAGAAAGTGCCTGTAGAAACCATACACAGGCCACAGAGCCTGAAGTAGTAGTAGAAGTTGAATACAGCAGGCCAGGTTTGGTTAGAGATGCACCTGAAGAATGTGTAAGAGGAGGGACCACAATGGTGCACAAATCCATGGGACCTGATGAGATGGATCCGCGGGTCCTGAGGGAACTGGCAGATGAAGTTGCTAGGCCATTATCCATCATATATGAAAAGTCATGGCAGTCCAGTGAAGCTCACATTGACTGGAAAAGGGGAAACATAACCCCATTTTTAAGAAGGAAAAAAGGAAGACCCAGAGAAGAACAGGCTGGCCAGTCTCACCTCTGTGCCCAGCAAGATCATGGAGGAAACTGTGTGAAGAAACATGGAAAATAAGGAGGTAATTGGTGACAGCCAACATGGCTTTGCCAAGGGCAAATCGTGCCTGACAAATTTGGTGGCCTTCTATGATGGGGTTATAGCACTGGTGGGTAAGGGGAAAGCAAGTGACATCTAGCTGGACTTGTGCAAAGCATTTGACATTGTCCCGCATTACATCCTTGTCTCTAAATTAGAGAGACATGGATTTGACAGATAG
This sequence comes from Burhinus bistriatus, assembly GCA_013397275.1. Taxonomy (NCBI): domain Eukaryota; kingdom Metazoa; phylum Chordata; class Aves; order Charadriiformes; family Burhinidae; genus Burhinus; species Burhinus bistriatus. Next base: position 260,406 of record VYXH01001346.1, on the reverse strand, counting down.
ACCACTGGGTGGATAAGGAATTGCCTGGATGGTCATACTCAAAGAGTTGCAATCAACAGCTCAATGTCCAAGTGGAGACCAGTGATGAGCGGTATTCCTCAGGGGTTGGTATTGGAACTGGCGCTGTTCAACATCTTTGTCAGCAACACGGACAGTGGGATTGAGTGCAACCTCAGCAAGTTTGCCGGTAACACCAAGCTGTGTGGTGTGGTGTGGTGTGGTGTGGTGTGGTGTGGTGTGGTGTGGTGTGGTGTGGTGTGGTGTGNAGAGAAGGCTCCGGGGAGACTTTATAGACCCTTCCAGTACCTAAAGGGGGCCTACAGGAAAGATGGGGAGGGACTCTTGATCAGGGAGTGTGGTGATAAGATGAGAGGTAACAGTTTTAAACTGGAAGAGGGGAGATTTAGATTAAATATTATGAAGAAATTTTTCACTACGCAGGTGGAACAGGTTGACCAGAGAAGTTGTGGATGCCCCATCCCTGGAAGTGTTCAAGGCCAGGTTGATGGGGCTTTAAGCAACCTGATCTAGTGGAAGGTGTCCTCACCCACAGCCGGGGGGTTGGAACTAGATGATCTTTAAGGTCCCTTCCAAGCCAAACCATTCCATGATTCTATGATTCTATCAAACAAAAGTTGGCTTTGCTTCCAAGTTCCACTGTATACCTTTTTGATACCATGCCACATCCCTATAAACTCAATGAACTTGAATATAGTAATTATAGAAAAGTGAAACACTGCTTGGGGAAGATACTGTCCTACAATCAAATAAGGAAATTATTTTTATTTTCACTTCCAACTGAGGGACTAGTTATTAATGGGAAATAACCACCTTTCTGAGCTGTGTTTACTATGGTTGCTATATGACACTTCTGTATAGTGAATTAGTTTGTTAGAAATGGCTAAAAAATTTTTCTGTAAAACATACAGATGTGGTGATGTCATAACATTTTAGAAATTCAAATTCGATTTTTGCCAAGTTGTTTGTCCTATAAAAATTCCCAGAAAGTCCAGGAAAAAACTGGAACGAGAAAGGAAACAGAAGTCCAAGCATTGCCTCAGATTATTTTGGGGATTTCCATTCAGGCTAGGTTTTTATTAGTTTTGTTTAAGTAAAGTCTGCATCCAGAGCAAAATTATTTTTTAAGGATGAGAAAATATTGCTTAATCCCAAAGTAATTTTTGAGTTGATTGAAAGCGATAAACTTTGGATCAGCCTGAAATAAATGTTTTCTTTTCTATTTATCCTTTATTTTGTTTGTTTTCAACCAGCAGTTTAAAAGAAAATAAAAATCTGTTCTCTCCTCAGCTCTGGTTATAGGCGAGTAATGCCAATAGAGCTGCTGGGATTCATGAGAATGAAGCAGTGAGGAGAGTTTGACCTTTCCCCATCCTCCCCTGGCAGCCTGACTCTTCTGCCCTTGGGGCCTTCTAAATATATTTAAGAAAGGTGAAGGACAGAAACTGCCTCCGAGGTGAGGTCATCTTTGATGAAGAGTTGCTTTAAAAGTTGTATCTTTTGCCATGCGCATTAATAAGCTTATTCATGCTAAACTTTTATTTTGTTGTTTTCATACTTGAAACAGTTTTTTTCAAATATTCTGATGTACAACTGGCATTGACTAACACCAACTGAGGGTTACTCCATGCTTATTACACAGGTTAAAATGTAACTTGCTTGGGCACTTTCTTGGTGGCAAACCACCAGAATTTCAGTAGTTGACCAAGTACTTGACCAAGTACTTGACCAAGTGGACATCTGCCAATTTGACTTAGCAGCGATCCCCTTGGGACACCCCCTTTTTTGTACCAGCTGGACTTTCTGTAACTGAGAAGAGCTATAAAGCTTTTGCTGGCACTAATCATACCTTTTCCACTGTTGAAAAAATACAGCTACCACGTCATCAGGAAAATTAAAACCAAAAATGTTTTCCAATGCTATCATATTATCCTGATGTATTGTTGTTATCTTGTTTGTTTGTTGGTTTTTTTTCAATAATGCAGAACACACAAGCAAAAACCGGCTGACAAATATTATAGTTGCTTTCAAAATACGAAACAAATGAATCCTACAAATATCAGCCAACAACTACATTCTGGGATTTGTTTTGAATGCAGAAGAGACAAGTGTGAGCTGAGAAATTAAGTCCCATAAATCTATCCTGTGCACATTGCCAGTTTATATAAGTGATACAGTGTTATGTTAGTTGAAGTGATCATAGGAGAGTGCTAATAGCAAGTGATTACTTGCTTAGGCATATTTATTTAAGAAATATAATAGATTAAAAGCCTTCTGGTCAGAGTAGATACTCCATCATCTTTAAAGTAAAATAATTCCTGCAATTTATGACTCCTTTTGTCATAATTCAGGCTTTAAAACCATGAATCACAACTGAATTCCTGTTGACTTGGCTGTAGGCAGAGACATTTCTAACAACGATAAAAAGAAAGTGAAAATTTATGATTGCTGAACTTATTTTCCTCTTCAAATAGGTTTGAAAAGAGAACACTGAAATGCTCATTCCTAATGTCCCCATGCCTTTGACATTTTCAACTTCAAAATGTCTCTTTAGCAACTGAAAGTGCTATCACATTATATAATAAAAGTATTTGTTTTACATTTTCATTGCAAGTCAGTGGAAAAGATACATGTTAAAAAGACAGCAATAGCATTTCTGTGAGCCCTGTGTACTAAACTCTTTGTATTATTTATTGCATTGACATTCTACATAAGCATCACATATGCGATACTTGACCATAGGTGATGTGTGAAGCTAATTACAGAAACACGACATAAAAAGGAAGAGAACAGAAACTTCAGCCACTGTGTGCTGGTGGCCTCAAAGCCTGCAGAAATGGGAACATTAAAGGCTGATTGAGCTCATCAAGACCAGGACTATTTCTCTCACCTCTTTCACGGCAGCCTTCTGATAGTCGTATTTCTGCACACCGGTGCCTCACCTCTGGGTAGAAAACTGCTTACAGAATAAACTGCAAAAAGGAGGGAGAACGGCAAAAGATTACCTGTAATTTTTAAATCAAAGTGGGGTTTGTCCCTTGTGTCTGCTAACAAACTATGGTCCTTTCTGAGCATCACAGTGTAGCCTAGCGCTCAAACAGGAACAAAGGCAATTGCCCCTCAGTGCCGAGAAGTTTACATGTTGAGTTTATTTTCTGGAGGTGGGAGACTAGCTCAGTCTTGTTACCCAAAGGTCTTGACTTCTTTGCCACAACATGCAATGGCAATGGCATCTCAGTAAGGTCCTGCCAGGTGTCTGTCCTCTTGTTTTGGTGTGGCAAAGGACACAGGTGAAATCACATGTTGTGCAAAGAGCGGTGAACGCTGGTTGGGTATGCTCAGATACAGCTGAAGCAATCTGAATTTGATCTGCTGATCTTGTCTTCCTCCTCACAAATTTCCTCTCCAAATTACCATACACCCTTGTAGTTCATGTAATCCCCCATACGCTACATGTGCCTTGTGACTTTTATTGGTCCATCCGCCTTGCTTTCCAAAGACATACTCAATAACTGCTAAGTGCTTGCTTGCTGTGAGTTCCCACCATTATCTGACTCTTACTTTCAGTCCGGCTGCCTCATAAACATTACACACAAGATGTAAAGGTTTTAAGTTATTGCTCAAGGGTGGAAGAAATACTATTGCTGCTCTACAGCAGTTGTGTATTGGGTGACCATCTCCCAGATGATTTAATGTATCTCTCACTGGACACGAAGCACCCTCAAGCCCCAAACACTTTTAGCTGAAAAGTGAAAATGTAGTGATATTTTACCATGCATTTAGAGAAATGAAGGAACAGATGTTGTGGTTTTGATTTCTTTATGTCAGAGTGGTGAGTTGTATTTTATACCACATCCATTTCTGTGTTCTTACAATATACAAAAATATTGAATATTTATAGTTTATCATTTTGTCCATGGAGAAAGATCACCTATTTCACACCAGTACAGGTGTAGGACAGGGAAGGGTAATTAGAAAGGTTTTTGGGAATGAATGCTAAGATTTATTGGATGATGCCTCATGCCAAACTAGAAATGGCTACAATATTAAAATATCTCGTCTTTTATTTTGTCCAGCTACTAATAGGGTATCTGTTGCTCTAAAAAAAGGGCTGGCTGTACAACTTTTAATCTGAATAGGTCATTGTGTAAGTCCTTTTCTGTAAGAGCTTTCATTTGCTATCTGGGACCCAATAATGGAATTGCTCTGTATGTGGGAGCACTTTTTCAAGTTAGGAATATGAAAAACATTCTTGTGTGACTTGCTGCATGGCAGTAGAAATGTTAATATGTGGGCAATATGTAAGCAGAAGATCTCTAATATCAAATCCTTCTGAAGGACACATGATCCACGGTTGAATTAAAGCTCCTTTATGCTACACACCAGCAGGAGTTGTAGTGCTGATGCATTTAAGTCACAGCTGCTCTGTTCAAATTTTACTTTTATTGGGCCAGTCCTTACATGAACGCTATAGCTGGGCTTTTCATAGGAGTCTGTGAAACCAGCTCATATCTCTCCTCCAAGCAGATGGTAGATACATAGCCCAATCTCCCAGAGTGAAAATTTCAGTCTAAAATTGTCATTATTTTCCTGAATCAGCATTGGCTTTGCCCATAAAACAGCTGCAACTGCACTTGCATTAGTTTCCTTCCATAATCCTTCATTCAAAAAACGCTTCACCTGTATATGTAAAAGTATTTGTAAGAGTGCCAACGTCTAACTCTGATGATACAAAATTGTCAGGTTCATTGAGAAATTATTACATTGGGCTATATTCTTTTGTGTTTAAAATAGTGTCTGTTTTTCCTGTCTTGGAGACAGACTCAGAAAACAAAAAAGCCGGCGTTCAGTTTCTGACCATTCTGTAGAGGCACCATTCAAAGATACCTCCTGCTCTTTCTGACAGGCTATTGTACACATGCTGATTTGTGAACCGATAAGATGAATGCCCAGGTGGTCTCCAGTCTCCCAAAGGAGTGCTCTCTCTCTCTGCCTCCAGGCAAAAAGAACTGCTCACTTAGATTAATGCTACCTTATCTTGCCCTTCTTCAAAGCTTGCCTAAGTCAAATCAGGGCTCAGCTTTCAGCTTGCAAACTCGGGAGTTGTGAACTAAGCCCCTGAACTGAATGTTAATGTATTTTTTTTCTGAGGGTAATAGGCACGCAATAACAAAACCCAGGGGATGCTGTTAGTTCTCTTGATGGGTGAAGTGTGTGGTGTATGTATGCGTGGGCATGGGTGCATGAACTCACACAAACAGGGCATCCTACCTTTGTCTATTAAAATAATTGCACTATTATGTGAAAAGCTTATTGCAGTCTTCTGCAGAGGCTTAAATGCCTGGCCCTGAAAACATGCATTTCAGAAAGATAGTATTTTTCTATTTAAAGTCTTTCAGGTTTCCTTTTATAGAAGCATAAGCACAGTCAACATATTCCTTTTGTTTGACCTTTTTGCTGAACACATCAGAGCATAAAGCTCTTCAAAGTCAATGGAAGAATTCTGAGGAAATTAAAAAGACTTGGGATTAGGACCTAAATACATATTGTAAAAAGATACAAGAGGTAAAGATACCTCCAATATTTTCTTCTTTTAAAAATTTGGTTTGTCTAATAATAAAATCTAATAACTAATACGATAGCAATAAAAAAATGTAGTAAAAGCATCTGGATAAGTTCTGACTATATGGTTCTGACTATATACACATCCCACAAGCAAAAAATTGCAAATTAAATCCTAAGAATGCCTTTAATTCCTTGGGAAATCAGAAAAAATCAGAGGTAAGACTGCAATGGCTCCTTGACAGTAGTTGTAGAAGTGACCGCCTATGAACCAATTTCTTTTGGTTCAGTGTTCCCTCCTTGTAGATTATTCTCTGCTAGAAAGACCCAGTATCTGTCCCTTTTATCCAGAAATGGTTCCCTTCAGGACTTTGATAGCCAAACATTTTTTAAACTGTTAGAAGTTAAAATGTTGTCTTTAAGATGTAATGATCCCTTCTGTTTCAACAGAGATTTCTCACTTGTGATTTTGCTCCCTCTGTAGCTGACATCTGCAACCATGGCTCAGGCCCTTTCCCTGCATCGCCAGGTCTAGAATGTGGACTGTGAAGTAATTATAAGTAATGCATATTAGTGAAAAGATTTTAGTTTTTAAAAAAAACCAAATTATTTTGCTGTATTTTTTTTGCCGCCTTCTGCCAAGAGAGAAGGTTCCTCATCAGACTCTGACGTGTACTGTACTATCAGCAGTGGTTGCACAGCACCCATGGTCATCCTCATCTGCTGCAAAAATGAGGTGCACATGGGGGATTCCCTCCATTGCATCCTCCCATGAAACCCCCTGTTCTCTCTCAGAGTAAGGGAGCTATAAGTTACTTTGCTCATCCAGGCTGAAGAGTGTGCTACTTATCAGTGGGGTACCAGCTGTCTTTGACAAAGTGAAGACTGTAAATGAATACTGAAGAGCTATAGCAAATTAGAAATAGCTTTTTTCCCCCCTTGACTTAAATATTTGCTGTTGCTTTGCTGCAAAAATCATTAACTCTAATGCAAAAATTATATAGAGACTTTGATGTAAAGTATTTCTATCCATGCTATGCATGTTACTTTCAGTCTTAAAAGCTTTTCAGCACCCAAGGGTCATCCATAGTTGCATAGTTAATACTTTCCAAAAGCAGGACAGTGCTGGGGAGCAGTCTCAGTGGTAACACATGTATCCTACAAGTATTTTAATTATTATCCTAACTATAGTGAGTAGCTTATTACCACTTTGTATCTTAGGGGGCATTTTTGACCTAGCTCCTTAATTTTTCTTTACAACTTATGATCTGTAAAACAATGAAGCAAAATCTAAGTCTAAAGTTTTCATCAACTTTCCTGCTTAAGAGCTTTATTTGCTTAGGTTTTTTTGTTGGGATGGAATTAACTCCATTCTCACACCAAAAGAAAAGCTTCTGCAGAAAGTTTTAGCACAGAGCAATGAAATGAAAATATTTTCTTCCTCTGTCTGCCCTGTTCAGCCCTCCTCCCTTTAGTTTCGCAGTTGCTTAATTTAATTAAGAGGAACAAGGATTCCCAAGAAGATATGTGCAATGAAGGTATTAGCACCCATGATTTACTCTCCCTTGCGCTGATGGAAGTGATTATGATTTCAGAAACAGAATTAGTGCTGCAGACACAATCAGCTACTCTGCGGCACTGGGAATTTGAAGAACAATCCTGTGAAAATAGATGTTGACAAGACCTCAGATCCTGTTCTCCATCAGCGCCCTGAGATACTGTAAGCATTGGTGTGTAGGAACTCAAACACAACCCAAAAGTCAGGATTTTCTCAGATTTTAAGTCAAAATAGGAGGAGTGTTTGCTCAAGAAAAGGAGATGTCCTGGAAGGAAGCAGACATGTTATATATTCAAGAAAGACACGTATGAACAGAAGATGCTGGGCAAACTTTGCAAGAAGAAGCAAAGCTCATGGAAAAATTTCTCCAGTTTCTGCTGACAAGTACAGCAGTAGATTTACCAGGGGCAACAGAGCTCTAGGACCTCCGCTGGCCCCAGAGCACCTCTCTGTAAGCTGATACAGTCCAGCTTCTGTACAGCCCTCTCACATGTCCAGCAGTCCCACTGCATGTCCAGGGAAAAACCACAGTCAATACAGCATCTGCAACAATGAACAAATTCTGGTCTTCAGACACAGATCACTTTGAAGACATTCCGCCGACCTTAGAGCCTTCAGCTTCGGCCCTGTATTCACAAACTGCGTGCTTTTTCTTCTCAGCTTTGAAATATTGTAGGTATAATAACGCTTTCACCTTTTATCCATCCAGCGTTTTGTACTGAGTATTTGTTCTTCCCCACCCTCCCCATCTTGCATACCTGGGTTGCATATAAGGCAAGTATTGCAGCCTGTGGCTGCAGTAACGTAATTACTATTTGTTAATAAGGCACCAAATCTGTAGTACAAAGTGAAAATCTTCAGTGTGATACTGAAAGCAGCAGAATGGACTGGAATATGTTAGGAAGTTTTAAAAGGCATTAATCCTGAGGGATACTCACAGGCGGAAACAATCCAGCCCTCTGTGAATCAGAGTGACACGGCTGCGGTAGTGCAGGGTGCAGAGGGCGGTCAGCAGAGGTTGCACTATATGTGATGGGTTTTGCTGGAAACCACGCAGACTCTCATAGCACACAAACAAAATTGCAACGAAATGAGCAAATTCTGAGAAAAAGCATTGTTCAAGCCTTTGTTTGTGTTGCTTTAAGCCTATGAGAGCTCATTAAACCACTCCACAAATACGAAATCATGTGTTCCCATTCAGTTTTAAAGAAATGCAAATATCTCTATTAAACTGAACACCTCCAGGCACTACACTAAAAAACAGACAGACCCTGCCCTGCCAGCTAAGGTCTCGATCCTCACATATCAGCAGTCCCACTAAACACAGAGGAAAGTGGCTGAGCACAAAAAAGCATGCAAGACTTAGCAAAACCGAGGCCTCCAAGTTCACCAAAAAATAGAGTTAAAATATGGACGGATAAAAAGTGAAAGGGGCAATGGTAGTGTGCAGGTATGCATGGATATCTGGTTGCATCACAGATGATACAGTATAAATACATCTGTGCACACATTAAAAAATGTATAAATCCCCTCATACCCTTTTCGCATTTGCATCCCACATGCTTCCGCCGAGCCACTCAGGACTGTGTAAAAGAGCCCACTGTTCGCCAGCAACTGGGGAGCTGGGGGCAGCTTCTGAGCATGGAAAAAGCCACATTTCACTTATCTTTCCTCCTCTCCTCGAGCCCAGATGCTTTGCAAAACAAACAAACTACATATCTACATATCATAGCCAAAACTACATATCAGACTACATTCACTGAAAGCCTTACTGTCTGGAGCTGTAAGATTCAGCAAACCTTGGCTGGGCTGTCCATGAGCCTGCTGCTTGATTTATGTTTTCAGATGGAAACTATATGAAGCTCTTAGTTATGCCTGGTTTTCTGCCAAAATCAGTTTGACCTAAACTAGGCTTTATAGAAACTTAAAGCACAAGGTGAAATGTCACATAATCCACAGTAAAACCTGGCTTTTTTTTTTTTTTTAAAGAAAGTGTACATTTTCTTGGGCCAAACTCTGAAGTTTTTACTCATTTTAAACTTTCTCTGTGGGTGCTGTGAAAGGAGTAGCTGGAAGGCCCAAATTGGCTTTCCTGTCTTGTCTTCTTTCACTGCGTATTGGTTGAGTCTGATACCAAGGCAACAAAGAAGGAATGAATGTTGAATTGGGACTGAAAGTTGTCTGTTTTCAAAAACAAGCACTATCTCTAGAGGAAAAGATCCAACTTTATACACATGTAGGAGGCTGACAAGTTTCAACAAAACAAATGCAGAGGAAAAGAAATCATTGTGAGCTCTGAGCATCTGAAAAAAAGCAGAGATAAGAAGCTGAGTGGGAGAATATCCACCAATTTGTCTTTAAAAAAAAAAAATTGTACATCAGCTTCCATCCCCTTTAGCCGATTAAAAAGAGCGGGCAATGTTCATTAGCTGCATCAGACGTTCGGCTTAATTACTGTAATTTGTAAGAAGGGAAGTGCCACCTAGTGGCACGGACCGTGTGGCTGCTCCCGCTGCAGGAGCTCATCCTGCGAGAGGTAGCGAGGACGTGCTGCATTGCCAGAGGTCCCCACAAATTTGCTAAATACTCTGGACTAATACATGCTATTAATTCTTTATCAAGTGCCAATGGGAATCATGGCACCAGGCAAACACAGGGGGCCTCCTAGTCTTATTTGGATGGGACAATAGGGCCCAGAGACCCAAGATGGATATCCCCAGTGCAGATGCATTCCTTTTAATTCTGTTTGGTTTACCAAATAGGAATTCCTCTAGGAAACCTCAACAAAGAAGTGGATTAATGAGAACCCTAGCAGAGAGTGTTTGCTGTATAAGCAATTCCAAGCCTAAGTAAAGCAAGGGGCAAAGTCTGATCAGCGTTCAGTACCAAACTCAAATAAATTCTGACAGAAGTCGGTGAAAAATGCACCAGCTGCAGGTCAGCAAGAAATGCTAACAACTCTCAAACACTGGCCTGCCTATTTTCATTAAAAAGCAAACAAAGAGCAAAACAAACACTTATTTTTCCCCTGCCTTTTGTTGTTCTGTGAAGTTTGTTTTGACACTCGTCCTCCTTCAGCTATACTGTCCCCTGGTTTCTTCCGTTTTCATGGCAGCTTGCTGCTCCTCAACCCCTATTACCTTCACCTGGTAAGGTAGGCTGCTTCTGTGATCAGGCCATGTCGTCCCTCAGAGTGCTTTCACCTTGCAGCTGCCAGGTCCATTCTCTGTCTCTGCTGTCCCGACGTCTCCTCAAATTCTCTGGTACAAAAGTTTGCTTTTCTCTGTAGAAGCAGGAATACCCTCCTGCCCTGAGCTGCTTACAGCTGCTCCCCTGGGACGTATCGAGGGGATCATCTCTCCTCTTGGACTGACCTGAGTCTGCAGTGCTAAAGACTTGCTTAATGCAAGAGAGGGAGGTTGCTGTACTTCAAAGTGCTTTGATGTTAACAGCTTGGTCATAGTTGGCATATAACAACTATGTCCAAAGGACCAGCCAGCTTTTGCTTCACTATGAGTTATTGGTTCCATACTGTGGGATTTCCTCTAACTTACATGCTCTGAATTACTTTGCTTTCCTGATAGGCCCTACACATTTTGGGACTGTGGCATAGCTGATGGCAACTAGCCAGAAAGCAGTCTGCAAGAAGCAAAGTCCCCCAAATCTACAACCTCTCCTACCATCCCATGACCAGCATGGCTGCTGGGCTGACTGACACCGTCTTCAAATGGTTAGCTGTTTGATTCACTGCACACAGAAAAGTGTGATATCCTGCAAAGCTGGTAATAGGCAAGACACAGAAGCTGTGAAACTGGGTATGCTACTGGGTAGCATTACTGTTGGTTTCAGGAGAAACTTTTAAAACCACAGCTTCCCATATCCCTCATGCATCTGAACCAGGGGAAGAAAAAAAGTGAGAAAGAAGGTGATCAGTTCCTTCTTAAGTGGCTTTTCTTGGAATACTCTGTGCAATGGTGTAGCTGAGGCCAAAGACAAGAAAAAGAAGTACATTCCCCCCCAGTCTGAGCAGACCATCTCTTGTCCTTTGAAATAAAATACCAGGCAAGTGGGTTTATCTATATGTATTGTACCACAGTGCCCCTCATTTGTTGCCTCACAGGACCATTACTGGTGGCAGAACCAGTGGGAAGGACCAGCAGTGATCACAAAACATCCATATGGCAGCAGATTTTGGAGTGTCTCAAGAGAGCTGGTGCCCCCAGTGTGAGAGCTCCTTATCTGCTCCGGAGCATGTCACCGACTCTGTTTGCAAACTCACCACCCAGAAGAGATAGCACAAGCTGCTACCTAAGCACTTTGGGCATGGAAATGTCAACTGCTGGAGCTATTGTGCTGAAGGCATGTGCTCAGCCAGGTGTCCTGTTCAAAATAGAAGAGAAGACCCCTCCATTCCACTCCTGCACCAGGCTAACAGCAGTGTAGGTCCACTGGCATTGGTACAGAAAAGTCTCACAAAGTTTATGGTACTTTTGTCTGATTTTACACTAAAAAAGGCATTTTTTACCTCCTATAGCCAATGTTATGAACACTAAAGTTGTTCCAATTCTCCCTCATCCTGGGAGACCCCTCTCACCACAACAGAGGAAACCTTTCACTGAATATCTGGATACCAGACACGTTTTTTATCTTTCCTTCAGCAGCTATAGGATAATAATGGCATGTGTCTTCAGGAGGTGGCCATTGCTAACAGAGTGGCAAAAATTGGTGAGCAATCCTTGGTTATAACTCAGCCTTGCTGATATTTGCTTATAATGGAGACCTGGAAATTGTGTGGGGTTGAGCATCCTTGGGCAGAGTGTCCTGATTCGGTCTGCAGGGGCATTTTAGCAGCACTGCTGGATACCTGGCTTTCCGGGCGTGCCTGCAGAGGTGTCTTCGTTTGCTGTACCTGCCCACCACAGCTGTTGGAGAAGGTGTGAGCTGCAGAGCATGTTGCTGGTGCTCATGGTGTATGCCACAAATGGATTCTCACTTACTGACAGTTCCAGGCTTCCCAAAACACTGAACCCATCTTCCCCTCAAGCAATGAGATTGCTTTACAAATCACAGGGGGTTTTGTGTCTTTCATTATTTTTATTTGAATATCGGGTCTTCTGGGCAAAGTTACTTCTGCCCAAACTTTTCTCTGCTACCACCACAATTCATATTCTGTGTTAAATGGAAATGAGCTTCTACATTTCCTCCTTTAAGACCTTTAAAAAAAAAAAAAAAAAAGCATTAAAAATCACAGAACATTCAGCAAAGCAGGGTAGTTTTCAACAGAGAGGGACTCCTCCAGCAGCGTAAGGATTGGAGGCTGTGCTGAGGATCAGAAGTGGTGGGACCCGCAGCAGGCAGGGCAGAGAAACCATCACAGCTGCTGGAAGGAGCCAAGACCACATGCAGCCCTGGCTGCTCCTCGGCATCAAAAGGAGATGGCTGTCCAGTGGAAGGACTGAGTATTTCTTTCTGCTTTTATACCCATCTTTTCCCCACTGAGCAAAAAAAGGATCACTTCCTACATAAGTGATAAGGTTTTGGTGGGGGAAATGTTTGCAACTACCCCAAGAATCTTACAAATTATGCAAGACTTTTTCACAGACCCCCTTGCCCTTTTTATTTATTTATTTATTTTAAATGAAGGTATCACAAATACTATCCTGGCCATGTCTGAGAGCAGCCAGAAGACATGGGATGCCAGGAACAGGCCTGACTCAGCTCTTTCGATCCGCTTACATTCTCTTTTTCTCAAGGTGGGCTATGACTCTTCTTGTCCACATGGATCTTTTCATCTTTCCTTGCCTGCTAACAGCTACCAAAATTTCCATCTTTTTATTTTGATCTGCAAAAAGGAGTCCCCAGGGAAGAAAAGTGGAGATTTTCCTGCATGATGGAGGACAAGGAGAAATCCTGCAGTCTCCCTTTCCTCCTCTTTGTAGGGCTTTCCTCCTCTATTTCATTTCTTTACTTCCCTTCACATACGGCAAAGGAGAAGAAACTATTGACTGACACTTGTGGAGTCAGCGAGATCTTTCTAGTGACTTCAGTGGGTTTTGGATTAATCACATTGTGAATGTTTGTTATTGCTTTAGCAAAGGATGAGAAGGCCCAGGAAAAAGAGATTAGTTAAGAAAATCTCTCTTAATCCATTTCAAGAGCTTTCCCCATTGGTGTGGAACCAGATCCAGTGAGTTTATTCTTTGCACGATGGTGGTACCTTCATATCATAAAAGGAAAAAAGGGGAAAAAAAGAGAAGTTATGAAAGGCTCATTTCATTTGGTAATAGTAAGTGAACAAAACCACATTTGATTATTCAGGGTTACTTCTGCACTAAAGCTTGTGATGCAGCCACAGAGTTATCAAAACAAAAATAATACGTGTCCAGGATGGAGTTTATCAGAGGAAGCCCAGGACAGTTCGGATTAGCACAACACTTGACTATGGGTCAGGCCGCCCAGTGCTGATAAGTTTCTTAAGTTTCTTTCTCCCTTGCTTGCCTTGTCCCACATTTGGTTCTCATAGGGATCAGTGTTAAGAAGGACTTCAGCAGTGACCTGTCCACCTTAACAACTCCTCCCAAAAATTACGAAGCAGCTGTTATTGAAAGTGTAAGAAATGGCTGCATAAAAAAACCTGCTTTTTGAGCCTGACTTGAAGACAGAGCCTGATACTTTGGCTTACGCCAAGCAGAACTAAACGCCACCAGCTTTCCGACACAGATTTTGGTGGGACTAGCCACTGAAGCATAAGTAAAAACATCCTAGCCTGGCCCCTTGTCCTTGAAGTCAGGGCAGAAACACTGAAGGAGGACAGAAGGCAGCATCAAAATGCAGGAGAAAAACATGCTGTTGTCTTTGCCATCATCAAGTGCTCCTGAAAGCCTCTGTGTCCCAGACCTCCTCCTGATAAACTCTGTCCTGGAAGCTGACTATCTTAGTGTAGATAATGCCGTGTCTACATCATTACATTTAATGCAGAAATAATACCTAACCATCAATTGTGGTTTGTTCTGTTACCAAATAAAACACTCTATTCATAGTTTTTCATAGCTGAGTGCTCTCTCCTCTGCTGCAGAAATATGGAGTAAAAATAGGTGGAGAAGGGTTTTGCCACAAAAGAAACATTGACATAAGCCATGAAGTGTTTCATTTGAGAAGGTGGTTGTATACACTACGGTTACCACCGCTGCTAAGGCCGACTCCTTTGAAGAGTTTTAATTTGGCTATAAAAACACATTTGACTTGAAGTCTAGGAAAGAGAAGGACCGGGAAAAGCTTTTCTTAAACACAGAATCTGAGAACTTGCAAAAGTCTATTCTTCCAAAAGATTTTGTGGTTTCTGAAAACACATTGGGTTTTAGATAACTGAATCACAGCAGAATCAGGAAGCAGCCTCTGTTTCTGTACCTTTAAGAGGAAAATTGGACCGATGGACTTATTTTCAGCACAGCTGGCATGGCACAGCCCTTTGCAAGTAGATGGCAATGGGAAGTTAAACGTTCAACGCTAGTGGCCAAGTGGAATAACTTTGCAAGGATATTTGATTTGCCTGAACTGACCTTACTACTGCTGGCATCCAAATTACAGGAATTATTTCCTCGACTTTTACGTAAGGCTTTTCACACACAGCAGCTCAGGAGAAAAAAAGGAGAAAAAAGCATAGGAAAAGATCAAGAAAGGTGACCATAAAGCTGCAGAAGATGGCTTGAGAGAACCTATGCCAGACAGATTAGTTTTTCCTTGATAGACTGTATTTCAGATTCACAATATTCTTTCAAGTGATGGGAAGTTTTTTTTTTTCCACAGATGTTCAGTTTGATATTTGCACATTGGCTGTAGCCACGGTCTAATTAATTTCAGATATTTCAAAACAATGGTTTCTCATAAAGAACCATTTAGGGTCTGTGTTTCACATTTAAAATGATGATCATTGTTGAGTCAGTAACATAAAACCTGTGCTTAAAAAGTGTGCAATGAAAACAGTATTTTTCACCATCTCAGGACTACGATGTAGCTAGCAGGATTTTTTTTTTTTTTTCCCCGATGGTATTGCTTTAGGATTGAGACAAAGCCTAAACATTTTCCCTTTGTTGGGCTTTCTCACACAAATCTGAACATCTGAAAACAATGATTTGTCATGGGAGACATTTGGCAGCCCGAGCAAAGGTTTACTCTTTCTACTTTGCCTAAAATATTTACAAAGAAAAGTATCTGACGTTCACAGTAAATCAGTCAATGTTTCAGGCTTCTGACATAACTCATGGAAGAAGTCTGCGTGGTCTCTCCAAGAGGAGAAAAGGAGATCCTGTTTCTGGACGATTTTTGGTTCTGTGGTGAAACCTTAGCTCTTGAGGAAGAAGGGGAGAGTTAAATAAAGTGGGATGTAAATACCTGGGGGTTGCAGAGGCCTGTTTTTCTAGCTTGATCAGCTCCTCACTTTCCCCAGTCCTTCTCTCCATTCTTAAAAGCCCAGAGGGTCTCCAGTGTAAACCACCCTCCTTCCTCCAGGGTTTT
>VYXH01001346.1:174714-238361 GCA_013397275.1 Burhinus bistriatus | reverse complement strand
CACAATGCACGCAAGGAGGATCAATGGGCCGAGGGTGCTTTTTACGTGTTCAGGGAACACATCCAGCTTTCACGATACAGCTGTAGAGCACGTGCTGAATCAATCTCGGCGTGACCTGAGAAGCTGCAGCCTTTAAAGACAGTGTCACCTCTACAAAAGTAGCTATTTTCTCATTGTCCCAACTTCAGAGAAATTGGAAATAGTTTTTGGATGGTAGATTTTAGCCTGTTCCACACCAGGACAATTCACTGTCTTTCTTAACCTGGAGTTTAAAACAGAGATACATGATGTTCTCCCATCTGGTTAAATTAAAATAGCATTGGTGTGAGATCAAGCTTACATTGTAAACTAAACACGAGCTGGAATTTGATCAGAACTTATTGCTCCTACGCGTTTTTGCTGTGGTAAGGGAAAGTGGCAGTGCCTGCAAAAATAGGAGCCCTGCTCTCTCCCCACAGAGAGAACCCCAGCTGCTAGTTTTTAAAGATGTGAAGTTTGCCAAGGACTTGGCATCTTTTGGTTAAAAGATGCTGTGCTCAGGGCTGCATCCAGTTTAAAAATGTAGTGCAAATTACTACCGTAGATTGGTCTGCCTGCAGTAGCTCCTAATAAAATGGATCAGTCCAGTTGGAAACTAGCCAGCAGGCAACCCAAGTTTGATCACATTAAGTGAGATACTTTTTCAACAGAACGTGGAAATTAAACACTTACTCAAGTCTTGCAGTCTTGAGTTGGCAGGATTTTCTTACTGTGTCCATGGTATTATGGCTTTCTCTTATTCTAGGTGGAGTGACACCAAAGGGAAAGAAAAAAAACCCCAAAACTGTGGAAAAAGGTATGGTTAGAAGAATTTTGGCTAATTACAGTAGACTTAGGAGCAGTACAGCAGCCAGCCAGCAGCAGCCTTTGCAAACTGTAGAGTGCGCGAATGGGAAACACAAACCAGTTTTATAGCAGGGATTTTGCCCAGGAGGCTACAAGGGAGCACAGTCAGCTGCAGCCTCTGCCAGCAAAAGGGGAGGAGGCAGGAGTAGTCACATCTGACAGCAGTGGCCTAGAAATGTGGGCAGCACTGAACGGGTATCAGGGTGCTGGGTGTAAGCAGCAGCCTCTGCCTTGCTTGCAGCTCTTCAGGAGGATTGCTGGTAGCCGGTGTGCAGAGCTCTGCTTTCTCTTAGGCTAGGCTGCCCTGGGGGGCTGCGCACTGTCATTTGGAGAGGGTGGTAGAGGTAATTGCACATTTAATTCTGGCAACGGTAGTGGAACAGCACTCAGTAACCCAGGGGTGTTTATGGGAGCCCACCAAGGACCAAAGTGTGAAAACCCTCATGCATGGAGGGTGGCATGGGAATCATGCTCGTGAGCCAAAGGGCTAAAAATCAGACCCCTCCCACAACATTTTTCATTGCTTGAGTAAGAACCTCAGGGTAGAGGAGATTTTGAAAAATAAAAGAGAGGTGATTTTCTGATAGTTGGGTTGGGATTTTTGGCAGATGTCTCATATTAGCTCCATGCTCAAATGGTGCATTTTGGTTTTTTTGAGCTATCTGAGCTCCTGGTGCAGCAGGTGTAATTCCTGCACTGCTCAGTAAAAGGCCAAGTAGCCATCACAGTCGTGAATGCTCTGTTCTGTACCAATGGTTGAGTTCAGCAGTCACAGGATATCTTGCAAATCATCCTTCCACAGTTGTCTTCTGTTTTCATGTTTCATTGTAGGTGCGTGTATTGTGTTTAGTGACTGGAAGCTGAAGATGTGAGGTTTTTTTCAGTAAGATTCCTTGAATTGCATTTCTAATGCAGTCACCAATGCAACATTAGAGGATCAGTATTTGCGTGCAAAGTGGAGAGGAATGGGAAGATGAGGTCCTCTCTGTACTCTGGACTCAAAGTGTAGGGCAGAAGTTCACGTTCAGAGCTCTCAGCTGGCTTTGAGCATAACAGCAGGGTTTGTCATCTTACCAGATGTGGAAGCGGTTGCACCATGTCTTAACATGACAATACTTCAATGAACTCCTAAGGGCAACGGGCCTCCCATTGGCATGTGCCAAGTACACAGGTACTTCTGGTCAGGGCCAGCGCAGTGGAGCAGGTGGTGGTTGCAACATGCAACCAGCCCTGTTTAGGTGCAGCACACCAATCTTCCAGGAAATCGAAAATCCTTTATTCTTTTTCTTGGCAGACTTCTTTGATTCCCTTGTTTCTGGTCCCAAAAGCCAAGGTTGCTTTCTGGAAGAGGAGGGAGATAAAGCATATGGGTAAACATGGAAAGCTAAACTTGTAAACAGTTTGTCCTAGACTTTTGTTTAGCTGTTGATGTAGCCAGTGTGTGACGTATGGGAAACGTGTGGACAGAACGTCTCAAAGGAAGGTCTGGAGCCACTCTGCTTTCACAGGGGCTAGAGCTTTCACATTGTCTTGCAGGCGGGTCCAGCATTCACTGCCTTTGAAGGTGGAGGAGTCTGTAGATCTTCTTTTTGTACTGTCTTCAGAGCGCTTCTTGTACTGAAGGAACTAGTCTGCAGTGGTTTTCGTTCTTGAGGCTTCCAGCAGTTTCAGGATACAAGGGTTGCTTGAAAGGCCTTTTAGTTTGTGCACACCCATAGGCTCAGCATGACCTCTCATTTTTTAAAAAATGTTGTGTAATAATGAGGATCAGTCAAGTGTTTATCTAAACAAACATGTGACTGTCTTATTTTAGAGCTGGTCCATTGCATTAAAAGGACTTCGATGTCTGCAGCTCTTATCTTGTGCAACCTCCTCACTTATAACAGCCTTCTACAGGGAATTATTAGGTCATACATAGTATACCAGGCTACAGTATAGATTTTTAAAGTTAGTTATTAAATAGCCACTTTTGGTTTCTCTGTGTACAGCTTGGCTTGTGTAAGTGTAGGGAGACACAAAACTCTTCAGAAAAAGTTTTATGGCAGATAGGGCTGGAACTGATTGAAGTCAAAGAAGTCTCGGTTCTTGTTTGAGATTCAGTCATAAAAAGTGCAAATTCCATGAAGTTAATATTGCAAAATAAGTGATATCACATTATACACTCGGTCCTATTGAATGGCTGAAGCAGAGATAGGGCGTCTTTGGCAGCGTGCAGTCTGCTGTGCGGAAAGCAGCTGTATTCTCTCCTCCACGCCCTGGGAATAGGTTCCAGCATATGTTTCCCAGTGCAACCAGCTGGCTCTGGCCATCTATGTATAGGGAATGAAAAGCTCTTGGGTTTTCAGCCCTTTTGGGTGGGAATTTTTAACATGATGCTGTTATGTTAGAGATTGCCTCATTGGAAGGGCTTGGTTTGAGATGTTTTGCATCTTTTCTGAAATGTTCAGCCGTTACAGGATAGATGCCAATTCACACAGACTCATGTGAAGTTTGGGCTGCAACTGTAAGCTGTGCAGGAAACTTTTCCTGAGATTGCACACATCACCAGTAGTTTTCTAAAGATGTTTCTCTGTACATCTTGCTGTCATGTTCCGTATAGCTTGTGGAGGTTTTTGAATGTCTTAGTTAACATTTTAACCCTAAAGCATTATATGTAAGTACTAAAGAACTAAAATGCTAATGTAAAAAATGCTAAAATACGTAGGTGCAATACAAGTTCCATAGTTATAACACAGATGTATATCTATTAAATCTCTGTTTCATTGTTCCTTAAAGCAGTTCAACTGTAATCTGTCTTGGACAGGAAGAAGCTATCAGTTCAGGTTACTTGCCCAAGTAAAGAACTCAAGTAGCATATTTTTACAGCAACAGTAGCAAACTCAGGATTTTGTGGTAAAAAATATTCAACAGCAGTGTTTGACAAACTATTGCTGAAAGTTATTTCTTACGTTGGCTAGATAGTACATATGTGTAACTATGTGGAAGAAGGACTATTTATAAACCTGTTATAATAGTTGACATTTATGGGACTTGTAATGCTTTTGTTAGTGTACTTTTGAAATTTTCGGGATATTTACAGATTCAATGTGTGTAACTAAGATCTGGAATAAAAATGAAGATATACCATTATGAACATGCACTATATTGTTATGTACATACAATCTATATAGAGAACTTTTCAGCTGTTAGAAGGTGGAACCTGTAAACGAAGTGAGAAGCATATGCAAAGGGGATTGACATGTTTGAGTATCATTCTGGACCCAATAACCTGAAACTCATTATGGATCTGTATTTGATAGGGACATATTGTCATTCTAACAAATTTCCACTATAAAATATTATATGGAGAAATTTTGAAAGCAGAAAGTCTTCTGACAACCTACTTGCAGACAGGAAGGATCATAGTGTGGATGTTGACTCACCATAAAAATTCATGAGAATTTTGTCATGGGAGTCCCTTCTGACATGAACCAGGTTGTTAACTGTTGCTAAATGACAGGGTAGTTTGTGTTACGGACGTAAAATTACCCAGAGGTTGGATCTGAACTGGCAACAACACAACAGGAAAAAAAACAGCAGATTATACTCATATACTGCTACCACTGTATGGGAATAAATTTAAAACAGTGAATAAAATGGCAGAAGATCAATATATTAAGAATTACTCACTGTCCTGCTCAACATCTTTTTTTAAGTAGATGACTGCTTCTAATATCAATGACAAATATTGATGTACTGAGTTACAACACTTGGTAAGGACACAATGCAATACTAACCACTTGCTCCTTTGTTCTTTATTCGTAGGTCAAGATGTTGTTAAGTATAAAAAGCATCTTATGGATGTACTCTACATTCGTTATAACATACATGCTACCTAAAGGTAAGTCTTATACACAGAACTATTTATTAAAATTCATTTTAGTGGTCCAATCGGTAGGGTATTTCCCAGGGCTCAGGAAACAACCCGGACTCAGGAAACAACCCAGACTCAGGAGATTCAGTTTCTGGTCTTGCTTCTGCAACTCTTTTTACTGCACTGTGTAACTAACTTTCTTTCCATGTTCTTATTGCATTACTGATTTATATAGAAAACTCTTGGTGGGTGAGCATGTTTTAGCCAAGATTTTTACATGCCTGTCTGATGTCTCCTGAGGTTTATAAGTGCTATTACTATAATTCAAGGAATAATAAAGAAAGTGCAATAGGATTACATTGTGTAAAGCAAAATAGATTGCCTTCTCCAAATATTCAAGAATGCATTTTAAACCTTTAACCTGTGCTTCTGAAACGTTGGACCTGTTGGCCATGTATCTCTCACACCGTCATTTTCCATGATCCACTATGGACCTCCTTCTAGTAGGTGAGGGGGTGCTATAATTTTAATGGAGGGCAGACACCTTCCATAGGAGATTCAGCCTGGTACCATGGAGGGAGCAGCAAGCAGTGCTGGTGGCATGGCAGCAGGAGCGGGTTCCTGGGACAGACCTAGCCAGGCTGCAGAAGTGGCGAATGAAATGAGGGAGTTTTTGGGCTACAGAAGTACTGGTTCAGCACACCTCCCAGTCAGATCCCAATGCATGTGCTCACGTACGTCATGCCACACCAGGCTTTTGGGTCTATAGGTCACAGCTCACACCCTCTCTGTATTCAGGGTGAAAGGTGTCATGTGCAAGTGGGATACAGGGGAAACCAGTAGCCCCAGTTTCTGTTTTGCTCTGTAATCTGTCAAGAAGCAGTTGGGGACACGCCTCTGGAGTGGGAAGTCTGGCTGTCAGTCCCCTGTTGTGTGGAGACGGCCATGAGCTAAGCTGGTGGCAGGGCCTNTTTTTTCTTTTTAAATCCTGAATTTGAGTATAAAAGTGAAGGCTTGAAATTTTTCATTCCCATGCGTCCATTCCCACACTGGATTGTGTCACTCTATATGCTTTCAGTAAGTTTAGTTAAATAACCACTTTAATATGATGCGTTGCAGTATTTCCTTTAAAAAGATTGCAGGCAAAATTGTTCTGAAAGTTTAAAGTTTTTCTTTCAAGAATCACATGAAAAATTTGTCAATATCAGCAGTTATTTCTAAAGTGTAAATATTGGAATCTGTGAGTCTTAACATTAAGTCATAACAAAACTGAAGCTTAATTTAGAACACAGCAATTTATAAGCACCCAAAGTTTTATGCGTTCACCACTGATGATTATTCCAATCTTTGTTTTCTCTTCCACTCTCATCTTTATGAATGGTCACATTCATAAATACCTAGCATGTTTGCGTGGTGTGCTCATTAGATTTTGTGTAGCAACAAAAGTATTTTTCCTTTGAGGGCAAATTGAAAATGGTCTTGTATGGCTTCTTTGAGGCTTTAAATTCTCAGAAGATGTTTGTCAGGAGGGCAGCAGGAAATACGGTGTAATCTTCTGGGGTCACGGGAGTGCCTCTCTGCAAGACCTTTGCTGTTTGCTCTGGTACGTGTGAAGGATTAATGACAGAAGTTCATGAGCAAAGTTTATGCCTACTGTTAGTGTGGCATTTACTCACTTTGAGCTAACTAATGTTAGGATATTCTAGTTTACAAGCTGGACCTTGTGATTATGATCAATGTTGGAGTTTATCTTACCCATTTTAAGCGACTATTTGTCATGTCACGAGCAAGTATGCTTTTGTGGAAGTCCTGTAATCCAGAAGACAGTAGTGTGTGGTATGTTCTTTCAAAGGTATATAAATAATGTACCAGCTTAAACGTCAGTTTATCTGATCATGTTTATGTTCTATATGTGCTATAAAATACGCATGTGCATGCCTGTGATGTCTACATATGTTATATTGAGTTCTGCAGCTGAGATTTATATTTGTCTGGCTTCCTGTGAGTTTCTTGCAGAATATGAAAGTAGTTGATTCTTCATCACTCAATGTCTCCTTCTCGTATTGTCCTTGCTCAGACCACAAATCACCTGGTAAAGAACCAGTGAGGGGGTTTGTGTCTCAATCTGTTACCTCTGCTGCCAGAGTTTCATACAAGTTTGTGTAAGAAGTCCATTCATTTTAATTTATCATTATCTTCTATAAAAGATTTATGGTTAATGAAAAGACTTCTCTTAGGTTCAATGTTAGTAGTCAGATTAACGGAACATATAATTTCATTGATCCTTTCTATTGCTGCAGGTAGTCAGGACAGAACATATGTTTAGGTAGGTTGTTGATGAACTAAAAAATGAGATGAAAGTTTTTTCTGTCATAAATTTGGCTTAAAATAAATAGAATCTATTATTCTTTAAACATGCATTTTTGTCTGCTTACTCAGCAGCAGCATTCTGTTCAGTTAAGCTTAATTATATAGCAAAATTGCTCGTCTAAGCAGTGTCGCTTCATGTAGGACATTCTTTTCTTCCAATTTCTTGTCCATTACAGACCTGCTGCTGTGGTCATTATGGTTAATGTAATACAACAGGGCAGAGTTCTGTCCCACTTTTTTATTTTTCTCTTTAGACTTCTATTTTAAGAATTTTGTAACATTTACAACAGAAAAAATGTACAAAGAATCCTAGGGAAAGAAACTCAAGAAAGAAGTTCTTCTGTAGTTTGTCTCTCACTTCAAAAGAAAGATATCAAGCTATATGTCATTAGTAGGATAAACTGACTTTACAGCTGAAATGGTGGGCTGGGCGGACCTAAGGCAGTTTTGCCAGGGAAAAACTTGAAAGGGCAAGCAGAAATTTTTATTTTTATTTTTTTAAAGAAAGAGTATGCCACATGCCATCATCCCCATGGTAAACTGATAGAAATGCATAGCCATAACTTTAGGTTTGGAGAAAATAAGACAGTAATAAGTTGTGGCAAAATCCTACACAGTAAGTTCGACCTGACCGGACTGCCTTCTGTCAGGACATCGCATGAGAGGAGTTTTCATTCTGCGTTCTGTTCCTGCTACTTATTCTCATGTTGAAGATATTCAATATTTAAACAGGAGAAGACAACAAAAATATCCAACTGCTAAGGCATGGTGTTTGCTGAATCTGCCTGTAATCTGACTGCATTGTACTGCTCTCAGCCCAACTCTATAGTCCCATCATCTTGTACAAGGCTCCCATTGACTTCGCTGGGAGTTGTGCCAAGATAAGTGTTGTGGCCAGGTGATTTGGACTTCGCTGTGTATTTATTTCTTTATTGTCTATGTATTTTCCCTAATGAATTAATTGTGCTTGAGGGATACATATTAGTTAGCAACAGAAAAAAAATGCTTATATTAATCGCCATCCAGCTTAGTAATTTCAAAACAATCCTCTTGTTTAAGACTACATGATGTTACAAATACTCTACGTTCTACACGGCAGGGTGGAGCTTTGGTGTAAAACAATACTCGGCACTACCGAATCTCCTGACTAGTGAATTGTCAAATACCTGATTTTCTCACCTTGTATGCAAATTTGCAAATAATTACAAAAAGTTTTGTTTGTATTTTTGCTCACCATGTCCCTGCTAAGGGATAGTCTATCACATACCATTGATAGTGACTAAAAAGGAGACATAACATGGAGCATAAGCGTAGGGAGAATGCTAAAGGAACAAAAAGGCTATATGGATTATTACAAGATATTGATGCTTTCTGCATTGACCAGTAAATTCTGCTTGATTAACTAACTTGAACTGCTGCAAGAAACCAAGGTTTTTGGAACTGTGCAGGAACATCACTTAGTCTTATGCTTCAGTGCCAAATTTTTAATTTTTTTTTTCGGTAGGGAAAAGCTTCTCCCCTCTTCTTTCTTCTCCCCTCTTCTCATCAAAACAAAGAGGGGTTTTATAATGTTTTCTACAGTTAGACAGGCATGTTTGTAGCTACACAGTGTCCTATTCTGGGGTGTAGCCCAATTTGGGATAGATGTAGTTTGCATATCATGATGATATGTGTTGTTTGCCAAGGGTTTCAGTCTGCTGATGTGAAGACACAAATTTTCAAGAGAGGAAATTTCTTCAGGGTTCAGTGCTGATATTCCAGATCACCAGAAACAATGTTCTCAAAAGTTTATTAAAATTCTGTCAGTCAGGGTAATTATAACCAGGTCATTTTTCATTTAAGAAGTTCCTGTAATATATATAGATGACAAGAGATCATAATAAATACTAAATATTTTGAGACTGATTTTAATCTCCCACCTGTGCAATTTGGCAATAATTCCATCAGAACTGATAGGACTGAGTATTCATTCTGTTTCTTTATCTCTACCCCACTGTAACTCAGCGAAGTTTCAAGAAGTTAAAGGTAATATAAAAGATGGTGGTGTTTCCATACTGTACATCTTCAGGATAAAGTCAGTCCTTTCTGGTTTTTAGCAATCATTTGACTCTAGGTGAGTTGAGTTTTTATTTTTGTATGGAAATTAAAAAAAAAAAAACCTCAATGGAATTTTTTTCCTAAAGAAATTTGTATGCAATCAAAGCTTTTGAGCAAGTCTTTGGCCTTCAGTAACTTCTACAGGCTTGTCTTCAAGCCTTGTGAATTCTCCTGTCTTCAGATTTATATTTGACCTGGTTTTGTCCTTCCGTGTTTTACAAATAGATTCTTGCTAGGTCTGGGCCCAAAGTGTATGAAGTGATTAGTTTGTTTGGCTATTAAATGTGACTTGTCCCATCACCAATCTCTGTTTACGAGTTGATGGAAGAATGAAAATCTCACCATACGCCTGAATCACAGAGTGAGCATCTTACTGGTAAATGTGCTCAAGACAATGCCATTCAGCTGAGCTTTGGGTGCAATGCAGCTGTTTTGGCACAGCACTACCCATTGTTGTTATACTCTCTTTGGTCTAATCAGTTTTGATACAGTCATCTTGAATGTATCTACATTGTGTTCCCAAGAATTTCTAGTTAGGTAGACATGGATGGAAAGGACTTGAGGACTTCCATTCAAATTTCTGTGTCTTCCTTGGCCACTTGTTTTTGCAGTGAAATGCTTGGCCATCAGGTGATGATTCTTGTGTTGAACCTTTCTAGATAATACTATTAATACTTCATCCTGTTTAAAGTCATCTGTCACTGTTAAAAATAATCAACTTAATGAGAAATTTTTCCTTTTTTTTTTCCCCTTTCTCCCCCCGCCTCCCCCAAAATCTTCTACTCTTTATGGAGAGGTGATATTTTTGGTGATAGATAAATAGCTAGATGATTTTCATGTGCTGGTGTCTCCTGTTTCATGTATCACTCTCTTGGTGGCTGGCATTTGAAGTTATTGTATTTCTAAACTTTATGAATCCTAGCTCACTTCAAATTAATGATCAGCATGTTCCACTTCCAAAAAATGTTAGAGTGCAGGACAGTGAAAGAGGTAAGATAGATACTGTTATGCATCAGCTTTTTATCTTCATTAAGCTATTATGTATGGTGAAATAACATCACATAAAAATAAATCTAACAGAAGTCCTCTCTTCAGACAGTTTCTGTGTGCAGGTTGGATGAACAGTAGTCAACTTCCCCCTCAGGATATTGTCAGATGGAAGCATTTCACTGTAAAGTGTTTGCAGCTGGATATGTCATAAAAAATGATAAAGGTCCTATCATGTCAAGTTTGAGCCAAGTGGGGACTTTCTGTGCGCTTTGCTTCCTTCTTTGCTTTAACATCCTGAAATACTTTTTTACTGCAATGTGTTAAAGTACCTGAGGCTACAAGGAAATAATTTTGAAATAATGGATTAAAATATTTGGGAGAATCTCACTGGGAAGGCTTTTGTTTCAGCACGTATGCAATAAAAAGAGTTAACTCTTAAAGAATAATAGAGTAAGGGATGTTGTGTATGCAAAGTCACAGGCTATGTTTCAGTCTTAGGACAGAGGCAAATGAACAAGCTACAGTGAGGTAAGGCAAGGTGTAAACATCAGTAGCTCCCCTGCATGCATGCTTTTGTACAACAATAAATGGGAGGTAACTCATTACCTTTCACTAAGGGTGGTTTTCCTCCTATGAAGTAAAAAAACATAGCTCTTACAGTTCATCAGTCATCTAAAATTTCAAAACAGTTACCGAAAGAAGATCAATAACTTGGTGACTATAACAACGGAGAAAGTAAGTCAGAGAGCAGTGAATTAAATTTGTCCAAACAGAAAAGGGCTCCATCAGTAGCCTAGGATACCAGTGCAAACTCTTTTTAAACTTACAGTAATCAGTCCTGTTACAAATCAGCTAAGGTTCATGGATTTCATGTCTTGCACGTCAGTGAATCATTAAATAACAATGAAATGTATCTGTTTCTGATTTTGGTTCCACTAATGTGATTTCTCTTTTCTGTCCCCCCGCTCTACTTTTTCTAGTTAAAGCAGAAAAAAAAACCCTGGTAAAGGGATCCCTCTCTGGAACTTCAGTCCTGCCATGCTTCTTTTCAACCACACCCACTATAGCCTCCAGCTATGCAGCTGAATATCTTCGAATCAAATGGTCAAAAGTTGAACTGGATAAAAGTGGAAAAGATGCAAAAGAAACCACAGTCCTGGTGGCCCAAAATGGGAACATCAAAATAGGTCAAAGCTACAAAGACAGAGTGTCTGTTCCAACCCATTCAGAGGAGACCGGTGACGCTTCGCTGACTTTCTCCAAGCTGCGTGCAAGTGATGCAGGGGTGTATCGCTGTGATGTTATGTACGGAGTTGAAGACACACAAGGCATTGTATCATTGGCTGTTGAGGGTAAGGATTTATCTATTTCATTTGTAGTCAACAGTGATTCCAGTTAAAACAGTCAAAGTTAGTAATTAACATATAGCAAGAAAGGGTTTAAAGAAGCATCTTTAGCAATTTACCCTTCCTTAACTGTTGACTTTTCCCATTCTCTTTCTGTCTTATTTGTTCTTATAAATATTTTCCAATCCATAGCTCTCTCATTTCTCACATACACCTTTGGGGATGCTCCTCTTGATTCCTAGAACAAATGCTGTTTGCTTATTCCCAAAGTAGTTTGATACTTTGATTGGTTTTATATCCTTTGCAAGACAAGCTCCTTCTCCCAAGCCAGCCCTTTTGAAACATGATACATATTGTACTAATACATGTGTCTGAATATGTCAGTGTCCTTACAAGAAGACGGACTTGGCAGGCAGAAGCAGTTTCTTTTTCTTTTTAATTGTTTGTGTAGGATGAAAAGAAGGAACTGCCTTGCTACTGGACCTGTGGTTGGCCTATCTTGCCACTTGATGTACAAACCCATAATGCCAACAAAACTGGGAGCCACTCTTCCTGTGATAGGAATGTCAAGCACAAAGGAAGAATCTCCTTTGTCCCAGTAATAAAGGTTGGATAGTAGGAGGAAACCCATCTGCCAGAAGCTGCAGAAAAACAAGTAGGGAGGTGGCTGCTAATGTTCTTTCATGTGGAGGATCCAGGGCTAAGAGTTTGCTTGCCACCACTATAAGGAAATAGCCTCCAAAACTTTAAGGGGAAAAAGTGTACAAGTAATGAGACAGAAAAGACAGGACTTTCAGAAGCATGTAAGTGGCAAATGAGCATTTGATTTATAGGTGTTTTTCTCCTAAGAGGCTTCTTATACAGCACAATGAGTACTGCGTAGAGACTGCTCCAGAGCCTGGTGCTGTATAGCCCTGTCAATTTGGCACTGAGCCTGAGCTAACAAACTGTGCTGAAAGCCAGAACATATTAGCCCAGGCTCTGTGCCATGTAAATGCAAATTCTGGACCCAAATTACTCTGTGTGCTTAGAACAACACTGTGCTGTGTGGATGTACCAGCTTGTGTGAGCCTTACTTTGGACTCTGCCTTGCGCTCCTTTGCACTTAGGTGTTTTTTCAAAGTTCATTATTTACTCAAATGACTGAATCCCAAAACAAACATTAATATCTGCTGCTGGATATTATGGCTTTGGGTAAGACTTTTTTGTGAGCTTAATACTGCATTGTTGTTCTAATATACTTAACCTAACTTGAACAGTTTTTTGGCATTGATTCAATAAAAGGTTTTGAAGGTGTGGTCTTAATTTGGAAATACAATAAATCAGTGTAACCATTAATATCTCTATAACTTCACAAGCGGTTTAGTCCCAATGGCTAAAGTAAAAGAAATTCTGGTTTGAACATTATTTTTCAGTAACTAGTGTACCTGGCATTCCTTATTCCTTTTCAAGTGTTTCCTTGACTACATATCTATATCCAGCAGTAGCAGATGTTTGCTATAATAAAATATCTGGTGATTTATGGCAAGACTTTAGCTTCTGTAGTTAGTGTTCCCGCAAAACAATGAGATGGACTGATCAGTTTCTTTTTTTAACTGAAAGAAAATGTCACACACTCCATTTTCTTTCTGTAACTTTTTTTCCATGATTGCTTTAATGTCAAAATTTCAGCAATGCAAAAAACCAGATCTTGACCCAAATGGAAAATAACATTGTTAAATTGTCATCTGTACACGGCATTCTCCATTTTCTACATTAAGTAAACATATGCTATTTATCACACTCATAAGGGTTTCATATGACTGTTGCTGTTTAAACCTTCTGCCCTCATTTCATAGAATCATAGAATGGTTTAGGTTGGAAGGGACCTTAAAGATCATCTAGTTCCAACCTGCCTACCATGGGCAGGGACACCTCCCACTAGACCAGGTTGCTCAAAGCCCCATCCAACCTGGCCTTGAACACCTCCAGGGATGGGGCATCCACAGCTTCCCTGGGCAACCTGTTCCAGTGCCTCACTACCCTCAGAGTGAAAAATTTCTTCTTGAGATCTAATCTAAATCTACCCTCGTCCAGTTTGAAGCCATTACCCCTCATCCTATCACTACATGCCTGTGTAAAAAGTCCCTCTCCAGCTTTCTTGTAGGCCCCTTTCAGATACTGAAAGGCTGCTATAAGGTCTCCCCGGAGCCTCTTGTTCTCCAGGCTGTCCTCATAGCAGAGGTGCTCTAACCCTCTGATCATCTTCGTGGCCCTCCTCTGGACCCACTCCAACAGGTCCATGTCCTTCTTATGCTGGGGGCTCCAGAGCTGGACACAGTACTGCAGGTGAGGTCTCTCGAGACTGGAGTAGATGGGCAGAATCACCTCCCTCGGCCTGCTGGCCACGCTTCTTTTGATGGAACCCAGGATACGGTTGGCCTTCTGGGCTGCAAGTGCACATTGCTGGCTTGTGTTAGGCTTCTCATCAACCAACACCCCCAAGTCCTTCTCCTCAGGGCTGCTCTTCATCCATTCTCCACCCAGTCTGTATTTGTGCACGGGATTTCAGTAAGGCTTTATGGGTTTTTTTGTGATTTCAGCTTTTATTTAAAAAAAATCAAATAGTCCCAAATGTAATTTATTTCCATTAAATTGTCTTTTTAAATCTGCACCCCAAAGTGATAACAATTGGAGAGACATGATCTTCTGCACTCTCTCTGTGCATTCTTCGCTGCCTGTTGTTAATGTAGTGTGGGGAGATCTTTCCATGTTGATTGCAGCAACTTCAGATCTGATAGCTCCGTGGTTCAGCACTGTGCTTTGGTCAGCTCTCCCGAGTGGAGCTTGGGCTGGTCCTTGCAGGGCCACCCATGAAGTCCTGGCAAAATTATGACCAGTTTTGCTATTCTGCACATTTTATGCTCATCACAAGTGAAACATAAAATGCATTTGTGTAGCACTCTTTCTCTGAGGTCTGAGCAGGCATGTGCTGCTTTAGCTCTTCAGTGGATTAAAAGTGTGCAGAAAAAGTGGTAACCCTGGCTCAGGTAGTACTTGCTTGGTCATATAGCTTAACCCTAAAGTGAAGCAGAATCATTTTATTAAAGATTGGAAGCATCTGCAAAATTCCCTGTGTGGGGCAATTTAGGTGTGGGAAGAAATGTTACTAATGCTTCAGAAAGCAACATTCATCTGCCAACACTGTTATATGTGTTAAGTCTACTTTAATATATTTCTCAGAAATGGCTAAATGAAGTAGGCCAAAGTTCATCTGCATCATTCTGCTGAAGTAGGTGAAATTTTATTTTATTATTACAATAATTTTCTGAGGTTTGAGTGCTTGTTTGTTTGGGTATTTTTAAACCAATGCAGGACTTGAGTTCTAGATATTTTCAGGTTTTCCATTTGTTTTAAGGACATTACCTCATTTGAAACTTTAAAACAAAAAGCATGTTCCAACATCAATGAAGCCAGGTAGATAAGCGTTGACAGCTGTGCTGCCTGTTTTTCAAACAAACCTTTGCAAGTAAGGTAATAGATAACTGGGAGAGCTAAATTGAATTCTTTTTTAAAAATACTGTAATTGCTATTTCTATCCTTTCATTTAGGTATATTAGGAATATAAAACTCCTATTGAACCCATTGTGCATCAAATGAATGTATTTTACCAGTGATGGAATGTATTCTGAATGAAAAATGGGATTTCTAAGAAAGAATAATTTTCTCTGTAGCATATAGTTTTTCCCAGGTTAAATTGTACAAGCTGAACAGTTGGTATTAGTCATTGAAAGTAAACAGTAAAACTTAATGCTTAATTTTTTTTCCCTGAGTCTCAAGACCAAGATTGTCTACAAAAGATGTGTATAATTGTGCATCTATTTTTTTTCTGTGTAGCTATCACAACAGAAATATTTGATAATATATACATAAATATCCAGGTAATTTTCTATTTTTTGATGCCAAATGAAGTTCTGAAGTTTGGAAAATTCAGATTTATTAACAACAGTATGAATATAAGCTTTATCAAGAAGATGGGATGTAAATGCAAAACTGCCTTCTTTAACCATCACAAACCTGTGTTTCGGTGCTTTGACTCAAAATGCTTCAGCATCGAATCCTACCTTGCCATAGGATTATTTATATAGGGTCTGAGTAGAAGGGTTGTTTTTTTTTTTTTTTTTAATATAATAACTGTTGCCTAATTTATGGTTCTTGCAGATTAGGCCAAAACCAAACGCATGTCTGTACCATTTCAGACAAAAGATCTATCTGTCTCAGTGTCCTGTTCCAATGGAAGCAGCAATAGCTGATATCAAAGGGCAAACGTAACCATTTTTCCTGCATACTCTGTTGCAGTCAGAGACTGGTCACCCACGGACTTCCTGAGGCAGAGGTGATGGCTTTATGTCAGACAATCCTGCACGGATTTTTTTTTTTGC
This sequence comes from Burhinus bistriatus, assembly GCA_013397275.1. Classification (NCBI taxonomy): domain Eukaryota; kingdom Metazoa; phylum Chordata; class Aves; order Charadriiformes; family Burhinidae; genus Burhinus; species Burhinus bistriatus. Next base: position 222,399 of record VYXH01001346.1, on the reverse strand, counting down.
CATTTGTTTTTTGAACAATGTATGTAAATTTTTAGTATCCACAGCTGGACTCCTGGTTAAGCCACCAGTTAACCACAGCTGGTTAAGCTAGTTATTATTCACAAGAAAGATATACATGTTTAATCACCTATGTTCCCTTTGTCTCTACGTTGTGTATTTCTACTACATCCTGTGTTGACAAGTAAAATATTTCTAAAGAATGGCAGGATCTTGGAAACTGCTATAATTCTGTGCTTGTTCTTTGCTTTGGTTATAGGCACAACAATGTATGCCCACTACTGGGGTATCAATAGCTATATAGTGAATATTCTGTTCACTAGGAACTCAGAGACATCACCAAGACCCTGTGGCTTAACGTGGAATCTTGTATCCTCTGAGCAGTGCTTACCTGTATATGTATCATTAGCTTGTGATAGAGGTTAAATAATTTGATCTGAACTCTGTTTAAACTTTTCAGTTTAAAGCTAGGTCGGAATTGTCTTGCTTTTACTAGGGATGTAAGAGTGGTTGTGTTCATGTTACTAAGCGGGGAGACTTGGTTGTGTGTATGGTCCCGGGGATCTGATCTGGGAAAGTTTTAGCAATGTTGGACTAGAAGGACATGCTAGGTCACTTAATCTAGTTCCTTGGTATTGCAAGTAACCATGTTATGTGCTGCGCTACATGCCTTTATTAATCCTGAAATCAAGTGAGAGCACCCATTCACACAGATTATCAGGTGCTTTGCATATTTCATCTCCCGGATCGGTGAGGCTAGATTGAACTGTACCTTGTACATTACTATTTTCATTTTACAGCTGGTGAAAGTGTAAGAGAGAGGAGTGAAACACTTAATTTTAGCCCACGCAGGAAGCTTTGAGGCAGCCAGGTGCCTGCCCTGCTCGTTAATCGCAACCGCAGAACTGTCCTTGACGCAGAGGACGGCGCCAGCGCCAACAGGTCTGCAGGCTCGTGCAACAGGGCAGTTTCATCCCACTAGATGCCTCTGTTGCTGTTACTAATTGTGGGAAATGTTTTCCTTACACCCTGTTTGCTGCTAGAATTACATTGACCTCTCAAACAGGGATGTTTCATGTTCAAAATGGACCTAGCAGTGTTACAGTGTTATATGCTTAAACTTCTTACAAGAAAGGAAATATGCAGAACAAGTCATTCATATTCATTTTTCCTTCCATGTGTTGCCTTCTCTGCCTTCTCTGCACTTCCGTCTGAATTTTTCCCTTTTTCTCAGGAGCAACTTTTCCTTTGTCAGGTCTTGTAATTTCATCTTTCTACGGTGTTTTGAGCTTTTCTTCTGGCTCTTCTTGGTGTTATTAAACCCACAAGTCAAACTGTCTCACGTTAGGAGTCCTTGGCCTCACAGTTTTCGAATGCACAATGCTATTTGGTCTTCATTCTTTGCTGTTTCCTTGCCACTGTAGTCTGAAAATGTCAGGTCTCAGGAGCCTTCAGATACTTAAGAGAGATGGTTTTCCCTTCTCGGTAGCTAACACCGAGCTGCCACTTCCTTCCCACTTTAAGCTGCTTTTGGACACCGGTGGGTTTTCACTGTATCCTGGTAGAGCCATTGGGAATAAGGTGGAGGTTGACGACCAGCGGGCAATGCCTTCTGAAGGTCATCCCCAAGTGTTTAGTTGCCTGCTAATAGTTTACCAAATGCAATTTCACAGCATTGACTTGCTTGCCAGGTCTGAAAACAGAAAACCTGGAGTCAGGGTAGGATTTACTTCACCTTCAAGAATTTTAAGTTGAGTGCATAGTCTAAGCTAAACACTGAGGCTCATGCTACCTTCAGCTCCTCTCTGATAAAAGTTTTGGGTGAGATGAGCTCTCTGGCAGTTCATATGGCTGGTCACTGATTAGAGAGATTTAGATTAGACCATTTTAGACTAGGCTTCTAACCTGTAGGCAAAGCAAACTTTGGTCAGTTGAATCCCAGAAAGGATTTTATAAAAGTATTGCTGCATCTCTCTATGTCCCTGTTTATTCCCTCTCTCCAGTTACAACAAAGTCCACTTGTATAAAATAGTTTTAAGACACTTTGTAAAAAGCTGACCTACAAGTGCAATGCAAGTACTCTTCATTCTGGAACATAATTGAATGTTTAATGAAATTCTTGGGTTTGTGGTTATATGATATTAGGCAATAAAAAATAACAGGCATGACCAAGCATAATCAAAAAGAAAGAATCTGAAGAAACCACTTATTTGAGCTGATTTGTTTATTGTTATCCTTGTAGATGATTGGATTTAAAGGGATCAGAGTGGCAAACGGGATCCTTCCAATTTTGTTGCTCTTTTTTCATAGCATGTTGGTGAATATTTTTTACTAATAGTGACAGCACTTTATCCTTTTCTTACTGATGTTTTGGGAGACCACTGTTTTCATGGACCTCATTTTGATAGTTTCTCTTTCATTCTGCTGCAAGTCTGAGAGACATTTTTTAGTTTTTTTAGTCTTTTTGTTGTGTGGTGGTGTTTTGGTTTTGGTTTTGTTTTTTAAAGCCATTAAAGAAAATCCTACCCTTAAAATACTGACCTTGTTAATAGGAAGAAGCAGCAATTAAAGAAGCAGAGTACATGGTAATTCACATTTTCATTTTTATGCAAACTCTTCTTTCTTGCAGGCATTATAATGATAATAAATGGGAGTTGTTTCCAATGTGGGAACCCTGCCACTCAATTGTGCTGTTAGCCCTGAGAGATTGTGTGTTGACAACCTAATTGATTTATTCTCTCTACAGCCAGAACTTCCCTTCATTATCTCCTCAGTGTGGCATTTGAAGAGATATTTTTATTTAATCTTTTAGACTTACCTGTCTTCAAACCTTACCGCCTCTTGATGTTGAACTTCCATGCTTCCTTGCTAACTAAATTAACATAGGCTGCTGCATTTTTAAGCTTGTGTTTTACTCTCCTGCATCGTGGATCCCAAGGAACCTCTGACTTCTGTAGCTGGGAGGGAAAGAGCGCAATGGGTAGCGGCCATCAAAGGACAGGAGAGGGAAATTTATTTCTGTGTGAGAAAGACCCAGAGTCTATGTGCAGTGCGCGCCAGGAACAGGGAAGCAAATGTTCTGATCAAGCTGCCAAGTCCCTCACCAAGGGGCTGGGAACATGGCAGCCGATGGCAGGCTGGTGGGGTTTCTGCATCAGGCTGGGTGGAGGACCTTTGGTGGGAGAGCTCTGAGCTCAGGCAGTGCATAGCATGCTTTCACGTGCAGGATGGTAGAGAAGAGGCTAATACCAAAGGCTAGACTGTTTTGAGGTTGTTGGTCATCCCCCGGTATGAGGGCAGTTCTGAGAGAGTAATTTTAATTTAAATAGGAGTGCCTTGGCCTCGTTTAACCTTGTGTGACTTAGTATATTGCTGTGCAGGGATAATGGGGTGGGTGATCCCGGCTGTGTATTCAGCGATAATACAGATGTAGTAAAGAAGTCCTTTCCCCTGAGAAAAATACAGGTAAAGCTCAGCATCAACCGCTTTCCTTCTCTGGACCAACTTGCTCGGAGGAGCTGATGTACACCTGCACACAACTGTGTTGCTCTGTGAGGATGGACACTAAGATTTTTCACAGAGGAGCAACGTGTGAGTTAGTGCAAGGAATTTCTGTCCCTGGAGAGGAGGAGGTGCTGGGGCAGATGGAGCAGAGGAGTTGTAGGCACTTTCTCTCCCCATGCCGAGAAGTCCCCTGAGGCATTTGGCAACAGAGTTCCTGCTGATGCAAGGGGAGCTTGTTCTCAGGTTGCCAAAGCCTAAGACAGGGGTCGGAAGATGGGTGCAAAACCTCGAACGAGGAACACAAATGAATTATTCATGCAGGAAGCTGAAAATGCTGCCCTATTCCTTCCTTTCATACAGTGCTCAGTTCTGTAACCTCTATTTTGGCATGCATTTGTAATGTAAATTGTCTTCTGCATTAAAGGCAAGGAGGATCACCAGACTGTGCGGTAGCTTTGGCAGTGGGTTGAGAGTTTTTTCAGGGGTCTACACCACAGTGATTAAGGTTTTAACATACAAATAAACAGACTGACAACCATTACCATCATAATCTTTTCTCTTTAGATATTCTTTGCTGTGTGAGACAACTTCTGAAATTCAGGCTTTCTGTGACTCCAAGAACACATATTGCAGTGGTGTGAGCTCACTAGAGAAAGAAAACTGTAATTTATTAGCCACACAAGTAGCCCTTCCCCTGCAGTTCCACGGGGTTTTGCTGCATGGTACCTTGGCAAGTAATAAAGTGAAGTTGCAACCCAAAGGTGTGAAACCACAGAACCAGGCTCTTACCTGTGGATGCCCTTTTTCGTTAAAAGTGAAATACTTTACATTTTCGTTTTCTGGTCTAAGACTGAGATAGATGATTAAAAGCATTCTGTCTTGCTCAGACAGAAGTGAATTTTGGATGCTACAAATTACTTTCCTGTGAGTGCCCTTTCTTGCAGACGCTGCTACTCTTTCCTGTAATTACACTGACTTTGTTTGCCAGATGTTCAGTGACAACATTATACTGCTGTAGTCTGTTTTCCAGTTGCTTTATTTGTTCCTAGGACAACTCCTTTCTTGTCTTTTCTTTCAGAGAGGAAATAGACAAAAGGAAAAAATCCTTTACAAATGTTTTAAAGTGCAAAATCTCAGACAATGGATTTTGCCCCTCTCTCTCTAACTGAAACAATGAAAGTCCTGCACTTTAATCTTCTTAGCCCCAGGGGTCTTCTAATTATTGCAACTGGTGCAGGGGCTTATACATACTGACGTCCTCCTTCCCATTCATCTTGGAGGCTCTTTTATGACCATTAGCTCCTCACTGGAAATGGAAAGGTCTTCAACTCTAAGAATAGGTGAAGTTTACCTTTTGGATCAGGGTAAGGAGAACAAAGCATTCTCAAAGTTCCTTTCCAGGATTTACAAATTACCAAAGGCTCTTCTCAGCACTGCAAAAGCTGCTTTAAATTGGCGGTAATATTAACTCTTTAGTCCTGCCTTATTCAGGTATCGCAGGGATCCCAAAGCTATGCCAGCTACGAAGGGCAGTGGTTGCTTCCAGTGTGGAAGAAATGAGAGGTGAGATAGCTGGTTATGGAGAATGCACTCATATTTAAGCTGTAGGAAGTTTTTAAGAAATACGAATTCAGAGGAATATGTTGCCGTCTCCTGCTAAGTTACGGAGCCTTTTTGTGGTTGCACTGAGAAGCAGTGCTCTTGTGCCCTGTTGAAGTCATATAGCATCAGTTAAGCAATCTTGGGAACCTCCCCCAAAAAAGAAACCCTAAAAAAACAGACAATGAATCTAAATTCATATAAAATACATTTTAATTAAAATTAAAACAACAAATCAAATGAACAAATTGCTTCACATACTAGGGCATTTCTGGTTTTACCCTGAGTTATAGACTCAGTGTCAAATATTGTATACTACAGAAACACCAATGCTACCCAAAAAAACCCAAAACCCAGGCTTACAATATTTGTGTCTATTCAACAATAACATGCAGTAAAGCCAGATGCCTAGCTTGTGAATATTATCATGTTTTCATACTTATGATTCAGGGTAAATGTTTTATCAGCTTCTCTTGTGAGCTATGTAAAACTTGCCCATTTCTTATTCCAGACCCAGAACACAAGGCAGGTCACTTGAACTCATGTTTTTATTCAATTCTGTACTACTGAACAGAGCCATGCTTATTTATAACAGCAAGTAACAGGCTCACAGTGTCAACCAATGTTACTAAATTCCTAATATATTAAAATAAATATTGTAATGCATACAACATCTTAAAAAATAATCTCCAAATCATATTTTTGTTATTTTAAGCTTTTCAGTTTCAAAAGTAATTAGGTGCTGTCTCCTGACTCTTTTTATGTTGTAAGGTAGTGCTCTGTGTTGGACGTGTGGTGAAGAACTGTGTTGTTTAGGGTGTACAAAGCCAAAATATGCACACACACACACATCTATACACAGATATATACATATATCTAAATAAAGTTTTGCACATCTTAAGACAACACAAATGGTATGTAAATTTGCCCTGACCAGGCAATAGAAGATGCCCCATAACAAAGAAAGTGGAGGGATATAGGAGCTAGTAAAGCCATCTCTCTGACATTCCCTTTCAAAGTCTTCCAGTACAACTAGTTCATGTTAATAAGAAAATGTGTCTGAGGCTGTGCTTTAGCACTGAGGCTCTCTGGGGTGGTGTGGCCCCCTGTCCATGCTGTTATGTTGCTTCGACTCCCAGCACAGGATGAAGGTGCCCATTGGAAGTTGTCCTTGGTCTTTGCTAGCTCCTGAAGTCTGTCCAGAAATTGGAAGGGTCTTATGGGGCCTGGGCCAAATAATTCAGTGAACTAATCTAGCAACTTAACACTCTTGATGATTGGATTGCAGGCACCTGGAATATTTAATTTAGTAATATAAACATAGCCATAATTTTTCAGGGTGTATCCTTCACTTGTCAATGTTACCAAACAACGCTTGGATCCATTTGAAGCTGAAATTACATTGTTGCTTGGAAGAAGCACTGTTCATGATGGATTCTGTCAGCTGTTCAGAAAAGGCATTTTATGGGGATGCTAGTGGTCTGTAAGCTTCCAGTTAGTGCCTGCAGCTGATGTGTGACTCCATATTAAATGACGGAATATGGAGATTCCCAGCGTTTCCTATTTTCTGTTTCTCTGCCAGTGTCTGATGAGTGAGGTTTAACCTACCTGTGAGTATTTTTTAGATAATATGTTCTATTTTAATTTCAGAAACCTTCTTAATGAATCATGACAGGAAAAAATATATGTGTTTTCTATTTATTGGCCATATCCAGGCGTTTGATAAATGACAAAATTTTACTGAATTTGTCTGCATGAGAAAAAGTACTTCTAAATATGGTAGAACCTCTTGAATCAACATTTTACTAAGTTACTGATATTTCTATTTACTCATAAATTAGCAGACTTCTTCCATCATTCAACAATGCTCTAATAACAAAGACTTGTTGTTAAATTCATTATTGTTATAATGCTGCCATTTTCCCAAACCATATTACAGTATGTTATTTCCTCATCATGAAGTACTCCAATAAAATCATCACAGACAAGGAACATTTTATGGTTTATTTTTCTTGCTTTGTAGCCATTCTGTGTAGTGGATGATGTATGGTGTTGCAATGCTTCTGAAGATTTTAGAGTGCAATAAGTGAGGTTGAGTGTTATTTTTCAGAGATCATCAGGTGACATCCTTTTGATGCTAAACTGTAAAAGACACTGGCAATAGGGAGGAAGTGATTTTGCAACATGGAATATCTGTTTTCTGCAACTTCGGAGTTGGTACCCTTTATGGTTTGTTTTAGGAGTGCATGTGCAGCTATTGCCGAATTCAGTGGGAATTATGTGTTTGTATAAAACAGAATGTGACTTCTAGACAGATCCCGTCTTAACCAAAACCATCTTAACTCTAGCCCTCTCTCTCCAAATGTCTGACATACTCAAGTAACTTTTGAAATTGTCAAGATTCTTTCCAGAAACAGAAAGGTCCCAAGTAAAAGCAAGCTTTGTTTTGTCTGTATCATTTGATAAATGACAAAATTTTACTGAATTTGTCTGCATGAGAAAAAGTACTTCTAAATATGGTAGAACCTCTTGAATCAACATTTTACTAAGTTACTGATATTTCTATTTACTCATAAATTAGCAGACTTAGTGTGTGCAGGAAAACACGGTTATGAAAAATTGACCAACAGCCATATATTTATAAATGTTATATTTGTAGTGAGCTTTAATGCACAGAAACAGATATCAGGGCCGTCATCGATTATCAAATCTTCATCAAAAGCACAGTTTTTTTGGTGTCCCCGTTGGTCACATGTTCTCACTGCAGCTAGGAGACCTCAAGTATCAAAGGATCCCCCATTCACTATTGGCACTTCTGCGTTCAGTTACTGCAGCTGGCTGCTTCGGAAAGTCTATCTTTAAGCACACTTTTTCCGAGGACTAGATGTGCTTTGTCTTGTCTGGTCATGCAGTTTGACTCGCAATTGGATGTGTCATGTAGGCCAGTAAGCCAACATGTCAGGTAGCACTGTTAGCGTAAGCAACCTTGCCTGCAGGACAATTAGCTGACCAGCACTTGGAACTGGAAGAGTCCAGGTAACTATGTGATGTCATTGACATATTTTAGCATTCATTCTCCCTTTTGATCATGGTTCTTTGTAATACAGCAGTGAAAACAAATATGTGGTTTAATTACATTTTTCTGTGCATACAGTGAATATAATTTCGCCAGCTATTAATAACATACAGTGTTATATAATTACTGGTACCAGCCACTAGAGGGGGGGACATCATTTATACAATAGCATACCTCCTAGCCTTTTACTATTTTTATTCAGCATTGTAACAATACCTAGGTAAAGTTACAGCATGATGATGCAGAAATTATGCAAAATGTATCACTAATGTAAGTTTTTCGTCTTTTCAGGTGTTGTATTTCACTATCGTGCAGCAACCAGCAGGTATACTCTGAATTTTACACAAGCTCAGCAAACTTGTCTGGACAACGGTGCTGTCATAGCAAGCCCAGAACAACTGAAAGCAGCCTATGAAGATGGATTTGAGCAATGTGATGCTGGCTGGGTGTCTGACCAGACTGTTAGGTGAGACATTTAAAAGGCCCCTGACACAGTTTCCCAAAATTAGTATGCTTAGCCTGTACAAACTTAAAATGCTGACTTATTGTAATAATGAATATGAGCGTGCTGCATTTCAGGTATCCAATTAGACATCCAAGAATTGGCTGCTTTGGAGATAAAATGGGAAAGAAAGGAGTCAGAACATACGGCCGCCGTTTTCCTAATGAAACTTATGATGTATATTGCTATGTGGAACGCATGGAAGGTAAGATAGGTCCATATTTACTCTGCATGGCAAAATCTAAAAATGACTGGAAATTCTAATGTGGAAAAACAAAGAAATGAGAAATTCTGTGTAAAAGAAGTTTTGGCTGTTTTGAGTCTGAAGAGATTCACTGAATGAAGTGAACCTATAGTTTGCGGTCTAGCAGGCCTTAATTAAAGGCAAATGTGGAGTCTACAAAGAGACAGTCAGGTTTAAAACTGCTATAGTTAGTGCAGTAGATCTCACAAAAGTTGCTGTTGAAGCATCTTATTTTTTGAACATTGTAAAAGGATTTTCAAAGAAACACATTTAATGTTTGAGAAACTATATATACTATATCTATATATAAAGATGGATATATACATGTGCTAACTGGATTATAGTTCATAAAGTATGTAATTAAGGTTTTTACGTGTCCATGGCATAAAATTAGACAGATATTTAATTGCAATCCAAGTTTAACAATATCTTTTTGGAAAAGGGGCATCTCAGCATCAAAAAGAAACAAACAAGCAAAAACTTCCCAGTGAGGAAACTGGATCTTCTTTAGTAAAATTCTATGCAATTCCATGGTACAACTATAGTCTTTGCAAAAGCTGCTAATTAAACAGCCCTAATGCAGCAGAGTGATTATGATTCTGCCACTTGGTGACTATGAACCATGGATCATTTTGTGAATCCCATGGTACCTAGCACTCCATGGTTAGGACCTATGATCGGTCTTTATTCAGCAAAGAGTTTGATGGTAAAAAGAAAAATATGGTAAATTTTTTGGTGATTGGGAAGTTCTAGCATGCACAAGTCTCTGTATGGCAGGTGTGATGTTGTAATCGTTTATTATAATCTCTCTTCTGGAAATGAACTTAACTATATCCTTTCAGTGGGCCTATAGATACATTCCAGACACCAAATATCCTTATGCTTAGACATTACTGTGACTAGTTAAATACATATACTTAAAATATAAATGCAGAAATAGCCTTTCCTGTCCTGTAGCCTATTTTTTTTGGCTTTATGCTGGTTATGCACGTGGGAACTTCATTCTGGTACAGAAATACTTTGCAACCAAGAGCAAAGTACATTTTCCATTTACTGCAGTGGTCTGAGTGTGTCACACTGCTTCTGTCTTGACGTGTTTTTATTCCATACTCGTTTAACTGTTTCTTTCTAAAAATATACTTACAGTTCCTAATTAAATATCTTTTGGGCTGATTCTTGGCTGATATGCATTTAGTTTAGTGCTCTTGAAGTCATCAGAACAGTAAATCAGCCATGGCTCTGAGCAAGCCTGACTTTGTATGTATACATATGTTTGTAACAAGCAATTGAAAAATTAAGGTGCTCAGCGTTTGTATTCTAGATAGAAATTAAATGATACAAAGTTTTCTCCTGCTGATGACTTTTAGAGACTGTAGTCACTGAAATCAGTAAGTGTTTTTCTCTTACTTTTAGTACTTGAGGCTCTGCTCCAGACTATGTTCACCTTGGAGAGTTATAAAATATAAGCAACGCAAGTCTTGCAGAGACTCAAAAACCATATAAGCTTGGGAACTCTGAAAATTGTGATAGAATTTTGTTAGTCAGCATTGTCTTAATTTTACTTATGTTCCATCTTTATCTGTCAGTGAGCAGCACATCTGAACACTTACGGTTTGTAACATTGATCCTCCATCAGTCCATGATGGGATTGAATTCTGAATCATGTCTGAATCAAGTCTTTCAAATTCAATTTAGGTCTTTCCTAGCTTACAAAAATAAGTTCTGACTAATCTGTATCATTCGTGAATGAAGAGCAATGCCTTTCCCTCTTAAGAACAGAAAAGTGTAACTAATATGGAGAAGCTTATCCTGGAAGGATGTGAGCCACCAATTTCTCAGGCTCAAATATTCTCACTAAGCTTTTACAAATAAAAATTAAAAACCTCAAAACTGAAGCCTGTTTTACTGAGGCTAATGTTCTGTGCTCAGAGCAACCTGGAGCCAGGCCATGAAGTTCAAAGAGGTTGCAGCGACTGTGCAGCCATCTTCGGTGAAGGTGCATGTGCATAGGTTTTCAATTTCTCGTGAACATTAGTTGATTCCTCTTTATTACAAAATTGCATTTACCAAGATTTGTTAGTTGGCTTTCCTCTCTGGATAGCTATACATTTCTGTCCTGTTGTGGGTGATTGTCCGTTTAAACATGTGCATGTCTTTGTGACCTATCAGCTGGACTGCAGTAATGTTACCTGCTTGGATGTGAAACATTCAGCCTCTAAGAAATATAAGCTAGCACAGAATATTGGGGAGATTCGGTCTATCAGCCCACATAACAACAGCACGTTCATTTTACCTTCTTCCTTGCACAGTATCTTCCTGCGGAAAACCGATTAAAGCAAATATGCAGTTTCAGCCTTTATCTTAAAGGCTCCATAGCCTGGGACAAGGGTTAAAGACCTATAAGGACAAGACCTTCAAAGGCATGTAGGTCTGACTTGAAGACTATGATTGACCACTTCACCTCAGTGATCCATTGAAACTCTCCAAGACGGTTACAAACCCTGTTGTATGGTAACAGAATGCTCATAGAGATGGGTACAGGTTCAGAAGGAAACTCTGCAGGAGGCAAAGATGCTTGTGACTTTCATCACCGTCATTCCCAAAGGCACAGTGCGTTTGACCTAGCCTTTATCTAAATGATTCCCAGAATATACATTTATAAAAGTGTTCTAGAATCTTTTCTCCCAAATCAGAAAAAGAACACTCCATCTTAGCCTGGTGCATATGGTATGCTTTTTTTTGCACTGAAGAGGATGTGAGAAAAAGCAGGGTGATAAATGACAGCTGCATGTTTTGTTATGTTAATAGATAATGGCATTGCTACTAAAAGCACTTTACTGTGGCAGTAAGCTGAATCCGCGAAGGGAGGAGAATTCCCTTTACAGTTTTACCATTGATTTCAAGAAAGCAGAGTCAGGTCAACACTGAGCACATAGGAAAACTCATCCTGAAGCTATTTACATAGCAGGAAAGTCCTGTATGTGCTGTGAGGACGTGACTGCTGTGAACAAGGTAATTGGCAATTAGCTGTACAGCCTCAACCTGCTTCATAGGGATTTTTTTCTGCTTATATTGATTAATTTTAATGCCAGATTATTACAATAGCTAACCAAAGATTTTTCCTCTGCCTTTTTTCTGTTTTTCTTTTTGCTTGTTTTTTCGAAAGTTTTCAAGTGAACTGGAGCCTGAAAATAACTTCTAGGAGTCAGAAGGAGTGATAGTTTTATGGATATAGGGTATAGGTATGTTATACTGACAAGCAGAGGAGTTAATTTATATTGTTCGGATGAAAAGAAACAGATGCATGTTAGGAAGACACAGTACCACAACGTGGTATAGTGTAAGATAAATTATTCTTCAGTGCCTTCACAGAAACCTGAGCCTCCGAGCCAGACTTCCTTTTTAAGATGGGGCTAAGGAGCCAAGATGGTTTTGTCTGTACAACAGAAGGAGTTTCTGTAAGAACAAAAGTTAATTTCAAATGCAGAACTGGTTTGAAGTTACATGGCATCAACGAGATTACACTTTGGAACCACTCATCCACAGAAGACAGAAAATTAGATAAAATGTTGGTGGAAGTTATTGGAAAGTGAACGTTGCAGTAAACTAGATCCTGTGTTCCGTTTGCTGTGTTATAACACGTTCATACATTGGTAGAAGACTTAAAGTTTAAGATTTAAGGTCATGCTATATTTCTGATGGCCCTGTCCACCAAAGGCTGATTCTGCAAGGTATGACCTTTTTCTTGTAATGAGTGCACTCAACACTTCATTAATAACAAAAGACATTCGTGGTACTAGTATACAGTAGAACTGGACTTAAACGTGATTTTTTTCCATGCAAATTTTAAAGCTCGTCTCTTCATAGCCATTTCTGATTCAATGCCAAATCTATTAGACTTACTTGCACTAAATAGGTCCTTATTTGGAGAGCCTGTGTCAGTGGGATGACTATTCATGGAATAAAATGGTGCTTGATTAATGATATCAAAATCTGTGCCATAATAAGAATGTCATCATGGAAGTCATTGAACAGTTATTGGTCTGTTGGCCGCTATTAACATGTTACCCCAGAAGGCCATAAATGGTGGTAGGAATTCTTGCAATACATTTTAAAATAAATGTGTATTGAATTTACAGTACTAATTTGGGTACTTGCACTGAGGATTTGTAGGAACACCACCATTTCGTTTTTCTTCCTTTCTGGCCATATGAAATCACAAAATTAGCCAGAGACATGGATTTCTCCTATTAGCTTAAATTAAAACCAGTCGTCTAGGCTAACTCTTACCATTTCCTTGTTCTGAGGAAAGCCAGAGAGATTAAAGACTGCACAATTATAGGTTAAATATTTCGAGTTTTGCTAAAACGCACAGAAGAATAATTATGGGAAAGATTTAAAATTTCTGAGCTCCTAGTGATAAAAATAAGAAGCTGGAGTCAAAATATCATTAAATAGGTACTGGGCATGGTCTCTTATTACAAACTGATTTACATTCCTCATATTTCATTGCATATTTCAGTGTACCAAACATTAACAAGAACATTTAGGAGACCTTTAACTGCAGGAGATGATTTACTAACAAAGAGTTTAATCTAAAGGGATTGAGCTGCAAAGTTTTGGATATAACTCGGAGGTTCCATTAACACCTCCAGCTGAAGCGGTGTCTGCGCCAGTGTCTTCTATGGAATAATCCCTTGAATGGAAATAGGTGATGGGGAAGGAAAGGTTTCCATTCTGTCTTCAGATAAGTGTGTATGTGATTGATTTGACAGTGCTATGGTGTCAGACATGGAGACAAAGTGAGATCTCCTCGCCAAAGCCCGCTGATGAAGTGAGGGGCTGTGAGTGTGTGGTGCGGAGCCAAAGCACAAGCTACTCCATGCAGAATTGTCTTCTGGCCAAAGCCAGTTAGAAGCCATATATCTCTAACAAGCATATGTAGATGGGGAGTCATACTAAGAAAGTTATTTAGGGGTGGCTGTGGGGAAGATTCTACAGTCTTCTTTCCATGCACCATTTCTCCCCCCACAATGACTGCAGGGAAGAAAAAATAAAAACAAAACCAGATGTCCTTTGAATACTTTCCACCTAGTCTTAGGCAGTTTTGCTATTGTCATGGAAATTTCTGTAAGAATAATAATAATTAAAGCAGCCATAGTCTAAAATATGGCTTCAGGTGAGAAGTTTCTTATGTGTTTTGGGCAGCTAAAGATCTTCTCCGGGGTCCATTCTGTTTCTGGAGCAACAATTAGATTGGATTTTAGAACGGGGACATAGAGAAAAGGATCTTTTCTTCTCAGTTCAGGGCCTGTGGTAGGGCCACATCCTTTGCATTGGCTTGTACTGGACACTTCTCTACAGTTCTCAAGAGGGATACAGAGCCAAAATAGAATAAACCAAAAAGGAAATAATACCATGGTGGTTTGTATGCATGACATCGTATTCAAGCTCATAATGTGATAAAGCTCATCTTTGAGGACATCCAAAAATCCTGATGTCTAAATGATTTTTGTGAGACTAAGACACAAACCTCAAAGAATCATATAGAATGCAAAGTTCATTTTCCCCCTCTGTATAAGTAAAAGCCAGTGACACTTTGCAACTACAGCAGAGCTCTCTAAGGGTATAGCAGTTGCCATGCTACTCTTCATGCTTGAGGGCAAGCCTGTAGGAAAAGTATACTCTTCCAGTCTTGTCAAATGCAGTGGATTCCTGTTCAGCCTATGGTTTTACTGATCTGTATCAAAAAGAATCAACTAACTTGTTCTAAAGTGTAAGAGAAAAAGACTTCAGCTTGTCTAACCTTCTGCTTTAAAGTTGAACCTATCTGCTTAGGTCTTTGTTTTCCAGTCCTAGAGAGTATTTCACAGTAATTTGTGACTTTGTTAAGGATACCTGTTTGCTAGTCTGGTGTGTCAGAGAACCAGCCCTTAACAGCGGCAGGATGGAGGAAGAGAACTGCAGCCAAGACAAGACGTCTTGTCTGTGCAATTTGGGAAAGAGGGAGAAGGCTGGAGCATGAGTTGGATTAATAAACAAGCTAACTCTGTGTAGCCTCCAAGGCCCCCGCCTATGGTGAAGGCAAATGAAACTTTTGAGGTCTGTCATGGCCCAAATGTATCTGTATGTTTTTTTCAGGGTATTCAAGACAAGGGTAGTGGTCTCTGTTATTGTCATGCATGTGTTGAGAGATGGGATAGATGTGGGCAGTATCTCTTCCTTCCTTGGTGCACAAGCAGTCTGGTAGTCCTGTTAGTGGCTGCTACTGCCTCTTTTATGTGGGCCTTTTGGCCAAAGAGAGAAAGATAGGAGGAGGAAATGGAAATTCTTGGGACATGTGATTCTCAAGGTGCAAAGGTAAATACTTTAGTCCCCAAAGTAGCCACAATACTCCTGCTTTTTTGCGCACTTGATTGTGTTCTAGAAATGAACATTTGGACAGATTCCATGTTACCGAGGAAAAGAAAGTCATGATGGCAGTGCCTTATGAATGCTTGATCTTTGAACTGCCAACTATGTGGCTGTGACCAAATATTTATGAGGAGCAGTAACAGCAGGTTACAGCTGCAGGTGAGGAAATGTCCTTAGAAAGTTCCGTATAACATCAGAAAAGATGATATTTTGTCACTTTTAGCCATCTTTTGTGGCTGACCCAGGGCACCCTGATCTGCAACTGTAGTCACAGAAATCTGGGCCTCTAACACCCCCATAAGAACATCTTTGCTTGATGAGCTTGGTGGGTTCTACCATCTCTCAGAAACAACTAAGGAACAGATCTCAAGTTCACCACAGACTCATTATGCTCAAAAAAGGAGAGATGCCAGCTTCTTAGTGGGGGATAATGTTTCTTGTCCTCAAACAAGAACACCATCAAGAAGCTAAGATGGAAAGGTACAGGAAATTTTTTGTCTTGTTTTTATTTAAAATTGTTAGAGTTAAGCATTTCCATCTATGGGAATGATTACCTTTTTGTGTATTTAATATCCTTTTGGATAGTCTTATGTCTTTCTTTAGTTAATGCTGAAGGTAGTGGAGGTTCTAGAATCTGAGCACCCAACCACAAGGTAAAGCTTGTGAGCACCAAATTCCAGATGGGACAGTAATAATGAAGGCTCCTGTTGCTCTGGGAGAGCAAAATGGGAAAAAGACTAGAAATATTACAACCCAATAAATATAGGTGTCTCCTTAATATTTGTCATTCCCTCACATGGTTTGGATAATAGCAAGGACATTTCATAGGTGCTTGACCAGACACCATCTACAGCAGTTGGTGTGTTACCAGATGTGTCAAAAGCATTCACCAGAGACTCACAGGTTACCTCTTAAGCTTCTCTGCAGTTTGGGAGAATCCTTCAGACATCTGCAAAACTTTTATCATGGACTTGTATGTGATACTTTCATCTGCCAGGTGCAAGTGACTTGTAGCTCATTTTGTGGCACTTGGCACAATGGGTGATGGTATGCAAAGAGGTGATGCTCTGCTCTGGAGGAGAGTGCTACATAGTCAGGCTCAAAGATCTCCTCTAGGAAGTAGCAGCCCAGCAATCCCTTAATTGTGGTTTCATCTATGGAAAAAGAAACTACTGGTGACGTCTGTGCTGGAGGACTTATATCTAGATTCATTACTTTTACCCTAATCAGTACATGTTGTGTATTGACCCCCGGCTATGGTTCTAGTCTGCCCTGATTTCTGTGCTTGCTTTTAAGATGTGTGATTCATGAAATTCACATCTACAAACATGCCCAGCTCAGTGAGACGTCTCCTGATGAGAGAGAATAAATCAATTAACCTTCAAAGGCATGAAGTGTG
Organism: Burhinus bistriatus; assembly: GCA_013397275.1. Lineage (NCBI taxonomy): Eukaryota > Metazoa > Chordata > Aves > Charadriiformes > Burhinidae > Burhinus > Burhinus bistriatus. The sequence goes on along the minus strand of VYXH01001346.1, from coordinate 205,664 downwards.
CTATAAAACCAGCTGATAAGTCTGTAGATTTTAAGCTTTTTCCTTGGGGGTTGTAGTGAATCAGCTTTTGTCTTCAAGAGAAAAACCTGGCTTCTTCATCTAGCTTGATATATTTCAAAGACAGGGAAAAAGCACGACTTCCATCAGGTGTCTCTTTTAACCAAGCAAAACAAACACATGTAACAGGAAAATCCTGGGGATACTTCAAGTGCTCTGACCGCTGAGGCTGCACAATCGACCTGAAGCTTGATTTTAAACAGGAGCCAGCAATAATATACATTACCTTATCGTCTGCAGTCTAAACATTGTCACAGTCTCCATTTCACGCCCTGGTACTGTAGGACTAGGTTCTCTTCATCTGCTGGTCTAAGCCCTGGGGTTTGTGTGCATAATATTGCTAAGTTACTCGAAGTGTATTCCAGCTATAAAAACATTGCACATGGCTTTTAACACACATGAAAATTGAATCTGCCCTGCTGGTGTTGGTGGCTATGTCATTCGTTTATCAACCAGACAAGTTTTCTCTTAATTTCCTTGTTTCCAGTATTTTGGCTGGGAAATTGAGGTGTTTTCAGATATTATAATAAAGATACTGTAAGAGTGTGACAGGATGAATCCTCCTGTTAAACATGGAACCCATTGTGCTTCCAAAAATAGGAGTTAATTTTAGAGACTGCATGGATTAAATAAATTTAATTAGCTTCACCATTAACTTTTTTGCTTTTTAGAGAAAGTTTCTGTGCAAAGGTCAAATCCTTTTCTCTGGTACTTTGAAGGAGTCAGGATGTTTCAGTTACATCAACTGACTGGACGTCAGAATTGGAGCACAAGTCCTTTTTCCATGGCCTCTTGAAAGCCTCTGTCAGCTTTGAGGTTGAGTCCATAAAAGAGCTCAGCAGAACCTGAGGTCCATTGTATAATTTTTCCCCAAGCGCTTGGAGGTGCTAGAGGAAGTTCCTAGAGCTTCTCACTGTTCTTCTTTCAATGATCAGCACCTTTCCTCACATGCTGCCTTCTGTATTTCCTGCTCTATTGCCCAGCTTTTGTGTAGGCTGGCTGGGGAACAAACCCAAGTTCTCACTATGAGGGAAAAAGCCACGCTGACAGTGAAATAGGACCAGTGCTCTTTTCACATATGATAAACTGAATTTCCACATTGCTGTGAGAATAAAGAAGTGGGGGATTATTAAGTAGTACTTCCAGAATATGCACCCAAAATATTAATAGTTTGGTAGCCATCTCTTTCTGACCAAGGACACTGGTGGTGAGCATGTGTCTCAGCACTAATCATGTCAGAGAGATGACATGGATAGCAAAATGTCATCCCTGCACATTCCAAGTGATTGCAATTACTGCACAAAAACAGTAGGTCCTGGTTAGTTGTCCCTGTGCTCTATGGGTCACCATATCCCTGAAATGCTAAGTCTGCTGTGCATGAAGTATATACATGCCCACAGTCCACTCCAGCTGAGAAGTTCAGGAAAGATTGTGCAAGTTTTCTCATCACATAATTTAGAGCTGCTGTAAATCAAACTGATGCCATTCAGCTGAAGAAGTGTTTTGAGCACTATTTTCTTCCCAGTCACTCAATAGAAAACATAAACCTTTCTCTTTTTTTTTTTGTAAGGTGGTTTGAGAAGATTGCAGGACAACTTTTAAGTGTTTCTGGATTTATATAGCAAGCAAGGTCTTTATTAAACTCTTGTTTTGTTTTTCACATTTCATCACAACAATTATTATGCACATTAAGTACACAGTCAATCATACAGAATTTTAATTTATTTTCAAACTGGACAGACAAATTGTAGAGCCCTATCTCCTAGAGTAAATGACTGCTAATTGGATTCTGACTTTTGCACTTTACTGGATTTTTTATCAAATAAGAATTCTGTAATCATAGAAAAAAACGCTTTAACTAGAGCAATTGCAAGCTGCCATAACTTCTTTATACCCTTTATCTTATAGATAGCATTCCTGAAATAAGTGAGTATTTACTTGGTATATGATGCAATGACAATAAGGGCATTTTGCTGATTGCTTTTGGCACCTTTTTGCATTCTGTATGAATTTATCACTACAAATTCTTTAATACGCCAAGTAGGTGGCAAAGAATGTGACTTTGAACTTCACTTATTGGAGTATTCTGGTTAGGGGTTTTTTATCATTTAGTTTTTCTGGTAAAACATCCTATGACAAAGATGGTATCTGTATGACAGCAGGTGACTTTAAGAGATGAACCAAATAAATAGGTGTGAGGCCAGTAGAATAGATTCAATACAAGGAAAGATATGCAACCCATCTCTTAATTGCGCAGTGTTATCAATATTGCATATACGGGCATACTCCAAGGCAAATTTAAAGCAGATTTCTGTATAGAAATGTTCTTATGCAACTTGGATGAGTATGTTCTCTGCAAAGTGACCTCTTTTACACAGGTACTGATTGAACCCTGCATTTTGAAGTCTTATAGCAAGACATAAGTGTTCACTAAGTTTCTTTGCTTTAACAGAGTGTAGATGACAGTTCAGAGGAATAAATACCCCTAACTTTAATGATGCTACGCACAAGCTCCATTTGGAGGCAGTGATCCAGATCAGTTGATGGAAAAATTGCTTTGCTATTAATCTTGCACGGGTTACCTGTTTTCCTGTGTATTCAATAAGTTTCTCCCAGAAGTAATATTGTGGGATTATTTGACATTATTTAGGGTTTGATCCATCATAGTTGTTTCTAGAAACCATCAAAATGCTTTGTTTTTCTTACTTGTCTCATTTTCTTGTCTAACCAGATTGATATCTACTATTTAATTGCAATCATTTTAACTACTAATTCTCATGTAGATCATGGCTGCTGTGTGAGAGGATAAGTGAATAGTCCTCAGAACAAAGGGGGCTGCTCTGGAGAGGTCTTTATTTGCTTCATTGTTTCATGATACTGCTGTTGGGACAGTATGGTGGGATAACTGCATCCATCATTCTGTATTGGCCATGATACCAGATCTGTCGCTTGATGCAGAAAAAGCTGTCTTCTGCAGAAGTGTTTAATAAAAAAGTGCAGTATCTGTGTGGTCTGAAGAGCTGAATGGAGCATTCTGGTACTTCTGAGGATGAATGGTTCTTTGCTTTCCTTGTCTCTCCCTCTCCACTAGACATGCTCTGTCCCTTTACCTCTAAGTTAGAAACTCCCTGAACATGTGTAAAGAAACTTACACTTTGGAATTGATACTACAGCTGTAATAACAAATCAAGAGTTTCTACTTAGGAGGAAAAAGAAAATTGGCACATTGCCTCCTTTCACACTTGCATTCCTTTCAAGCCTGAAACAAGCGTCATATTGATGTGAATGAAACGGCTTGGGGTGTTGTAGTTTCTGTCTGCCTTTTGCTAGGTTGCCTTGAGACAACCGCAGAAGTAAGACAGATTGCATGTCCAATATGAATAAGCAGTGCTTTCCTGCAACGGTGACTATTGTGTTCTGACTTACTGTAGTTAAGGAAGAGAATTACTCCCTTGTAACAAATATTTTGAATTCGCACTGTTTTCTACAGCTGAGCATGTTGATTTTAGGTCTCATCAATTCCATCTGAAGGCTGAGCAAAAACTAGAAAGGAGTAAGTTTACTCTTTCATTTCCAGGACATGAACATTGAAGCCTTGATTTTGTTTTTAGTGTTTGGGTGAATGAGGCAACCAAGCCAACTGAATAATGGTGATTTAGCTTGGAAGTAAAATGTTAGATGTGCTATTTGTTTTATTTCAGTTTCCAGCTGGATGGCTATTATTTACAAATTGTTATTCTGTAGAAGCTAAACTATACTACCAGCATTCTAGAGTAATTCAGCTTTTTCACACAAAAAGGACTTTGTGTGTGCAACGTGTCTAGTGCATTCCCTCACCTGTTTCCCCATGAGATGAGATTAAGACTGATGGAAATGTGACATTAGAAGCTGCTGTGGAGCAACCAGTGAAGAACATTTGGTTTTTTTATGTGTCTCAAGTGAGATTCTAGTGATGACTAAAAAGGTCAGGTAAGAGGTTTGCAGATGTAAAAGATTTGTTTTACTGAGAAAGTAAATTTTGTTGGACTGGATTTAATTAGCGTAGTTGAGTTACAAAGTCTGCTCCAACAGAGGTCACAGAGGAGCTTCAAGGCTGCTGTTACCTCTGCCTGAAGACTGAGGGAGGGACTCAATCTCCAACCGCAGTGTACCTCATGGCTTAAAGATTGAATATAAATGTTCATGCTTTGTGGTGGTTCATTTTCATATTCAAATCTGGAACATTTTGTTTTCCAACTATCTGATTTTTTTTTAAGCAAAAAACTATTCAAACAAATTTTGGAAAAAACCTCCAACCTTGCAGGACACTGACTGGAAGGGGGGAAACTAAGCTGACTTGATGGTGGTATGTGATACTCAGTCTTTGTTATCTTTGCTTTCTTCCTCTAGATGAAGTGGTTCATGTCTCAGTCCCTGAGAAGCTCACCTTTGAGGAAGCTAAAGAGCTGTGTCGGAAAAGAGATGGTGTTCTTGCTTCTGTTGGGAACCTGTACGTCGCCTGGAGGAATGGCTTTGACCAGTGTGACTATGGCTGGCTGGCGGATGGCAGCGTTCGTTACCCAGCCTCGGTGGCAAGACCCCAGTGTGGTGGAGGTTTACTTGGGGTGAGAACCCTGTATCGCTATGAGAACCAAACAGGCTTTCCTTACCCAGATAGCAAGTTTGATGCCTACTGCTATGAACGTAAGCTTTTTTTTAGCTACAATTTTCAGTATGCTCACCATACTAACCCTGAAAAGTGTTTTCTTTAATAAGTGTTTTGTTTCATTTCTTGCAGTGCACATGAGTTTTTAAATAATTGTTTTAACACTATGGCTTTATAGTGAGAGAGAGAGAAAAGCTGAACTAAAACAAATGTCTTAAAGTGATATTGGCAGATAAAGATAGGCAAAGTTTTAAGGTAAGATTTCAGCCTCAGTAGTGTTTTTACACAGAGTGACATACTGTACCCACAGTCACCCTGAGTCTGCGGATGCTATATATTTTGGTGCCTAAGTGCACCCTGGTATCTTTGTGTCATGTCAATGAACATATGAACAGAAGAAACTTCCTCCTTGACCAGGTGAATGACTGTCATCTAACTTGATATTCTGTCTCCAATGATGGCAATAAGAGAGGCTGTTTACAGACTGCATACAAGCCTGGCCATTTTCAGGTCTCTGAGATGTTGGTAATTTGGGGGCTACCTCTTGAATTCCAGGCGTTTTGTCCCATCATATTTTTTAAGCTTCTAAAGCAATTGTAAGTTCACTTCTCACTTGCTCAGTGTTTCATGTGCAGTCAGCTGGTACTGTGAATGATCTACATTGCCTTTCTTACTGCTGCTTGTTTTCCTCCTGGTATTTTCAGATGCACATCAAGCATTCACCTAGTGGACTTCATCAATCTAAACCAGATCTCCTCCACATCTGTCAGCTTTCCTGTGGCTTTGGCGTTAAATATTCCTCTGTAACCTCTTCGATCTTCAGTGCCCTCAGCCTGGCTCTGCTGTTATTATGGTGCAGCCTATGCTTGCACAGGTTCCTTTGTCCAAAAGGTTCATCATCTTCTAATGCACCTGAGTTTCTCTTCCCTATATCATCTGACCTGTGCATCAGTTCCAGATTCCTACCTGTCTCACAGGTCTTCTTGGAACTAGCAGTGCTTCATAGACCACCACCATGGAGGTCCTGGTCTCATCTGCCTGGCCTCCTCCAGAATATCCCTCCTACATTTCTTTCTGTCATTAGTGATGACTACTTGTTCTTTCCCTACACCTCCAGAAACCCACCCATGCATCTCGTGATGTGCAAAATATAAGTTTCTGTGTAACCCTTTCAAATACCACAGACCAACTATCTGTGTTTGTAAAGAGAGGATCATATCACCTTACGATCCTTTAAGATCCCCTCCATCACAGGAGTATTCTCTGTGTAAGAGGACACTGATATTGTTGGAAGGTGCATCATGTCTAAGAGATCAGAGTGCTTCTTCCCAGCTAAATATCCTGCTTCCCTGAGACTTGCAGCTTCCTTAGTAGCATAAGGAGGTTGGACTGCTCAACAGTTTTCCTCTCTGTTCAAGGAAGTTCCTGTAGCTGCAAATAGTACAATTGACATTAATGTTTAAGGATACTTGTGTTGAGTTAAAAGTTCATAACTTGGTCTTTAACTATGAATATCTAGGTTTTTGGACTCAGTCCTGTGACTGTAAGTCAGAACTGCCTGAAATGTGCCCCCTGTACTGTCCCCATTTTTGTGGATGGTGAACTAACTGCAGCTGCAGATCTTTCCAACTCAGGCATTGAAGGCTTATTTACGAACAAACCTTACTGCTTGAGAACAAATCCCAGCATCTGGTGACACGTTACAGTCTGGCTGTCCTCAGACACTCTTCTCTGCAATATTTTAAATCAGGATTGTGTTTTTTTTTTCTTTTATTTCTTGTGAGTAAGATGTTCCAAAACTTTGCATGTGGAAATAGTCCTACTGGACTTCAAGGGAACTGCCTACAGGAATAAAGGCAGGTTAATTTCAGGAGTGTGTGCTGTAATCTGCAGAGCAGAGTTTTGTGGTATCACTCCTCTGTTCCTCCTCCAAATTGTTTATGATTGGTTTTTAGTGTTGCGGGTCAAATTGACTTTAATGGGGATGAAATTCATCAGGCCCACTGAAAGACTGAAGTAAGGACTGCTCATTTTGCCTGTAATCTATTCTTTAGTTAGGACAAATTCCAACTTTCTGTTTGTTTGTGTGAATTTCACCCCTTTCAAACAACATGTGCCAATGTTCTTTCCGGAAGTTTTAGTTAACAAATGCTAGTGACACACCATTTGTTCTAAAAACATCCTTGATAAGTATTGGGTTGTTGCCTTTTGTACAACTGCTTTTTCTACAAACTTTTGCCCTTGATACACAGAGAATATATATTTCATTGGTTTGCAACCCAGTAATTAGACACTCTATGACTATCAATCCTTTTACAAGAAGAAAAAAGGCCGAACAGAACCAACACAATTTGGTAGACAGTGGGCTGCTCTCTAGGAATTTTAATTGCAGTCAACATTACATCAGAATTAATTAAACGCTACTAGCTAAATGACTCAGGTTTTGCCAAATACATCTGGTTTTGTGTAGGGAAATGCAGGATCGTAATGCTGAGCCATTGGGTGCCTATCTGCCGCATATTTCAGAAGTTACTGAAAGCTCTCTCTCCCTCTCAGAAGGTGCTTGGGATCCCACAGGAACCAGCTGTAACTCTTCATTGCTTTTGCTAAAAGATTTATGCAAGTGGTGAGTAATGAGTACTCACTGCCTAGCATCGTGGTCTTTCACATCTCAAACAGCTGCCTGAAGCAGCGGCTGTAGAGTGAGTCACTCTCTCCTACTGGAGCCTTGGAGCTAGTCCCTTTTTTGGGGCAGAAAAAGGGAGAGAAAGGAAAAAATGCTTCCATAGCATAGCAGGAGGCTTGAATTTAAGTCCTTGTTTCAAATCATCTTTTGTCTGGAAGTTTCTTCCAAAACTTCTCGTTATCTCTATTTCAAAGTTTCAGTGCATCACATAAAGTCCACTATGCCCAAACTCTAACTGCTTTTAGCTCAATATGAAGCTTTTACACAGCAATTCCCACCATGCCAGTCAACAAAACAGTCCTCCCTAACATCTTGACTCTTTCCATGTAAATCCAGTGCGCTCCAAGCTCTTACTGTGCTCATTAGGTATCTCACATTACATTGTTATGTTTCCCTCCTTGCCTTAGTACCCAGTCACACCAGCAAAAGACTTCTGTTGCTGCCAAAGAACAAAATAGGGAGGTCATTAGGTGGATTTACGAGATCTTAGTCAGCTAAAAGGAAAAACACAGGGTGCCCCTGTGAACATGGCAGGATCAAGCCAGCTACCCAGGTAGCACCAGCACCAAAGGTCTGCAGCACAGGTGTTCGTGCGGTGATCTCAGGTTTTTTACAACATCCCTGTAAAGTTTCCTCTGCTTGCTGTGTGAAGGCTAGTGAAGTTCCCATTGACTCAGCTTCGAGGATTATGGCCACAAGTTGCACGTTTAGTCTGAAGTGAAATGGCAATAATGAAGGACTGCCACTGCGTCTGCCACTTTTACGCATACTGAGTAATACTCCCTGAGTAATGCCACCAAAACAAATGCCTCCCAGCCACAAAAAGGATGAGTCCAATGCTTGAATTTACACATACTCTGAAGCAATAGATTTGTGGCAAAGCAAGCATCTGTTTTAGCCATTACAAAGACAAATTGTATATTTAAGATATGGCATATCTCTTTCTTCAGCCTTGCTTAGAGTGTTCACTCCTATCCTGTGATTACAGGTCTCTCTGGTGGCAAACCTCAAAATACTGATTTTAAATTGCAGTTAAAAGAAAACTCAATTGATACTTTGAACATTTGACTTACTTTTAAAAAGGAATCATATTTATTAAAATACATGAAAACAGTAATCCAAGCAGTAAATTCAACTTACAAATGATATGCACTGGTTTCAATAGAACAGCCAACCTGGACGACATTTAACAGTACAGTTAAGTTCATGATTTTAACTTCAGCAGTGTTCTGGTTACAAAATTGCATCGTACAAAGTGCCTTGACTTTATGAAAATAAAAGTGGCCCAGACTAATGATACATGATTTAAAAATCTCAAAATCTTCTTAAAAAAAATAAAAAACCCCTTCTTCACTTTGATCACAAGTGTTCTTCGCTCTACAGAAACCATATGGCTCTGAGTTTCTGAAACATTATCCACATGTTTCCTCTTATCCCTCCAAGACTTCTGCCAGACTTTTTAGTTCTTTTTTTCTAAGCGGTATCTAACCATGTATCTGACTGGGCTTGAAAAAGTTTCAGGTTCAACACATGATTATTTACTTGAATCTCCTTGGAGGCTGTCATCAGAAGAAAAGTTTTTCAAGTGTTAACATATAGGAGTCTCTCTACAATTACAAATAATTAAAAAAAGGTAGAACAACTGTTGCTGAACACTTATGTTTATTTGTAAGAGAATAAAATATTGTATCAACAAAAAAAATTACTCATTTTTAAGGGGTACCTATTTAATAGTTATTTCTTGCATAGAGCTATAGGGTATTTATTTAATTCCATCCCTCAGCTTCACAGTCTCACCAGGTCTAGTTCACTGAATTTTGTGTGAATCTTGCCACAGACTTCAAATGGTTTTGGGTGGGGCATTTTATACTATAGTATCTGTAGAATAAATTGCACTCCAGAAATGCACTTATCAAAATGTATACAGTTTTTTGTCCTACATACCTGCAACAAAACTGAACTTGATGGACTTCATACACAGAGGTGGCTGAATTTTTGAAAGAAAAATCTGTGTTTTGCTGAGAAACACTGATTTATTAAAGCTGAATTCTTTCATAGACCCATATTGATTTTGGCGAATCTTTCAGCAAAATATTTTTTTGCTTGACTCAAAACACGTGTTGACCGGTTTGCTCTGGATTTGAACATTTTGTTTCAGATTTGCTCTTTCATTTTTACTTTGTCTCATGCACCTTTGTTGTTTCTCTTCGGTTATACCACTTGGGTGTGGCATTATGATTTCATTTTAGCTGGAGATTGGAAAATTCCAGTTCTGAGACAGTGTTGCCATACGTGTTCATTATGAATGGAATCCACGTTGTTTGATTGTTTCAATACAGCCCCATCAAGAATGTATCCATGTCAACCCCTGCTGGTGACTGAGGGCCTCTTTCTTTGATGCTTCATCTCTCTAAAGCTCAAAATCAGAGCACATTTTATAGAAGAAATATAGGAAGCAGCAACCTGTATAGTATGTAGCAGGACAGGCCTTTGTGTGATGAAAGTGGAGAATAATTGCCTCTCTGCAAACCTCTCGCCTACCCACCCCAAAACCTCACCAACACAAACCCTCTCTTTCTTGTCAGTTCAAGTAAGAGTGCTTCGCTAGAGCAGGGGTGTTTGGTAATGCAAGGCAACTTGCAAGCAGTGTTCTTCTATGGAGGACTTCTGAACAGGGAAAAACAAAAAAGCCCCTTCTTCAGGAGGTCTGACAATATGAGCCACCATGATTGCAGGCTAAGGCTCAGAAAATATCAACTGTGCTCCACTTGCGTAGCAGCAGAAAGGGTATGATTTTCAGGCATAGCTCAAAAGCTGGCAGAAGAAATGTCTTCCCTTTTGCTGCATGTGACTTAGTTTGGAAAACTTTGAATAACTAGGCAGTTCTGTCCTTCTCCACAGCAACCGTCGGTAGCTACATGTCCCAGCTATTTCCTGGATGAGGGAATGATTTCCAGCCTAATGTCAGGGACTGCATTACAGGAGATCTGTGGATTTTTGATGAGTTTGGGAATGACCACAGAATACTGAAGACATCGGTCACGGTGACACCCAGGAAACAAAACTGTCAATCTGCAGAAAACAAAACACAATCGAGTGCTGAAGATAATAAAGCCAGTGTCCTCCACCATTTCACAGTCCAGTATCAGAATGGGTAAAATGCCTTTGAGCAGACAAGCATCTCAAGGTCATGGCGCTGACCACAGTGTGCACAAGGCTGTTGGCTCTTCTTATGGTTCCTTTCTCCTCTGTGAAGGTGAAGCTATGTGAAGGGCTTAAGCTGCTTTAGGGAGGCAGCTACCACCAGATAACCATTCTTGAGCTTTTATTGTTTTGCTAAGAAGGAAGATCTCTGTGCTTCTCTCAGATATGCGGTTTAGCGAGACCTACATAGCTGCAGAGATCTCCAGTAATAACTTGGACCAGGTGGAGGAGAGATAAATCCCTGAAGCTCTCTGCTGGATTTATAGCAACAGGCAAACATCACTGAGGCAGTGCACACTGACAGCTCGCAGCATGTATCTTACCCGACTCTGCTTCAGTTGCATGATGAAGGGATTTTGAGATGTCAGTCAGACCATGCTGAAAACAGCAAGAAGATTTCAATCCAATTCAGGCAATCCTGTGCCACAGACCTCACTAATACCTCACCCTGAGAAGGAGGCGGTGGTGGCTGGGTACAACCTAACCTTTTAAATGCTGTGTAAAGTATGAACTGAGAGAACTTGATTTAGCAATGTAGCTGATGTATATGGTACAACTGTTTGGAACCTCAGGAGGTGGAGCTTCAGGAGGAGACACTTCTTTTGCCAGAGGAATTGAACTTGCATTTATCCAAGTCATTAAAAACTGAGTTCTGTAAGAACAGTCCCTAAGTGCAAACCTGGTGGACCGAGGAAAAGAGGAAAGAAAAGAGGACATAGTTGAAGGCATTTTCCTTTCATTCCCTCAAATCACTGAACTGGTCAGGTAACAAGGACAGGATTAGGAACAACAAGGTGAAGAAGTATAAGATGCATCTCTTTAGGGGTTCAAGTACAGGAAAGATAAATTGGTTTTGCTCTTTATGATGTTTGCTCACTGCTGTGGGAACTGAGTACCACTTATGGGACATACGGGCAATTTGTCTCCTTTCACACTAGCTGAGGAGAGCAAAGCCCCGAAATTTTTGCTGTCGGTTCCTGACCTGAGTGACAGTTTTGGCTCTCTTTGTTCTTCAGTTGTTTTTTGTGGTCAGGAAGCAAAGATTGTTGCTTTTATTTGGTACTGGGGTACTGATTTCATTAGGAAGAGCTGACTGAAAGGGCTCACTCACTGATTTTTTGTCCTCTTTGTCAGTTTTATTATAAATAATGTGGAAAGAGAAATGCTTTTTGCTATTATTCTTTTGTGGATACATTGAGAAGTTATAATTTGTTCACAGAACTACACTTGCATGTAGGGAAATCAGAAGGTAATATGTGTTTCCCCTTTTAACTGTCTGACTTCAGAAGTTGTGAAATAGCAAGTGGTTTTACTTAAGAGTATTTGTGTTCCCAGAGCTAATAGAGCTGCTGCCTCTACTGTTTTGTTAGCTGGAAGAAAAGAACTTTGGGCAATGGTGTGAAAAGGATGCAAGACCTTTCATTATGTTCTTAAGTTTTTCCTTACAGATAAGATAGACCAACAGCTTTAAATTTTTTTTTTTTTTAAATCTCATTCATTTTGTCTGATATTGCACATATTTTGTAAGTGGGAATGGATATTGCATTCAGATTTTTAAATTATTTTTCTCATTGCATTTGGCTCTGTTTTGATGTCAAAATGCAGTGTAGGTAAGTGGGAGTATACACCTGGAGTTATAGAGAAACTCTTACAGCTGCAGAATCATATTCTGAATCCTCCTTATGCTACCACATATCCCATAGGTAATGCACAACACTCCACATCCCCCGTCCACCTTTCTGCTTCCTGAATGAGTGGGTACTAAGTCAGTGTAACAATGAGAGGTTTCTGGCTCAGTCTGTAACCCAGAGCACCAATTTTTTTTTATTTTTTTTTTTTTAATCTGTTCTTGCTCTTAGACTTGTCAAATTTGGGAGGTTCTGCCAGTAATATAAACTCCAGCTGGCCATAACTCTTGGAGTCCGGGAAACATTCAAGACTGTCCTCTTTGCCAGCGTTGGTAGCAGGGAAGGGACAGACACACAGAACAAATTTAACAAAGCAGCAAACAGAAATTAACATACAAAAATATGTAAAAACTAAGCAAAGCACCCTGTCTGTATAGGCATCATGCTCTAAATAGGCTGGAAGATGTCAAACCATTTTGACTGTCTCAACGTTACTCATATTTTTGGAATAATTTATTTTGGCTGTTATTCACAGAAAGAATTCACTATTTCCAGGTTTTGTTCTGACTTAAAACAATTTTTTGTTGTTTTGGCTATTGGCAATGACTCACAACAATTTATTTTTCTATCTGTAGGGTCTATGTTCTTCCAGGTTCTTAAGTACATACCTAAATGTAAACACACAAACAACATTTCTAAATGCAGAGAAACTGCTTAAGGTGTTCAAATTAGACACGTGGTTAAAAATTTTGTGGGACTGGTTATGCTGAAATGCATATATAAAAATTATAATATATGTAATACATATTATCTTTAAAATAAGCATTTTCTCCTCCAGAAAGTACACCCAGATATCCTGAAATTATTGTTAAACAGCATAGAACATACTAAAATCCTTATTTGGTAATTGCAAAGTTAAAACACATCTAAAGTTGTGTAGTGTAATTTCCTTGAAAAAATATTAAGTCTTAATACTGCTCCATTATTTTGAATCCTTATTTAAACAATAGTAGGGGAGAAAAGGAAGAAAATGCTGTACAGTGTGAAAGCATAAAATAAATAAACAGTGAGTGAAAAAATACAGTATCTCTGCAAAGTCATATGCTCCGTCCAAAATCAACTTCATGCAGGTTGTTCAATATAAAAGGAATCGATTAAAAAATGACAAGATAGTCTTTGATATGAGCAGCTGTTGCTGAGATAATTTGCTTTCTTGCTGCTAATATGTTCATGAATTTTATTAGGAAAATCTGCTTCATGTCTTGAATCAGAAGACGGACAAAGGAGATAGCATATTGCATGCATGATGCAAGGAGTACAGTAATGCAAAACATCGGGGTGGAGTGGATGACAGTTCAAACTGATGTTCAGTAATTAAAAAAGCAACCTTCCCTTTGTTTTTTTCTTTTCCCACAGAAAAAAAAAATGTTGACAGATTTCTCCTTGAAGAAGCATCTTTTTTTGATCCACTGTAATAAGTTTGCAAACCTGAATGATATGTATGAAAAATCTTAGATATCATATTTATGACAAAGCAGTTTTAGAGGCCCTGTAGCTGCTTTTAACCAGAACTGCTCTTTGCACACTGGTAACCTCGTGTCAGTTTCCATGGGAGAAAATTTGGCTATTTATTGATAAACTCTTAAAAAATATGTGGTTTTCTTACACCAGTACATGAATTTAATATTTAGTGTATCACTTATTAATATAAATTAATCAAACATGCTTGGTGTTTTTTCAGGTTTACTTCATAAATGCGTACCTATTTTATCAAGTAATTAGCAGATAACGAGTCATTAAAACCAAATAACTGCATCTCAGGCATAAATATGTGAATTTTTGGGACTTCCAAACATTCCTTGGAAATTGGGAAGCTACCTAAATGGTTGTGAGTAAGTGTACACAGTTTCCCGTCAGTGATGAAATAAGGTGGCTTTTTTTTTCCACAGATTTTGAAATCTGTTCTCATGCCCTCATTTTTGTCTGGCTTTGTTAGATGGTACTACATTTCCATATTCTTTCAAACAGTGATCTTGATAGTCACTTAAACTATGATAATTGGAGTCTGCATGAGTACTTGGTGTTGGCTGCAAAACAAATTCAGTCTGCATTAAGGAAACTCATCCTATGGTTAGAAGGGAGAATATGAGACTATGTTGTGTCTTTTCCATTTTGCCATAAAAAAGAGCTGTTAAGGCAATTGGTGGATTCTTCGGTAGAAATTAAACAATTACCAGCTGCCACTCAGGAGGACAACACTGACCTGAGTGCACTCTTCAGTCCCTGGTTGTGAAGTAAAACTCTGTAGTTTAAACCATCCTCATGCAAGCAGAAAGGGAAAGAAACTGTAAGAATTTGTTGATTCTTGATTGTGTAAACACCATCTCACACTTGAGTCACATAGGCATTGAAAAGAGCAATAAACATCCACTTTAGGTTGTAGAACCCCAAAACACAAGTCATTTGTGTTAAGTCTGTGCGTTGCTTAGTGGGATTTCAAGAACTTTACTCCTTCTTGCTCCGCTGAATCTTTTAACCTACAAAAACACAGTGTGTAAGTAGCTAAGTCTTCTTTGTAAAATCACAAAAAGATTTAATATACGGTAGAGAAAAGAATCCATTCCTTGTTGTGCTGGCAAAGAACACCACCACTTCTAAACATCATATTTTCCTGCCCACACAATTTCCTTTTCACTTTCACTTCTCCTTCAAGAAAGCTGAGATACCAGCTTTTTTTCCTCATTTCCTTACTCTGTAAATCTACCCGTTCTTCTAGAAATCCTAAGCAGTCATCATCTGGCAAGCCTGTCTGCTTCAGGGTAAATCAAATAGGTCTTTTGCAAAGGTGACATTTTCAAAGCTTGGTGTGTGAAACTAAACAAATATTTGTGTGACCCTAACTTACACATGTGGAATTCATATCTACAAATATCAAAAGGGTAACTAATTAGACGTGGGTGTGTGAAAAGAACTGATTTGTGCATACATACTGCGTATGCTTGAGTATATACTGTCATTGCACAAATATGTGACTGAGTTGAGTCTTTCTAAATTTTCCACTTTTCTTCCTCTTCTTTGCTCATCCTATTAGCTCCTGCAAGTCCCAAGTCGGTCAGAGGCAGCACCATCATCTAGAACATCTTCCTTCCCATATGCCAGGCAGTAAAAATCCTATCTCAGAACTCACTTTTCCCCCTGATAACTGGTATTCATTCTTTACATTAAGTAAAATTTCCTGATCTCTTTTATTAACTCACAGCTATAATAATGAGCCTTTGGCTTCACTATTTTCCTCTAACATACTGTAGCTGTTTTGATTTCTGCATGTTAGGGGAACAGAATTCTGTGCTCTATTAGAAGATGAGCAGTATTTTCTTTTGCAAGAAACTGTAGGTGTAGTTGTGTCCATCTGGTAAGAAGTTAGTCCTCATATACACAGCCTCTTTAATGCATTCTTCATATTCTTAGTGTGATTTAAAGGACCATATTTTGCTCCTAACTTGCATCCATATAAGGCTTTTCACTCTCAGTCACTTAGCGATTAACAGCACTGATTTAAGACATTCACATCAGACATTCATCTATCTGCTCCCATTACCCTTCTGAAGATTACCAACCTGGAAGAACTGGCAGAAGGGAACTGGCAGAAGGGAAGGTGTTTCCACCCTGGGCTTTTCCCAGGTAAATCCTATTTTGTTAGCACAAGCTCGCCTTTTTCAGGAGTTTAAAACCTGATACAAGACTATCCAGTGTCCTGGTTGTCGGCACACATTTCCTCCTCAGATTGGATTGAAATCTGTGGCAGAAGGAGTGGACAAGGGATAAGGCAGCAAGATTCTTTAAAACATCACAATTTGGTTCACTGGAAAGACCTTTCTTTGTGTCTCTTGTGAATCTAGGATAGGCACCCACTTACTCTTCCCACCATTTAGAGGGTTCAACACTCTGCCTTTTCATGTTCAGCACTCCCATAGAAGCACTTTTATGTGAGAAGGAGTTTCGTATGTATATCTTTGAAGTGTTTTCCAAAGATCAACATCATCATACTATTAAGTTTATGATCTTATGGTTTACTGTTCTCACCTTTCCCCATAATAAATTTCTCTTAGTATAATTTAAATGCAGGGCAGCATCACTTGCAGCATTGTAAAACAGTACTTTCTGATGGCATGTTTGTTCCTGTTGCTTAAGCATGCTCTCACTCCTGTGAGGGTTCCTTTTCGCAATTTGTAATTATGTGCTGAAAATAAACCTAAGTGGTATTTCACTCCCTTTATACATGTGAGTTGTATACTACAGTAAGCTTTGAAGAGAACCCACAGGTTTGCAGTACCACTCATTCATGACATCATGAAATAAACTTTTATATTCCCTGATCGGTACTTAGCTGTCTGATGGGTGTTCGTATAATATGAGGACTTCTAGAGGTAATTGTATAAACAATGAGTATAAAGAATACTTCTACTTGTCACATTTCATCTGGTTTTAAGTTAGATGTTCTGCAGCTTTATAATGTGTTATTTTATGTCATTCAAAGCTCTGTTGTATGCTAAACAACTACCTAAAGCCTTTGACCTTTGTAGTTATTTCTCAGTGTAACGTTTAGTTTTTGTTGGCAACATTCAAACTGAATTAAAGTAACATTTGTTTGTGTTCTGACTGAATGATTCCTTAACACTTTTTTTTTCTTTTTTAAGGTAAAAAAGTCATATCAGAGCCTACAACTGTTAAGCTGATCACATCTCTGAAAACTGACAGTGTGAAATCATCATCTGCTAAAGCTACTCTTAAACCTCCTGTTTTTGAGACTTTGATTACTGAAGTGGCTGTCACCAAAACAGAGGTCCCTGCTTTGGAGGAAACAACGCTACAGACTGAAGAAGATACAGAAATGACTACTGATGTGGCTGAGGAAAAAAGGGAAATGGAGGTGCTTATGGAGAACATTAAGTTAACCACCCTTCTACCTCAGACTGTCACAGATGGTGAAATAAGCACTTATGATACACTGGGAAGAACTGAATATGATGTTTCACCAAGATTAACAGAGAGCACATCTGCAGCTTTGGAACTGGAGCACACTTACTCTGAAGCAGAATTGCCGGAGGAACAAGGTAGGTCTGAAAGCATTGAGGAAGCTTTCTTGACCTCTGTAATTTTTCAGGATAGCACAGCTGTAGCTAAGAGTTCCACTGGTTCGTGGGAAGATACTGAAACAGGAGATACACAAAAACATGATGCTGACAATCAGACTGAACAAATAGAAGTGGGTCCTATGATGACAGCTACAGATAGCCTGTTACCAACTTCTCGGAGAGAGTTTCCCAGGACAGGGACTTCAGTCTCACTAACAAAAGAGAATGTGTATATTGGTGCCCACTCAACAAAAGAACCCACAAAAAAGTCAATGGAGGCAAAATCTGACAAGAAACTTACAACTGTTGTAATCCCTAAAGCTTTGTTCACTGATCAGTATGATCTTACTACAGAGGGGGAGGGCAGAGAGAGCATGTACACCATTATGCCTGATAGAGTTTCTGGCATGGCTGCTGGTAGTGTCCCAGAATTAGATGTGCCTGGTGCGTCAGAGACACTCATAGACGAGCATGCGGTAACCACTGGACAGTTCTCTACAGCAGATGAGTCAACTCCATTCATTAAATTTAGTTCTGCCACCATGTTTGATAATGAGGCGTCAGCTGAAGGAAGCAGAGAGGACCTGAGAGATGTGCAACCAACCTTGTCATCTGGAATACCTGTATCCTTTTCTTTATCAACTGTTAATCAAACAGGATCTGAGGCCATTGCTCCCTCAGGAAGTACTGTTTCCCCACAAAACTTTGGAGAAGGCACCACATCTGTTATCCACTCAACTCAGCAAACAGAAGGATCAGTCGTTTCAGAGGAGCAGGAAAAAACAAAGGAACCAGAAACGAGAACAATGGATGTTAAGATCCCTCATGCCACAACTGTCGTTCCACCTTGTGTTACAGCAGAATCTGAGGGATGTTCTGCAAGTGAGCAGTTCACACAGGCTGCTCCAGCTCCTGGCATGTGGCTGCCGACAGATAAAGATCAGGGGTATATGACAGAAGAGTCATCTCATACTAAGAGAATACATGAGTTAGATACAGAAGATGGTATCTCTGGAATGGAGCCTACATCATCTCCAGGGCAAATTACAGAAAATGCACAGCATCCAGGAGCTCTGATTTCAGCAGCTACAGATAAAACTGAGACAAGCATGGAGCCAGTGGAAATGAAAAGTGATGAAGAAGCTGTATCAGCTGATTTTGATCAGAGTACAGATACTACAGGTGTCTCCCACACAAGCAGCTCTTTGGATTTGGAAATGATCACAGTATCCAAAATATCAGTGGATGAAAGTAGTGCAACAATAAAGTCTTTTAGCTCCTCAAGTGTTACCATATTACCCACTGCTATTCCCCCAGTCATAGAGGTAACTGAACATGAAGGAGATGAAATGTCAGGGTATGTTTTGAAAATGTCCATTCCTACCCCAGA
Organism: Burhinus bistriatus; assembly: GCA_013397275.1. Classification (NCBI taxonomy): domain Eukaryota; kingdom Metazoa; phylum Chordata; class Aves; order Charadriiformes; family Burhinidae; genus Burhinus; species Burhinus bistriatus. The sequence continues at coordinate 186,919 of VYXH01001346.1, read as the reverse complement.
AGTTGAACAAAGAGAAGCTACTGAGACATCGATAGCAACGCCTGCTGAAGAAGTCTCTACTGAAATGGAGGTCTCAAAATACACAGTGACAGAGGAAGGCCAGACAAGCATTGTGACACCAGCTGAAGAGGAGTTGTTGGCAACACTTCAAGACAGAAAAGGAACACCATCAGCTGACTTTGGAGGGGCAAAAGAATCTATTATATTTACAGATGTAACAAAGGTAGATACTACAGTTCCACAGAAAGAACATGGTGTTTCCCTAGTTCCAGTTACTGTAGAGAGTGAGGTTACTGGAGACGTGCCAGTTACTGATCAGGCTCCTTTTGATGGTATCTTTCATAAAGAAGCAACAGAAACAACTGCAAAAGATAGTGAGATGTTCCCAGAGGAAGTCTCCACAAAAGATCAAGATAAGGAACCAGATACTGCCACAGAGTCTACCTTATCTGTGACATCTGTCCAAATGCATGAACAAAGGACGGCACCAGGATCTGAATCATCTCAAACAGCTATTCAGGAAAAACAGGATGAGACAGGTTCAGCTTATGACGAGACCTATCCAGCAACAGAAGTATCAGTGCCTTCAGTGAAGCTTACAGATTATGGAAGAGTTATGGGGCCTGATGAAACTATCACCAGGACCTTGCATCTCACAGTGACTCCGAAAGCTGAAACTGCTACTGATCAAGAAGAGAAGGTCACTGAAGTGATGCCTGTAACAGTAGGTACCCAAGCGAGAACATATGAAAGCAGAGGAACCCCCACTAGGAAAGAAGACAGTGGTGTAGTGAGCTGGGAATCTGTGTTGTCCCCCCATGCGATGCCAACAGGTCGTTCTACTGTGGAAAGCATTACTCATCTGACTTTGGGAGCTTCTCCAAACCAGACTCTGGAAGGTTCAGGAATATCAGAAGAACCTGAAGAAATCAAAACAGCTATATTTTCAGCTAATGCAACAGATAAGGCAGCAATTCTCAGTGATGTAACAACACCTCCTGCTACTGCTGTAGACAAAATTCAACCTACGTCAGCATCCAAGCCTTTTGTTACCTCAAAATTACCGCGTATCATTCCTGAGGAAGAAGAGGAGGTAACAAGCAACGACATCATCATAATCGATGAATCTGTTTCTCCCAGTAAAGCCACTGCTGATGATGATCTGACAGGAAAGGTGTTAGAACCAGAAATTGATAAGGAGTATTTCACAGCATCAACTGCTACTGCAGTTGCACGACCTACTGCACCACCCAAAGTGAAGGAGGCCACAGAGGCCTTGCAACCTCAAGAGGTGTCTCCTTCTACTTCACACCCCGATAGTGGAAATGACATAAGATTGTATGTTATTCAAATCACAGGCAATGATACAGGTAAGATTTTGCCTTTTAGACCTGCAGTCCATCAGAATGGACAATTTATCATAACAAACTGGTGTACTTTAGAATATACTGGAGGTGTTTCTTGGAACACTGAAGGATGCAAAATATAAGTTTTATCTACACAGCAACTTACTAAACATTGGTAGGTCTGTTTTTCTATCCATTAAAAAACCTCAGAAATATGTTATATATATGGTTTGGGGTAAGATTAATTTCTATATAAGAATGAATATGAAACTGCTGTATTTCCTCTTAAAAGTCATGATGGCTGTAGTCCAGTTTTCTTATTCAATGCTGTCAAGTCACTGATTTAACTTCAGCTATCTGTGAAACAAGCATTTTAATTTCACAGCTTCCATTCCATGCATTACTAGTCCTAAACGAAGCACTAGATTATTTTAACGTTCCATTAGTCTGTAGCAATTAACAATGCCATGTACTGTGTAATCAGCTAAAAAAGGTTAAGACACTGTACTGCGTCCACAAGTGGACCTCTTGGGATTTGGAGGAAGGGGTTTTGCATGTTTTTGTAACATATCGTAATATTCTTTTAATCTGTTTTACAGAATCTGTGATGCAAATTGACGTAATGTTGAGTTTCCTTGCATTTTTTAGCTGATAGTACTGTACATGTGTATGTAGCTTCAATTCCATGGGTATCCAGAACAGAAACTCCTGAAGTAGCAATGAACTGTTGAGTTTTATGATTAATATGTCTCCATAATGCAATAGCTGAAGGCTATACAATTTTACACTAAAGAAGCCTGTCAACTGACTATTATTTAAGATGTTGTGGTAAAACCTTATTTTTTAAAATGAAATGGGAAAACTGACAAAAAGGATAAAGCTCAAAATATCTATGTTGTTCCATGTTGCATTCTCTTTAAATATTTTATAGTTATTTTATAATTATTGTTTGAAGGAACATAGTAAAAATTCACTTTATGTCTTATATACGTTAACTGTATGCACTGCTTTTGAATGGTTAGCTAAGAACTGTTTTCTCATAGAAATAGTTTCCTTGACATATGCGGTATCATTATTGGACTTTTCATATAGTGGATTTTGTGTCTTTATTCACTTTATGCTTATTATCCTACTTTATTTTTAAAAGATGTAAAACTGCACAAGTCATACCAGTGGTAGCTTAACCTTTTATTTCAGAAAATAATAGTTCTGTTGTTTTAACATTTAAACACTACTTTTGTTTCTGTCATTATTCTGTCTGAAGCTTTAGATATTGCCTGTGTCTTGGAAGTCTCAATTAAATGAGACAAGTCCGGTAAGTCAGAACAGAAGCGTAATTTCTGAAGACTAGAGTTAAGCCACATATTAAATACTTTTGTGTCTGTGGAAATTTTGTTAATTTGGCTTAATAAGTAACAGTTGGACTGTCTAGGAGCGAACTATTTTTCCCTGTTACATTGCTGAGTTATACTACAGTTTATTGCATATGGGAGAGTGGGTTGTGTTGCACAGCTGTATGTTCCAGGTGGACAGAAAGAAGCAGGATGGTTTGTGAAGGTGTGGAAACTAGATGTTTGCGTCAGATAATGGACAAGGTGTATGATTCAGGATTTCTCTGTGCATACACCAAGGAGAGTCTTATTTTATACTTTTTTCTGAATTGTGTGGGTACTGTGATTCATTAAATTAGGAATTAGTCAAACTGGATTATCTAAAGGTCAGTGGATCAATGCATAGCCATTCTTCATAGCTACTCTTGTGTTCACTTGGGTGATCAGGTCCTTAGGACAGACTTTCTTCAGGATTTGTCTTCTTCATCTTCACAAACTTTCTAAAGCTGCACATGCATTTTCCAGGTATATATGTGCCTATGTGTAGGGATGTTTATAAGCAGAGCTAAAGCTATATATCCTTAAAATTCTGCCTTTAGGAATGATTTAGTCTGTCAGCATAGAAAAAAAATTATTTTTCTTGAAACATTATGAAATTCTTTATGTGCCAGTATCTATATTCTTTTAAAACATAAAGGGATTTATCATGTATCTAGTTCAAGGTCAAAAAGCAGTTTATTTTTCTGTTTTCACAATCTGACAGTGGAAATTCCTCCGTTTAGCTATCCACAGAGAAAAGGCACCCTATATCTACTTACCACAAGTTAAGTTAGAGCTGCCAAAGATTTATTCTGTTTTAGGATTCGGATTAGTCTTTTCTTTCTCCAGAAATGAAAGACTGTGTCTAAAAAATCCTGTCAAGTCCAGTTTCACTTCATTGTTCCTCATTCCATGAACTTTTCTTTGTGCTGAAGAAAATGTACATAGGAGGTGCTGAATAGGAATGAATTTGGCAAGTATTGCTAACATATGCCTTTCACTAGGATGTACTTCAACTTCTTATTGTATCACTCCTTGTTTGAAAATTGGTCTGCAGTTATACAAGAACTACATAAACTGTATCTCTGGCTTTTTGTTCTCAGCTAAATGGGAACAAGAAATACAGTTTTCATCATTACATCTCTCTGATAAAACAAAGTTTTTTCCTCCTTTGCTTTGGCATACTTTCAAGGTAATATAGCTTAGCATTCTTAAATAAAATAATCAGTGAGGGTTATAAGCAAAGGCCTTCATGATTTTAAAGTCAAGAGTCCAAAGTGCCTCCTAAGAAATGACAATTTGCTTACCAAAGCCCTTCAGATACTAGCTGTTTCAAATAGGAATAATAATGAGAGGTTTGCTGTTTAAATTATATTGTGTATAAATGAATATATTCTTTTCCTTCTTATATATGCACAAGTGTTGGAAATATTTATGAGTTTAAATTTTTTTTTTCATCTTTCTTCACCTCCTTGTTAATCAGCTTTTGCCAGAAGCAACAGTTTAATAGTGAAGCAGGGCTCAGCGGAAATACGGTACCATATTTTGTTTCCTATCAGCCATATCACTTAATTACAGTAAAAACATGCTATTATACTAACATAGCTGAATATTATTCTCTGCAGCTCCATCTACCATCTGTAGTGTAGGCATAATAATATTTAAATGCTCCATGGAGGTGCTATTAGGCTTTGTTAGTTATGAGCAATATTTTATACTCCATGTGGAAGAGAAGGGTCATGCCAAACGAATGGAGTTTTGAGAAATGCAGGCATTTTTAGCAGTTTCCAGCAAGCAGGACAAAGCATATCCCTTGCAGCACAGGAGTCCCTTTGCAGTCGGTGGGTGTCCTACGTCCTGGTGAAGTGTGGCGAGAGCAGCTCATTGCTGCTCTGGGTTGGGTGAGCTCACCTATGGCCATGCCCTGGTAGAGGCAGAAGCAGGAAGGATTTCTTGGACCTTTCTTCTCAGTCTCAAACCTTTGCTAAACTGGCACCAACTTTGCTGACGTGCTTTGAAGTCTTTGGCTGGAATGTGCTGTCGATGTATGGAATGTGTTATGGATGTATGGAATGTGGGGGATATTATTCTTCATTATTATTGTAGACTCAAGCTGCACTTGAAAGGCGTTGAATGTTGACTGGGTTAAATTCAATTAAATATACTGGCAAGGATCTTAGGCTGTCTTAAACACACACAGCCTCCTTAATATAAAGTACTACCATATATAACTGAAAGTTGATACTAAATATTTTCAATTTTTTAATACTATAAGCCCTTAAATTTATTAGACCAGAAAAAGTTTCTCCTGGAGGACTTCTTTTCTTACTCCATCCAAGAGGTAAATAGCCTTTAAAATGCATGCTTGCAAACAATTAAAACTTTCATAAAGGAAGTCTCAGTTACTTTTAGGTAAAAAATTTACCCATGGAACCAGAACTAATTTGGGGGCCTGGTGGAAGGTCAAGCTCATTAGCTTAAATTCTGGAAAATGCACTCTAATGCTGATAAGAAAGAACACACTGCTGAATAGATTAAGCTACTTATTTGTGTAAGAATACAGCACTTTTCATTGAGAAAATGTATTGTGCAAACAATCCATATACTTCCATGTGAGCAAGTGTGAAGCAGGTGCACAAATTAATGAGGGATGTAAGACATGTTTTATCTGACAGCCTATGGCACATGGACAGATCTAGGGCAGGTGTTCCAATTAATGAGGAAAATATATTTGTGCATGGGGAAATGTCCCTTTTTAAGCTACAAAAAGGACCACATACATGTTTCATAATGGAAGGAGCTTGGAACTTCATTCACTTGAGTGGAACAACAGGCCATTCCCTTGGGATCGTGACCGTGTTGTGAAAGTGAGAAAGCAAAATAGCCCTGCAGTGTGTTGTGTTATCACATTAGCAGCTTTCCATTGCATCAGATAGGACAGAGGAGTTTGTCTCTCACTGCAAAGATGCAAAACTTGCCACCTTGTGCCCTTTTATTCATAGCTCCTATGTATTATAGTGGTAAGAGCTGTTGCTGTTGCTGGAAGGTAATGGATTAGCAGCTGAAAAAAAACAAACCTGAAGGAACTTTTCAGCTCATAAACCTTTTATGAGCTGAAAAATGCTTGTGGGGGTGTTGTTTAACCATGGTTGAGGGGATGCTGGAAACATAAGTCCTGTCTGTATCAGGAGTAATTTGCACACCTGCATTTTCTGGAGACATTTAAAAGTCTTTACTTAGTGAGTATGTTTCAAAGCACTTATTGGACCCTGGGATTCACACCAGCTCTGTCTGGTTTCTTGTCCCCTCCAGCTTTGAACAGAATGAAATTGCAGGAACTTGTGCTTTGTAGATGTGGAATTTTATGGAAAGAGGTTACAAACCTTTGTGTTTCAACATGTAATTCTCTGACATGTATATTTCTGTCTTAGCAGTGTAAGAGGGCATGTGAAATTTGAATGAAATGCAGAATGGTAATGAGTCAGAGTCATAAACCTCAACAAAGAGAGCAGAATAGAGTCTTTTCAGGTCCATCTTCAGCCTTGTCTTAAGATTCATTCAATCCTGTTGCCTTCACAGTTCCTTCTGGAGGGTTGTCCCACATTGTCATGGCTCTCTTTAAGTCTGATTCTAATATCTAGCCTGAATTGCTTCTTGGCCAGTTTATACCCATGTTTATTCTTGCCAGCATTGTCTTTAGATTGAATAGGTCTTTTTTCTTCCTGACACTTATCCCTTGATACTTTTATTTCTCTGTTCAGTTACAGAGAATAACCATGTCCCCTTTCAGCGTTCATTTTGCTAACTTCTGAGGGGAATGCATGCGTGGGAGAGTGGAAGTGCGCTGGGAGCATGCTGGGAGGAAAGACACTGGCTCTGTCCTGGAGGCTGTGGGTGTCAGGATGGTGCTATGACCAGACCAGATGACGGTGTGGAGGGACAGGAGCAGCATGCCTCGCAACACCATTTCCAGGCAGCACCTCACTTGCAATAGAGCCAGCTTAAAAGAATGCAGCATGTAGGCTTGTATCTGTCTGCACCTGTACCCACATTGTTCTCTTTTAAGTTATTTTATTTATGCCCACTGGCAAATCTCTATCTGGACACTGTTCTTTGTAGTATACACACATGTACTACTTGCACTTTTTGGTGTACTTTTCAAAAATTACATGTGTTAGAGAGGCTCCTGCTGAGCGTGAGGGGACTTTGTCTTTTATGTGCTGAAATCACCATTTGTTTTTCCTAAAATGAAAAGTATATGCTACTGAAACCTATTATTTAGTCACAGAACCTACTTCAAATCGAAGTTTATTGTAAAGGAAAGATGCTGTTTTACATTCACTGCATAAAGCCGCAGTGCTTTATGCAGTGACTGATAATATGCCCAAGTGGACGTGAATGAATTGGACTTCCCTGCCCATGCAAGCTGTTCAGCTTTCTTAACAACTGCTTAATTCTTGATATCACTGTCATGCATTTAAGAAGAGTTCCAAATTTACCTAAACGTTGCATTGAGCAAAGTGCTATTTAATTTTCAAGTGCATTTCAACTTGTATGCATTTGGATGTGGTGTTCTGTGGCCACCATTTGTTGGTGTTGTGCAACTAGGCTCATCTGAATTAATTTCTGGTGTGATGTTGGAGCAATCGTAAAAGTGGCCTCATGTGTCTGAACCAACTTCCGATCTTATTGAATGCAAAATCTCCTATTTTTTTAATGGAGGGCTGGGCTTGTCTCCTTATTAGATGTAACGTTCCAGCTGACATAAAGACTATGGCAGCTGCTACTTCTCATCAATGCTGCAGAAAGACCATGTTCCCTGCTGCCCTGAGCACACTGCAGTCAATGGACATAGTCTTATTTCAGCGTTTGACTTAGTAATCTGGTCCTTCCTGGTAGTGTTTTGTTTTAAGCCCCGGACTTATGTGTTCAGCTAAGAAAGTGGTTTTGAAACACTTTTCCAAATGAAACAGGTTTGTTAATGTACGATAGCTACTGGAGTAATTTTCATGCTCTGAATGACCAAACTCTCTATGTTATTCATAAAACCTGGCATAGAGACAGCCAAATTCTCATTTTGTCTAGAGAAACTGAAGTGTTAAACGCTAAGTAACATGGTCAGATTCTGATATCATCTTCCCCAGTGTAATTACACCATAGTAATTCCAATGAGGTGATCAAGAGCAGAATTGTTGTGGGGATGTGGGGATGGTAGGTATCAGAATGTCTTCATAACTTTTACAGCTTCTGGTTCGTTCTATAATTAGGTGATTTTTTTCTTCAGAACAAATTTGTGTTAGAGGGACTTAAATGAACATATTTAACCCAAACTGGTAGACCTCTTGCTTAATTAAACCAACTGGAATTTTTCTTTATTAGAATACTCACATTGTACTGGTGCTGTGGAGGGCTTTTAAAAATAGGTTCGACACCATCACATATAAATCATATTTAAAATGCAACAGCAATGATGCCCTATATGAAAGCAAGCCCTAATAAACAAGTAATTATCATAAATTCAAGCTTTTTGTACGCTGCTCCTTTCTCCAAAACAAAGGAAAAGAAAAAAAAACAACCTCATGTCTAACAGAGCTGAAACCTGATACTTGGAAAGTTTCACAAGAAGCTAAGACTGTGAATTAATAAGTAATCTTTCAGCCACTGTTGCTGGCTCTTCCTGAAGACTTATTATAGAACAATAATTTCTTTTTTCACATTCCTTTATAGACTTCCGTAGATAAAAGGAACAGTGCTGTCACATTAAATACTGTTCAGAGGATGCCTACACATTCCCTGCTGTTTTTGCATTGTTTCCAAGGCAACGTCTGCGATCTAGACATAGGGATTACACATTTTGTGCTTTCTTATAGCTCTTTGTTCATTCATGAGAGAAATGAAGGAATTTTATTCATAGGTACAATGTAGTTTTTCATACTTCTGTTGTGAAGGAGAGGAATCCTTTTAGAAGTTTTGTTTACACATGGGGAATGTCTTAACAAAGCCTATTGCAGAAGAGATAAGCTTTTACATGGAAACACAGTATGGACTAGTTTTTTTGAGGAAAGTGGTTTTCTGTTCCAAACTTTTCTGAATGTACCCAAATTGTAACAAATCTTAGTAATTATGGTGAGGATATAATCTTTTTTGCCTCTTTCAGAAAATATTATCTATACCATTTTACTTTACATTAAATGATTCATTGGATACAGTGAAACTCTGAGTAAATACAGGATGTGATCCTGGAAATGTAAATAAAGATATTTTTCTAAGTGGGTCAAGGGCTAAAGATCTTAATAGAAAGTCATTGCCTTAAGATGTAGTGGGGTTTTTTGCAGTTTTTCTTTGCACGTTTCAGATTTAATGATTGAATTAATCCCTGCCAATCCAGCTAGTCTTTTTCTATCTCCCTTTTTTTGGAAGTGTTTAGATTATAAATTTGATCAATAATACACACAATACCCTCTGGCGTCTTTCAGGGTACTTGTGAATTATTTCCTGGCACAAGTCAGGATGTGTTCAGAGAGTCGGTTGCATATTTTGTGTCGCCTTTGGGAACATGGAGAAAAAGTTATCTATCTTTTTCTATGGAGTAATTCACATTTTTTTAAAAGCTGCTCAGTGAATTATGTTAGGATTTGTCTGACCAGTCCCATATTATTATATTTCCTTAAATGAGAACTCAATATAAAAAATTGTCTAGAAATTTCCCTTCGTTAATAATTAGAGCTGAAATCCCTGACAAGGAGAAATGCAGTTGGAATTTTGTTCCTGATCAGGAGCAATCTTATCTTCCAGCAGTCCATGCCTGCTTTGGTATTACCTCTGCTGTGCTTCATTACTTCTTTTTACCCAGCATTAGCTTAAAGAGTGCATAAGAAACATTAATTTTTAACTTTTTTAACCATAATCTTGGATTTTTCATCTAGTACCTCATCAAGCACGAGTTCCATCGTTTCAGTAGAAGGTTTTTGGCATTAGGAAAATAATTTCCACATATTTGATGTAATTTTTTGCTAAAACAAAAGCAAAGAATATGCCTATATGTACATACAGTAGCATCGGGATGTTTTAATAAGATTTTATTGTGAGATTTTGTCTAAATTATTTTTTACTTTCTTGGAAGTGGTGAGTGGAATGATTCTTGGGTTACTCATGTATTTACTACTCAGTCTTGTAATGAGTTTCCAGTGACATGTTTAGTTAAACATTAAATATTACAAGCAAAATTCTTGAGTGCTTTGGAAATGCTGCATACACTTGGTCCAACTGACAGGCAAAGATAAAGACCACAGGATATATCCTCTGGTGAAACCAGATAATGATAATGGGTTTGTAATTGTGAGTGAACCTGGAAAAAGCTTTTCAGTGGTCACGGTGTCTTTTGCCTTTGTGCCGGTACTCCTTTTGATGCTTGAAGAAACCAAAGTTAGTATCAGTTCCCACCGAATTTCTTGAACTAATCAACTGAACAATAACTAAATTTGGTTGATTTCATGCCATCATGGAGAAGGGCACTAACGTCAAACTCATCACAGTTTGGAAATTACTAAAATGCAGTAGGTAACAAGGACACTGATGTTTGGCTTTGCTGTTTGTGAGGGTTGAATGTTGGAGTCCAGCATTGCCAAGCGAGAAACAACACTGAGCATGGCAGTGCCTGTTTAGCAGTTTAGCACAGTACTGAGTTGCCAGGATTACCAGATGACGGAAGAAGGCATAAGCCAGTTGTATACTCTATCCTATGTGACGTAGGAACACTATGAAAATCAGTTAAACTGTATTATAAATTTCTACATCTCCAAAATGTTACTGAAGCATTTATTTGTTCCTACCTTAATGGAATTGTTTGGCTTCCTGGGCTATATGCTTTTTTTCAGTTTATTCTGCCCACATTCAGAGCCTGTCAGGTGTGAACAAATTCTGAGTCAGTAGTCACATAACCATGTTTGTATAGGATGGAGTTTGTGCTAACAGGTTTCTAGTCAAAAATCTGTCCCCCTCTGCCATTTTTTAGTACTGCACCAAGCTTACCACAGCTCTGCATCTATTTTTAACTATAGTTGGTTGAAAATGTTTTTTTCTCAAGTATTTTCCAACAAAAATGTCTTTTTCAAAAAAACCAAGTGTTTCTCAAAACAAATTAATATTTTTCCAAAACAAATGTTCCATTTTTGCCAAGAAAAACGATAGAAAAAGTTCTGCTTTTAAAAGAAAAATGAAACCATTTTGCATTTTTGTCTATGTATGTGTTTATATGGTTAAAAAGAAGCTCGTGCTCTGTATACATTCTGTATACCTTCTTTTCCCAGCTCTGAGCAATGAAGTGGTTAAATATTTACAGGTATACTGCAGCTTGCTCTCAGATAACTCTTCTCCAGTTATAAGCTTATTTTAGAGTATTTGCTGCATCAGGCATCCTTTTCTGCTCTACTCTTCTTTCTGTTTCATCTGCTGTTCACATGTCTCTGCAGAGTTCAGAAAAGTGTGAGGATCAAATGCACCCCAAAATTTGATCCAGTTAGAAATTATGTTTCAAAACATTGTTTAGTACCTAATTTTTGAAGGGGTATCAAGCACATGGTGCTACACTCCTTTTCCTAAAACTATGTCTGAAAGGGAGAGTCACATTTGTGTCATTCCATCTGCAGCAGTGGGGTTTTTACAACCTTACGCTGGTTTAACTGAGTATCCCATTTATCCCTCAACTGCTTTGGATTTTTAGTACCCAAAGCAATCATGTTTATTAACACCTATAGCTAATGTTGTTTTTTTTCACAGGTCAAGAGATAATGCTAATAATACTCCATTAAAATTGCAATTACAGAATCCACTCTCTCTTTGCGAAGCACAAGACTCAGAACTATAGGCAAAAATGCATGTGCCATGTATGTCAATATTTATGTGCATAATCATTCTAATTGTATATATTCTAAAGCAAGTATTTACGTTTAAGATATTATGAAGATATTGTAGTAACTTGAGTTACTACTGTTACTGCTGTAGTAACCCAAGCCATTTTGCACAAGCAGATGGGTCTAGGACAAGGATGATTTGCCCCGCCATGGACTATTCCAGCAAAGCTTTAGTCATATTTCAATGAAGAAAACTGAAGCCTAAAAAAAGATTTGCCATGAGAGAGTGAGTGTATGTTGCCACATGATTAATAGCACTAAATATCTCCCCAAAAAAGAGCAGGGACTGCAGCCAAACAGTGCATCTAATCAGCTGTGATTTTGAGTGCTGGCTGCATGACCAGTGGGGTCATGCAGACATTAAATTAAATGTGTGCTTATGAGGTACTTGAAAGATGCTTGGAAAATTATAGAGGATAAAATGTCAGAAAAGCATAATGATAAGTGCCAGTACATATACATAATCTTCTCCAGATATCTGTAAAAAGAGCATTGTGGGGTAGACCAGGTGGGGTAATCATCATCATAGCTTTAGTTCTTTAAACAGAGTTATTCAGAACGAAGCCATTTTGCATAG
>VYXH01001346.1:144798-158544 GCA_013397275.1 Burhinus bistriatus | reverse complement strand
TAAAAAAAAAAACCCCGTAAAAAAAAAAAAAAAAAAAAAAAGCATTTTCCATTCATTTTGCGTATGTTTAACTCTTTTCAGCTATAATTAATTGTCATGTCATGCAAACTAAATCTTCAATAGAATATCATGACTACCAAATACAGTAAAAATTGCTATGAAAAAATGTAATTCTGAAAATTATTTATACTCGTTCATAGTAAATGCCATGTTGTTGTTAAAGCTGAAAATAGTGATGCCTGAAAATAAGCTTTACTATACTACAAAAATATCTTATTCTCAGTAGTCTATTGTGATAATAGGGTTTCTGTAACTGTGGTAAAGCCTGCAACATCACTGCAGAAATGAAAAAAGATTTTGTCTTCCAAAAAATCAAAGAGACACCAGTTCCTTGAAACTACAGAGTCAATTTTCTTTTTCTACTTGTTTAACAGGCCAAGATCCATGCAAAAGCAATCCCTGCCTTAATGATGGTACCTGCTATCCGCGTGGTTCATTTTATATCTGTACATGTTTGCCAGGTTTCAACGGCGAGCAGTGTGAATTAGGTAAGCTGATGCCATCTAGATACTGATTAAGTCGAGTATAAAGTTTTCATACATGAGATCTGAAGAACTAGTGTGTTTTGAAGGTAGAGAATACATAGACATTTGAAAAACTCTACAGTGAGGCCTTACTTAAGAAGAGAACTACAAAATGAAGGATGTCCACTTACCCGTTTCGCTCTCCCCATAAAGTACACAGAAGTGTACGCACACAAACATAAGGGAACTGTAAATGAATTACATGAAGTAGAATTCATAACATCAAATTCATAAGTACATCAAATAAAACTGAATAGACATTAATATTTGGGATAGCTCTTAAGACCTTTGTGTAATTATTTGAAAGAGTGGTAAAATAAACTAATCCCAAATCTGACTGGCAAGCTGAGCACTGAATGCCAGCTTGATATTTTTTCAAGGAAATTGTAAATATGACCATAATCATATGTGTCTTTGGTATAAATTAATATTTTGGTAACTATTCCAGCTGAGGACCTGTTCAAGCTGCCTGTGATATCTGTGTTTACCTGCTATGACTGTGGGTTTCAAGAGACTCACCAGTACAGTTCAGAATAACCAGCTTTTCCTTCCAACCAGCAAGCCAAAGTATGATAAAAGTAGTGGTTTGGCTGTGTAGTGTAGAGCTGGTTTAGGCTTTTGAAAAGTTGTAGGTTACGTTCTCTGATAAATACTGTGGATTTGCCTGTTGCACAGTTGCCTGCCAAATTTGAAAGAAAAAAACACATGCAATGTTGCTAAAATGAGTTCAACTCATCATCTATACCTTGGGAGAAAAAAAACAGCCCCACCCAAAGGCTGATATCAGTGCAGTATAACTGTCAGGATTACTATGGTTTTATTTGTGTTCTGCAAGACAGTATGTGATTAAAAGAATAATTAGCCAGTGTTTTTCTCCACTTTCCTAGCTCATGTTGATAGGTTTGCCAGTTCCCTGGTGGGTTGTTGCTGGTAGATATCAAGTTTTAGATGTTGCATCTTAAATCTTTGTCTTTGTCAAGCAATGTGGCTTCCCCTGCTTGCAAACCAGAGGCCAGAGATAATAATTTTCTCTTTTTTCTTTTTTTCTCCCCAGTTTATAAAAGAATAATCTGGCCACTTCTTATCCCCTAGAACTCTCAGTGGCTTATTAATGAATTGATGTGAGACACTCCATGGCCAGTTGCCATATAGAATATGTTCTGTGGTGCTTGAGAAAGTAAACCTCAGCATTTTTAGCCCTGGATTCAGGGGTATTCTGGATATAAGGCACAAAATGTTGACTTGAGATTCAGGGATATTTTGTATATAAGGTACAAAACGTTGACTTGATAGCTTTCCAAATGACTGGAACAAATAAAACCTAGCATAAAATTTGAACAAAAGTAGTTTTTTTAAATAAAAGTATTTTTTAAAAAGCCTTTCACATGGTGCAGCAATTATTCCTAGAATTACATAACTGTTCATTAGTTTGTAGATATGTTTGTCAGTCACTATCAGCAATTCACTTTGGACTAAGATGTTTGCAAAATCTTCATTAAAGTTTAAGATGTGATTGTTTCAGAGGAACAGCTCTCACCATATGATCTTTATAAAGAGATATATTAGCTTATAACCTGTGCAAATGCATGCACAAAGTACTTATATTAAATGAATTAGTGCTCCAATCTAAAAGGTGAAGACAAGGTATTTTAGCAGCCAAAGGAGTGGGGGAGACGAATGTTATTCGTTTATTTTAGACCCATAGGCTCAGCAGTACCCCTGTGCATGACTATGAATGTTACTGTCTGACTGGTCATTTAGTGAGATTGTCTTTATGATGCTTTGTCCTTATCTTCATAAGATTAGACAAGGAAGAAATGAGAAATGCAAACCAATAAGATGCCAGGGCATGCTGCTTTGCAGACTGAAATTAGCAGGTTTTTTGATGGTATATGATGAGACTTCCAACATTTGAGATTCCTGAAGATATTTGAAGTCTCCAGTAATTAATGAGAAGTTTTTGTGCCTTTGTCACACACTCAAGTCAAATTTTCCACCAGGACGGGAAAATATTACACACTGCACAGTACCACTTCTTTCTCAATTACACAATGAGGAACTGAAGGTCTAGATTTTAGAAATTAACTCAGGATTCAAAGTGCAGGATATAAAATTGTGGATGAGTAATGTCACATTTCCTGAGGAAAGTGCTTCTTGGCTTGTGGATGAAGAGAAAGGAAGGTTGTGCATAGTGAAATCAGTTATCATGCAAATAAACTGGTCACTTGGATATTTTGCAATACTTCATTCTTCTGAATTGAACTGGTCCTAGTAATAAGTATGACTAAGGCTGAAGAACATTTCCCTTCTAGGAGGTGAGTGGATTATAAAACCACTTTTATCTTTATGTTGTAGATGTCGATGAATGCCAATCTAACCCATGCCGGAATGGAGCCACATGTATAGATGGCCTCAATACCTTTACTTGCTTGTGTCTACCAAGCTATGTAGGTGCTCTCTGTGAACAAGGTAAGGTGTATTCTTTAATCTATGATGATCAAGGTCATTTGTTTTCATTTCAACGGCCTTCTGCAGTAACTAGGCAAAGCTTCTTAAAACAAAGAGGATGGAAGAAACTGTCAAAATCTGTGGGAAGTCATCAGTGATGAGGAGAGATTGTAATTTTTGAGAATGTTAGACTCCCATGATTTGTGGCTCAGGACTTTTCGTTTAAGGTTACATCTGCACCATCTTTTGCAGATGGATGAGAGCAAACTCTATCCACGTGCTAACCTGACTGGATGTCACATTACTGCTGTACCAAATATAAACTGATACATTAGGCAGTTTCTGTGTCAAAATAACAACAGCCATACAGTTTTCAGGTGGCTCCAAGGCAAGCACAGCCTGCTGATGCTGGCTTGCAACTTCTGGGAAGACACGTGACAACGTTCTGTCATTACTGTAGTGATGCTTATGGGATAATGAGTGGCAGCAGTTACTCTCTGACAGAACTTCTGTCTTAAAAAATTGTATACAGTGTAAAAGATATCAGAACCCATCACTTCCAACAAACATCACTGGAAAGTAGGAATAGTCTACTGAATATGCCAGATTATATATCCATCCACTGGGTACCATAGCCTTGACAACTTCATGTCGGAATTTTCAAATTGGCTTGTTCTGTGATTATTTTAGGAAAGGTAGGTACAGGATCACAATTACAAGGAAGTTGTAAAAGGCTTTTGAAACTGGACAACTGAAATCAGATTAAACATCCAAGTCTCTGTTAGAACATTGCCTGCAAGAAATCCCACTGTATTTACAAAAAATATTTACCGTGCAAGATGCTTACTCAATATGTGCATGTACGAGGAAGAATAGGGTAGCAAAATCTGTTCTGTCACCAAAATTAGTGAAGGCATTTCCATGAGAAAAAAACTGGTGTTTTAAAATTCACTTTTTAAAGCTTATGAAAATACCTTTCTCTTTTTCTTCAGCTGAATGGTTTTGGTCACAGGTGAATGAACTAGACCTTTAGATTTGTTCAATTAATATTGTGTGTTTTCATGTTTGTTTCTGATCTTCAGCGAAAGGCAGTTTGCAAATTCTTCCAGCTCAACTTACAGAGATTTGTTTGTTAGAGCTGAAAACTCTCAAAGCTGACCAGTTCCAGCACTTTTCACTGTTTAAATTTTTCAGTAGTCTGGCTAACCTTGTCATTTGAGAGGACTTTCTGAATCTGTTCTCCAAACTTATAAGTTGACAGTGTTTTCACAACAAAAGAAATAAATGTTCTCACTCCTTTCCTCCTCCCCTTCATTCCAGCAAATCCATAATAGTGAGTGGCTCTGAGTACCATGGTAGCTTTAAGCTGCTTTTTATGACCAACCTGAGAGTGCATTTTAGGTGGTTAATGGGAACATTTCCTAGTTTGTCAATCAGAACCAGAGCCCTGCTCACTCAGCTTTGGAATTTAAATTTCCTCCACTTAAAGTCCTGCAGTGGTTTGGGACTTGGGAAAAGCATTTAGTGCCAAATTTCCACTCCACCAGACAAAATAAAACCGTGTTGGCAATTCAGACACAGTTGTCTGGCAAGCAGGCTTTATTGCAAGGCACTAGTCCTGACCTCACTAGATTTAAAGACCAGCTAGAACGACAGAATGCGTACCTTGGTGCCACAGGAAAGGTGGAGTTGAGCACACTGAGATTATGTTTCATTACACGCTTTTTTTTTTCTCCAATATATACTATTCATTTTAAAGCTTCAAAAAAAGTCAAGCTGAAGGGCTTTCTTAGGCACAGTGCTGAGTATTTAAAATGTCATGGAAGGGAATGGAAGCAGTGAGTGTGCATTGCCTCTGGAAATGAAGCTTGAAGTAGGAGACAACTCCACTGTGTCCTGGTCCCACGACACTGGTGTAGAAAAAATGTAGAGCTCAGAATTTCATGCAAATGCCCCTGTGAGACTTTGCTAGACTAAGGGATCTTCAGCTGATGTATTACGCCTGTGTAAGCATTAGGAGGGCATGTTACCAGAGGACAGTGCAGCTGCACATCAGGGAGCTCCGGCAGGTGGTAGAAGTTAGAGGAGCCTTCAGGGTGATCTAACATAGGGTGAGGGAAATCAACTCTGAGACTCGGTCAGCTGTAATTGGCTCCCTGACAGCCGTTTTTCTTGCCAGGTGGAAACAGTTCAGCAGACGATCTGAGCCCAGGAGCTTCTTCCTGAAGAGAGCTAAAGTTGTCTGATGTTAGAAATAGAGCAGCTGAGGTGTTTCCTTTTTAAACTAGACTGGTAGATCAGTAAGCCAGCATCACTAGATTAAAAGTGAATGGAATACCTCTGTTAGATACCCTCTTTTGAGGACCACATGTATCTTTTCAAAATACAGATGCATATTCTGCATGCCACTTGGTGACATTTGAACATCACATCTTAAAATGCAGAAATATCCCAAAAACACTTTTTCAAAGGGTGACTGTAGGCTACAGTAGATCTTGATGTGAGTCTTATCCCGGGGCAGCCATCAGTATTTCCATTGTTGTCCCTCTGTGAAAAGCTCTTATGAGAGCTCTTGGTGTCCAGATAAACGACCCCAGAGCTCAGATCCTCCCAGTTTTGCTGCCTGAAGCATTGTTTTGCAAGCTCCATGTTTGGGGAAAGAGAACAGTTGTTTGGTACACTGTCTCACACCAGTCTGGTGGAACCAACTGTAGAGAATAGTCCCTAGGGACCAGTAGGGTATATGAAAGTCTGCGCCTGTTGTTGCATTTTCTCGCCATCTGTATTTGTGGTGAGGAGTACCTTACTTCATGAAGAGTTACATGGGAAACAACAAAATGGTGGAGACTTGCAATTTGAACCTCAATTTCAAGAATAAGTGTTCTTTATAAGAACTGGATGAGCACCTATTGAGATTATCCTTTTTCTTCTTTGGCTGGCTAGAGCTTTCATTACTTTTTCTCCTTTTCCTATTCTAACTGGTGTCTACCTGCTTTCAAGGAACGGTGTTTGTGTTTCAGACTTAAGGTTTGGCTTTTTCCACTGCAGGATTTCTGCAGGCGCACCTAGATGAGACTGTTTACCAAATGCAGCTGCATGCATGGACCTGTGTGCCAAAATGGCACATATGTGTTTGTTACAGGACATGCCTCCTTGGGATAATACAACCAGCTGTTCTCTTCCAGGTTCTGAAAACAAAACAACTGGCTTTTTTAATCATCATATCAGGAACAATGTTGGGGTTTTTTATAACCCTAGTTCATTGTTCAAATGTCTGCGATTACTCCAGTCTGATTTGATTCACTTTGTTCCCAGGGCTTGGTAGCTTGGGGTGGAAGTACTTGAGAAGGGCTCAGTGCAAAGATACTTTTCGAAAACAGATGGTCTCTAACTGATGTCTTTCAGCTGAGAAGGGATTATTTTGAATATTTACCAGAGAAATGATTTCTCCTCAAGATGTGTGGGCTAATGGGCCTCAGGCATTTGTTCATTAGCTGAAGACAGACAGTCACAGATAAAATTCACAGCTGAGTGAGACTCTCATTATGTTCTAGTACCTGTGTTTCGGTCTTTATTTTCTTTAAGCCTCTTATGGAATTTCTTTAAAGACAAGGGACCTATTGTCAGCAGCTTATTGCAGCTGTTGAAAAAGTGGTACCTCTCTATATTAAACCTATAGAGAACTTTTTTTTAATGCAGTGTTTAGAGATGTTGTTATACATATACAATTGCAGTTACAGAGAACAGAAGCTGTGTAAGTAACTCCTTGCACATGTCACTGGAAAAGTCTGTAAATTGCCATAAATCTTAAGACCAGTCAGACAACTTTTAAAACACCACAAATATGGCAAGCAGTGTTTCAGGCTTTCCATCACTTTCTGGAATAAAGTTATGGAAAGCTGTGATTACCTGCCTGGGTAAGTGTACAATGAACATGGAGTACTGCATTCAGTAAGGGCTTGTACCTACTCTGCTCACAGGTGATTGGGTCAGAAAATTTACAACCACCTGCAATTAGACTTTACTGGTTCAGTAAAGGCACTAGAAACTTATACCCGTATGGAGCCCTTACCTTTGTGTCACACTTTCAACTTTGTTAATGTAGTAAGATACACACAGTCAGGACAAAGCACCGCAGGGATGAAACAGTCCTCACATTTTTACTTGCTAGGTTTTCATTTTTCATCCTCTAGCCTCCTGTCTCTCCTTTTCCCCATTCCTTTCGCCTCCTCTCCTCATCAACCTCTTCTCTCTCAAAAAACAAACAAACAAACAAAGTTATTCAACTTTTCCCTTTTGGACAACGTGCCATTTTGGATACGACGGAGGAGTTGTATGTGCACCGCAGTGCATGCATTTCAACTAAGAGTACCTATGTCACCATTTGGCATCCTCTGTCTTAAGATGAGAAATTGTATTATTTATGGTTCATGCTCAGGCCATTATGTCTCATTCTTTGAACACAGTCTTGTAGGTTTTATGTTTTCAAGTCTCTTTGCCACCCCTATGCGCCTTTCAGTGTATCTTCTCTCAAATTGTGCATTTCTTCCCTAGCAGAGGTCAGGGAAGGCTTGACTAGAATAGCCTGGAAATGCTCTCTGGCCACGATTTTCTCAGCATGCAATGCTGCTTGTTATTATCTGACTTCTTTCCTGTGGGACAAGAGAGTCCCAGAACAAGATGAATAATAAAATCTTAAGTGCCTTCACAAAAGACATAGCCCTGTTAGTCAGCGTCGTGTGGTTAAACAAATGTTCTAGAAAGCCAAAGGCAGACTAAACTTTAAAATGGTCTAGATGCCAGAGATTAAAGCTGTGTCTGCAGCCTGCACCTCATACAGAACACAAAGAGGGAAAAGATAAAAAATTAACAAGTTTGTAGTATAGATTACATTCCTTTTTCATAGCTGGGATTATGCAAGGCACAGGCAGTTTTCTACAGCTTAACTTGTTGAAAATAGGAGATAACCACTGTAAGCTCTATTATGCCTTTGTATTTGGTACATTTATGTCTGTACTGATGAATTCTAGAAAACGGTTTTGATACCAGATTTCTAAGACAATGACTACTGTGTTATTAGCATTGCCAAAAATTCTCAGAGAAATTCTGGTAAGCCTCTGAAGTGATATGTTTGCATTTTTTAATCAATTTATGCACATGTACAATCTAGTTTTCATCTTGGGAGATTTAAAAACTAAAAGAACAGACACTTTGGTGCTTCAGGATGTGAATGTTCTCTTTCTGCTATGAATTAAGAACCAGCCTTATGTTGTGAAAAAATTATTCCACAATTGTCTTTCAGGTGGTAGCTGCTCAAACCTAAGAAATACCATAGTTAAAGAATTTGCAGTCATATGTTGCTGGCATATTCTGTAATATTTGGCTTTTCCTGTACTAATGCAAAAAGAGCCCCTTTGGTCAAAGCATGTTATTGGCTATTGACTATATTGACTTACTGAAAATAAGAAACCTAATTTCATACCCAGAATGTATCTATACCTCTGGAAAGGCCAGATGGTTGCTTTCACGCAAAGGTTTTTTTGGGGGGATTGATAAAACTTGGTGGGAAATGGCAAATTCCTGGTTGGTGGGTGGGGAAGGCCAAGCTTTGTGCGTCTGTTCTTCAGCATCCTGCAACTGAGGCCCCTCAGGGTGAGCCATCATGTACTTAGATAGCTGGAACTAGCTGCAGTCAGAACAAGCTGTAATCTTGTGCTGGTGTCCTTTATGATGCCATTTCATCTGCCATAACTCAAAACAGTCTTAGTTTTCCCTATTGTCTCTCCCACTCCTTCATAAAACTCTCCTCAGTGGCAAGTTAATTTTCATCTGCAAGCACAGCTCAGACACATTCGGGCATCATATTTGTTATGCCCATCTTACTAATACTGGTTTTTGTCTGTGAGTCATTCTTGCAGTGTTGGTGTGGAAGCAAACTTGGAACTGGAACTTTGTTGTTTCTTGCCATCTATTCTGTTTACAGCTGCTTAACCTTGACAAAATAATTAACGTCAAATCCACGGATTGTTACTGTTCCAAGGCTCATGTTTTTTTCTCTTTAGATGAAAGGATACACTGGCTGATGTGAACTTCTGTCTATTATGCATTCTTATCAGTACCATCCCTCATACAAGCACAGACAATATGCATTTCATTACTTTGTATTTCAGCTTTACAGCCTTCCTTAGAAACTGATGCCTAAACTTTATTAAGGTAGATTTTGTCAAGGAAGATGGGCTTTGGAGGAGGATTTGGAGGGGTAAGTTCAGAAAGATAGTACTGCAGCTTTGCATCTGTGGACTGAACAATCACAAGCACTTTTCTGCCTATTATTTTCAGTTATCTGTTTCTTCCAAACCAAGGTAATTCAGTACAGTCACTGAAAGAACTATTTGCCCTTGCAAGTAAGAATTCCCATCCCCATATACAGGCTCTGAAATTCAGATGAAACGTAGGCTAACTGCAGTCCAACAACCAGCCATTTCATTCATCCTGAGTTATGAACTAAAGATGTTCCTGTGGCATTGTCCAGATACAGTGCAAATCAATCAGTGGAAGCTCACAAAGCTGCCAGTTGCAATTATACTCCTTCAGTAAGTAACATTCTTGCAGCTTATACTGAAACTGGGTAAATAGAACTACCTGAAAATGTAATGAGTTCTCAAGGATGAGTGTTGGTTGTTTGCATGTGTACTGCTTAATTGGTGGGTATCTTCTTGAACCTTTGCCTTGCAGAAAATCCATCCGCTTTCACCAAATATTCCTGTGGTTCGTGCCCATTGACAGAGATGTGATTTATTTGTTTGTTACAGACACAGAGACCTGTGATTATGGCTGGCACAAGTTCCAAGGACAGTGCTACAAATACTTTGCCCATCGGCGTACATGGGACACAGCTGAAAGGGAATGTCGTCTCCAGGGAGCACACTTGACAAGCATCTTGTCTCATGAGGAGCAGATCTTTGTGAACCGTGTGTACCGTTGGGATTCCTCTAAACAAGAGTGGGCGCTGAGGGTTCAGAGCTAGTGAAATATTTTCCTAATCACTCAGCTTTTACATGTCCATCTCAAAATGTACTTTTAGAATGTTTAAAAGGCACATTTTGTGTTCTTCATGTTTACTTTTGCAGTCTATGCAAGTTCTTTATCACTATTACGTTATTATTTGTTACAGAGAAAATACTTTGGTTTTGAGGAAGAGAATAGGAACTATTGTTTTGCCTTGGAAACTGATGAAACATTTTTTTCTGGAGGCTTTATATTTTTTGTGCACCTGACATCAATGACCACGCCACCATATATTGTATTAAGTAGGCATAAAGAAAGAGTTCCTGTATGTTGTGTTGCACAATCCAGACAACACTGGTCTTAGCCTAACCAAAACTTGAAAAATCTAAATTAAGATAATGCTTTTAGTATTTTAATTTTTTTTTTTTTTTTCTCCCCCTCATATGTGCTTGGGGAGGAAACTAATCTGTTTCCTTTGGGAGATGCCATCAGGAGGGAAGAGAGAGGATTGTTTAAAACTGTTAGATGAGGATCTGTATTTTTACAGACATCCCAAATTAAAATTCAAAAGCTGAAAAGCAGCCTGTAAATAGTTGTTTGCATAATGAGTAGAAGAATCTTAAGAACAGGATGTCTGATTCACTCTGTGCAAATTCTTGTTATTTTCTTTGGTGAAATCTTTTCCATTTATGGGAAGGTTAATAAAAATATCTGTCTGGTTCCTTAGGTATTGGGCACGACTACCAGTGGATTGGACTCAATGACAAGATGTTTGAGCGTGACTTCCGCTGGACTGATGGTAGCCCGCTGGTAAGATACATTTGAAATTAAATCATTCATTTCTTTTTGTGGTGGCTTATCAAATTCCCACCAGCAATGAGGTAAGCTGCACGAAAAAATGCAGTCACTACATATGCAGCCAGCCAACTCTAGTTTCGGGATAACTACTATTTTGTGGTATAGTTCTAAAATCTTATTCTTATTTCTTATTATTGTATATGTGGGAGCTATCAAGGCTTCCAAACAGAAAAACTCAAAAAGTCTGAGACTGTAATTTAAGGGTCTTTACTGGAACTGGTTTGTGCTCTTCTGTTTTTATACAAGGACACCTGGCAATTCTCCTCTCCCTTCTGTACATGGAGCAGAATGCATTTTGTGGATGAGGATATGGCATTCAAGCTCTTGCCTTCACGGGGTCTGTGAGAGTGCACAAAGGAGCCTCTTATGTGTTGTTGGAGATTGTTCTAGTTTGTATGGCAGCTCTGCAGCTAGAATGGAGAAGCAGCCATCCTTACATGGTTCAGGACGCCTGTAACCAATTATCTGTCCATAAAATTTTAAGATGCTGTTGATACCTCTTATTGCCTTAAAACAAGAAGGAAAACCAGCAGAAGGAGAGGAAGAACACTCTCTACCCACCTTTAACTAACCTAAATCAAATTGCTGATGGATACAGGAAATGACTAAGCTCTTTCCAATTTCAAAAGTCTCTTTTGTAGAAGGGACGGGTGATTTGTTGCTGTTTAGCACCCATTGAAGAACATTACATTAAAAAAACCCCAAACTGGTTATGCTTATTATTATTTTCCTTTCCAGTTGTGAATTCTTCTCAAAGCATATGCACATGCTCACACATGCACGCAATAATCAATGCTGCATACCATGTGGCTACAACTTATGTAGAAAGACACCTGGGGCAAAGTAGGCTTCATTTATTACAATTTCATGTGAATAACCAGAGGTTTAAAGTCCTCTAAAATGACTTGTAAATAATCTGTTTCTTGGGGAAACTACCACGTATGGCAGGTGACAACACGGGGGGAAGAAAAAGATGATGAAACTTTTTGTTGCCTGACTGATTGCTCGGTGCATCTGTGGTAGTACCAATGCACCCATTTGTGCTTGGAACCATGAAGTCTTGCAGGATGTAAGCAGAAGAGTTTAATTTCATCATTTTCTCTTGCCTATGCTCATGCATTTTTGGGAGCACAAGATGGGCCATGGCGTTGAACTCTATTCATTCCTGATGAATTCACTCTCTGTCTCCTGATGTGGCTTCTTACACCTCACTGGCAGTAACAGGCACCCTCTGAGAGTGGTTCAGGTTTGGCTGGAGCTCAAGGGTGGTCCAGGCTGTCTGCAATGGTTGGTCAAGGAGCCTACACTTCAGTAAGGGATCTAAAGTTAGGTGAGATAAATCTGGGCATAAATGTAGTGCCTGAAAGGGCAGCCCATCTTCCACTGGGAAGTGTAAAACAAGATACATGCTCATATGTTCCAAATATAAATGCAAAGATAAATTTGGTATGTCACTGAATGATGAATTCAAGGAAATGAAAAATAGGGCTGAGATTCTATTTTTTAATTCAGGCTACTGGGCAAATGTGGTATTACATTTTTGCTTTAATTTTCAATTTTAAGAAATTAAGATATTCTAGGAACAGAGTAAGACCACTTGTCCAACAGATTGCTCTTTTGATCAGTCTTTTTTCCACTTTATTTTTCTTTTCTTTTTAACAACTTCCCTCTGTCTCTTCCTTCGGAAACAATTTAGGTGTCTCTTGAAATCATTTATGTTCATTGCTTCAATAGCTTTCCCTTATAATTTATTCCATATGGTTTCTGGATACCATGGTTCTAAGCAGCTTCCTCATTTGCTCCTTTTCCCTAGTTTTTAACTTATTTTTCATAATTCCTAACCACTATTCTGGTTATGGTGATTTTTTATTTCTCTAGTAATTAATAGGAACAATAACATAATTAAATATATGCAACAAATGTATTTCCCTGATGATGTCTTAAAATTCCAATGAATTTGAATACTGTGTAGGTCAAAAAATTACATAATTTATGTATTTGCAGGTGAACAGTAGTCATGATAGCGTTAAATGCATTAATATAATTTTTTATCATAAAAATCAGCATTATTACGTGAACACTCAGGTTCTAACTTGAATTTCTGAGATTAGAGGTAGCTCTTGCGTACAGCCAAAATATAGATAGTCTTCTTGTGTTTTACATATCAGGGTGCATCTGTAACTCAGCTATTTCTAACTTTGTTGACCAGCTCCATGCTTTCTCCAAGACAGTATTATCTATCTGCAATTTTATTAAACACTTCAAGTGTGCTAAGGATTCCCCTTATATTAGAGTTTTCTTGGAGATACTGTCAGAAAAGTCACTTCAGCTCTTAGATTGTACATCTACAATTGATGTACATGCATCTTTATTTTGATACTTGTTTGAATTTTCTGCCAATAATAGCTTGGTTTAATCTGAAAATCATGCTTACATGATTTTATTAGGTTTTGGATTAAAAAAATAATTTTCTGATGCTTGGTAGGCTTAAAAGAAAAAGCAAATGAACAACAACAGCAACAGCAAGACATGTTGTGGTTGGAATTGTTGGCCCAGTGCTGCAACTGACCCACTTACTGCCCAGATGAAATAGCTGTGATACATTTTAGTGCTTTCTCTTTCACATGAGTTTTCTTTCTGAACCAATAAAAAACCCTGGGAATCCTTGAACCATAGACTCTACCACTGGAGATGATGGAACAGTTTTGGATTACTTTGGTACTCATTTTCCATGGACATAAGGAAACCCACAACTTAAATATTCGATATGTTGAAAGGAACTCTTTTGCCAGGTGTGGCATGTATTTTATTAGCAATTTCTGGAAAAGGGTTCAAATACCTTTTTTTT
>VYXH01001346.1:127978-144762 GCA_013397275.1 Burhinus bistriatus | reverse complement strand
TTTTTTTTTTTTCCCCTTTGCACCTAAAAGGTATTTCAACCAATGAGTTCAAAGGAAGGAAATTGTCATTTTTTGACATTTTCAGCTCATGCCAAGTTGTGTTTTTCCAGATTTTTTAAATAGAAGCTAAGTGCCAGCCACCATTAAATATGATAGTTGGACAAAGCATGTACATGAGTTCCTTAGTGAAAACCAACAAATGTACTTCCAAGTGCAATGCACATTGTTTCTAACTACGGTGAGCTATTGAATATGCATGTCCACCTTAGCCTTTTTTTGTGGACTTCATAGTCATACGCAGCACTGGCATATAAACCTTGTGTGGTCTCACTGCCATTGGCTCCCAAAATACAGGGGGGCCTTTTTTTTAAGCACATTTCCTGTCAATTCATGTGACGTGACGGTGATAAACTCACCTTTGTCATTGGCCTAGTAATGTGAGAAAACTTAAATTCTCAGATGGAGTGCAGAAATTTCCCGTACCTCATGAATCAGTGGATGATAGTTTTGCCAATCAAATAAGCAAGTGCCATTCAGTTTTCAGTGCAGTGTCTGGATGAGATCAGTTCATGCCCCTTCAGTGGGATGGGAAGTTTGTTTTTTAAGGTGTGTGGGACAATGTGAGCAAGATTTTTAAAAAGTGAGTGTATAGAATTAAGGTTTTTACTGGGAAACCTACACTGAACCTAGAATACCCTTGACAGGCTCACAGCCCTCCTGAAAACAGGGGCAATTATTTAGGTGCCTAGTGGTGGACTAACTATAGTCAACCACTTTTCATATCTTGGCATTCTTTTTTTTAACTCCCATAGAAAAAAATGGCTGTTAGCAATTCATCAAAAACAGCAGCAGTCAAAAAAGCCCCTCTATTCCTGTGCATGTTTTTCATGTATCAACTGGCATTTATGTTTAACTTGCAAAAATAATGCCAGCAAGCAAGCCTTGGAATAAATGAAGAGTGATCTTGTAAATACATGCCCTGATTCTCAGAGTTCCTCAAGGAAAATTTTCATGTCTTGAATAATGAAGCAAGTACAATCAGATTCAGTGAGCAAGCAAGGAATAGTACTTAAAACTTTTTGGTCCACATGATATTTGTCCAAATCTGTATTGAGTCTACCTGTTTTCCACAACAAGAACTTTTAAGATGAGGAAAATTATCGTAACAAAACAGAAATGGGCACACTCCTAAATCATAGTATTGTAGGCTGTGTTCCTGCAAAGACAACTTGAGGAGGCTTTTTGATCTACCTCACTGAAGTGTTTGATGCATAGTTATCTGGCATGCTTTTAGGGGATTTTGACAGGCTTATTTCTTAATTGTAAAGTTGTTTTTAATTTAAAACTGCTCAGCAGTTTCCTGCCTTTCAGGCAAAATGGCATAATCTTATGCAATGGATTGGGTTGTGTAGATAACGTCTCACCATCTCCTGGTAAAAGATACATTTTCAGTATGCTGTACACACTCCATCCCAAACACAGACTGGGCTCGAAAAGTGCAAAATAACATGAATAAAGTAGTTGGGTTGTATATCTCGTGCCCTAAAGTTTAATTGTCAGTCCAGGTACTACTTTTCCATAAAAAAATTGCTTTCCAGGTAACTGGTGTTTCATCATACTGGATGTTATTGGCCAGGACAATTTGCTTATATTTGTCTTTTTTTGCAATTTCTTTAAAAAACAAATTGTGAGCTTCTTGGCTAAGGTCAGAGCACATCTTCAAAGGTGCTCCCTGGCTAAGCTTAGGCTACCTTGTCCAATATGCAGAGCAAAATAAGCTGTAATTCTACTGAACTGTGGAATCCATTGCTGGCCACCTGTATGAACCTAATTTGTTGTGATTTGCTGTACTGTATCCGTATGGCAGGAAGCAATCTTTTCTTATCTACAGTGTGTTCCTGCTCTCTTTTTCTTTCTTTTCTTTTTTTCTGTTTTTTGAAAGAAAGAATTTTTCAGTGTTTCCGGTGGTTGCGAGAGGTGGATTTGTGTTCTGGAGCTGATGGACCACATGAAAAACACTTTGGCAGCAGCATCAATTCCCTTTTTATATCAAGGGAAAAGAGTTGATTGCAGCTGTGTTAGTGCAATATAAAAAATGAATGCTCTTTCAGGAAATCTAGATCCTCACTTGTGGTGCAAGTTCAGTGAGAGTTGGGAGATTAGGGACCACTGCCACAAGCATTGGCTTGGAATACCAGCAACATCCAAGATCATATGGATCAGTAGGAAGGGAATTTGTAAGCTGCAAAATTTGGCATATCTGCCTAGTCCCTAACTTCAGATAATTTGTCTGGAAGGTAGTGAGAGCAGGTACTGAAGTGTGTTCAGAGAGGTCACAGCACCCCAACATTTTTAGAGTTTCATTCGTCATTACTTCCTGAAAATCAAGCCAATTTCTGCTCAAGACATTTCAGGTATGATTACATTGACAGATGCAAGAGGCAGAAGAAAGTAATACAGTATTTTAAAGAGCATGTTTTGTTAGCTCTGCTTTTCTTCTATCTCAGTGTAGTTACAGGGCTGTTCTATTGGTATTTGGTGTGTGAAAGCATTAGTTTTCCTGTGATTTACATTCTACATGGAAATTAAAATGACTATATGTAAGACTGTTTACTTTTTAAAAATTATGGAATCAAAATTATTCTTGCACTTTTCTGTAGACTTTTATCCCAGCATTTCTGTGATAGTGAACAACTCTTTAAGGATGAATCATGGACAATCTTCATCCCACAGTTATCATAAAAAGCTCTAAGCAATAAAAACAACTACATTTGGGAAAATCACAGTGATACAGGAGAAGAATGTGAGGCCTAAATACTCACACAATTATGGAAAAAGAGGAATTTGCCCTTACCTACTTGGATCTTTGTATAATTTAAATTTGATGTAATACAAACTACAAAATAACAAAACTTACGTTATCAGTGGAGACATTTAATAATGGGTTTGATCAAAGGAAGAGTGAACACAATGTGACATTTGAAAATATCTTAGGGAAATTGAATTTAAATAATTCACTTAGTTCTGTGAATAGTAACTTTTACAGCTGTAAAGCACACCCATCCAAACAGAAAAAATCTGGTGTTGCTTTTGGCAGCTTCTCCATTGTATTTGGATTGCTGGCGTTTCATGGTTAAGGACCCTTGTAAGCAGCCACAGTGGTAAAGGAGTCCTTTGGAGCTATTCATGTTATGGATTAAGCACATATAGCTACTTGGGGTTGTGCCTTGGGCCTCTGTCTCACAAGGGGAGTTATTCATATCCTTTGGAAAATGCTGTTGATAATTAGTGCTTTGTAGGGCGGTGAGCTCACTCCCATTACATAAGATTAGTGCTGTAATAAGGAGCTGGCTAGTGTCTGTGGCCAGATTGTCTGTCACTTGGAGAATGCTGCCAGCTAGGAAAGTAATGGGGCATATTGCCACTTTTAAAACTGTCCAGAGACTCTACATTAGTTTTTCTTCCTTTCGGCATAGGAGCATTTATGCTTTGTGTTTCGCAATGCTGGACCTCAGGTTCTCAGTGTTAGGTAGCTAAATTAAAAAAAAAAAAAAACACCCCAAAACAAAACAGAAGTTTAATTCTGGCAAAAACAAAGCCCTCTCTTTTCCTTCCTTTATTGGTCAGTGAATCAGAATGCTTTAACTTGAGCAAATCTGTAACTGCACCCCTTTCAGAAAGAGTAACTTTATTGAACACAAAAACCTTCAAAAGGCACGGAGTATTGTAGGAAGGAGCCTGCCTCTGAGGGTTAAATAAAGCAAACAAACTAAAAAGTACTGTAGTCAGCTGCAAACAAAAAGCTCATTGTGCCCATGTCCCACAAGATCCTTGGAGAAGGAGATTTTAAATCTACCAAATGTTTTGGTTTTGTGCTGCAATCAGTCATTACAGCCTCTTTTTAAGATGCTCATTTGACCTGCATTTAAATGGAGGAGAACTATATAATGTTATTAATGACAGGTATATTTTTAGTTCAGTATGTCGTAGGCAGTAAGGAGGCCTCTTGGACAAAGTGGGTTTTTGTCTCAGCAGTTACTTCAGAGCCTCGTTACGGTTGGCTCTGGGCTAAAACTCTTGGACAGCCTCAAACCTGCAGTAATTGTTGACATAAATGACAAAGTGCAGGATTTTCCTTTTTTTCAGTCGCTCTCCTGGTAGTTACGAACAAAACGAATAAGTCACACCCCGTGCAATTTGCATCATGTTGATAATACGTAATTGTTTTAGTGTGACTCCCAAATAACATGGGTTAGAACAACCAACATTTAACACCCTACCATACCTTTCTTCCATAGTAAAACACCTGCCCATTAGCAAGAGAATTTCACCAGCTCTTTGCCACTAATTTTTCAATCTCTATACTAGGGTGACTACTGAAATACCAGCACACATGGTTTACCCACAAAACTGAATTATACGGTGCGTGAGCCATGATGAAAGTTATTACTCTAAGGAGAGTTGCTACAGCGCAGATAAAAGTCAATGGAGTTGTGTCCTCTGGCTTCAATTAGCTTTTAAAGAGTTAATACAAGAGGTATCTTTTCTGCATAATTACTATTTTGGAACTACTCGACGTTAGTATCTGGACTCAGTAGTGAGTAGACATTGCCATCTAGTGGGAGTTTCTTGCCATACTTAGTGGTTTCTGCTCATGGAAAAGCTGTCATACTGTAGGATTATCTAAAAAAATGTCAAAGAGCAAGTCATCTGCTCCACCGCATGATCAACTCCCCTCAAAAGATAGGATTGATAGTGCTTTTATGTTTCAGCGTCATCAGCTAGCCTTTTTTACTTGTTTCAATTGTATTCCTCAGATTATTTTTTTCCCCTATTTTTGGGGGGTTTTGGTTGGGTTTGTGGTTTTTTTTTTATATAGATCTTATTTAATTGCTTATTCAATCTGCAATCAGTGCTTGTGGATATTCATGGATATACATAACTGTATGTTATTCAGAGTCCTTTTTTTGCAAGCTGTGGCCAAAAACCCCTTTCAAGTGAAATCTTTTGCAAAGGTCCTCAGCAAAGCTCCTTCTGGGAGTTTGTCTTGCTCACAGTGTGAGTCTGTAACAGGGAGTGTTGGGTGCCTTCCTGATCTAAATCCTGCCGGTTTCCCAAATCCCATGCCAGATTAAAGGCTTGACAGCAGCCATTCAACTATGATCTAAAAAAGTATCAGGAACATGACACATGATTTTTGTGTGCACTTGTAGATAAGTTTAAACATAGCAGTTGTCTTCAAATTGACTAGAATTTCCCCTAGCAAAGATTTACCAAACACTTAACTTGGTCCCTCCTTCAGCAAGTTATTTTAGAATGCATCTGAATTGTGCATGTGATCTACCCTATAGAGTTTAGAGCACTACCTATGTCTTTAAAGCAAGGTGTATGCTTAAGCACTCACTGAATGGAGTTTTTAATCTCATGAATGCTTTTGGTGAGTTTTGTCAGACTGCTTCTGTTCACAAAATTGAACAGAAAAGTCCTCTGCAGGACTGGGGTGAAATTAAGTGAAACAGAGCCTATGCTGCTATAAATACTAGGTGAACTTAATGTAAGTATTTCAGACATTGCCAAATCTTCATAGTAATCTGTTTGATTTTTTTCTATTGAAAGGAAATGCAATCCCTTTCAAACTTCCCATGAGTGTCTGATGTAACAGAATCAGTGCTGTATAATGGCATAAGCCACAAACGAGGGTTTTCTGAACTGATCTATATACTCATTGTAACTTTGTGCTGATCTTGTTGTAGTTCGGCCAACCTATAAAACTGAGTAACTGCCAGGACTTACTGAAAGTGTGATGTAATTTTTAGTTAAGCTAATCAATTATAACAGAACCTCCACAGTGAGGGACTTGTTCAGAGGGTTTCCTGATAAGGATTCCTAAGCATTTGTCTGCTATTGTGAAAAAAGTGTATTCCTGTTCTTAGCAGAGTTATGGCAGAAAGAAAGACAATAGCCAGTAAGCTTTGCAGTGGTGGTTTCAGCTTGTTTAGTGACAAATACCAGGCAGGGAATGTTGCTTCATTTTCAGATTAAATGGCACAGAGAGTATCCAGTCAGCCAGTGCCTGCATCTTTCCTTGTTTTTTTGATTTGCCTCATTAGTCTTGCATTAAGAAGCAATCAGATAGGGAAGCAGCCAGAATGAAAGAAAATAAAAATCACGTTGGAAATTACAAGTGCCAAAAAGTGCCAAGACAGATTTGTACTTTAAGCTTATTTAAACACGCTGAAAACATGCTTCCTTTTCCCAGAACAAAAAGCATTAACTCTGTAAATCTAAATACATGTATTTCAAGTAAATTATTTCCTAGCTTTAGTTATGTACAGAAGATTGTTGGCCTTTACACAATAAGGAGGTCAGGCAGTAAAGTTTTGTTTGCATCAGTAGTTTATTTTGTTGTGCTTCATTAAACACAGTGCTTGTTGACTATTTTGGAAAGCAAAATCCAAGTGATTGATCTCAGCCACTTGGTGTAGCTTTTGGAGATAAAGGAATGACTGAAGTTTCCAAATGAGTGTCACAAAGCTGAGATACTTCTTCCTCATAGATTCACCTTGGCAGTGCGAACATCTGAAAGAGCTGAGTGGATTATTCATTGATAAGGAAATGACTCTCTCAAATAATGCTGGTTATCTGAAAATTTAAACAACAAATCTCCCACAAGGTAGGATCTTGTTCATGATGGGAGGGCTATGCTCTTTCAGTTTAATTAGCAGTCATCTGGATGAGAAAAAGTAGTGACTAGCTAAGAAAGTTAGCTGCTTTACAACTCTTGCTGTAATCCTGGCGTTCTTAGATTTAATTTATGTGAGAAGTCAGCCTGTCACCCAACTGGCAGATTATGGCTGTGAGTTAATTCAATGCCATATAAGGAAATTCTCCCCAAAAATGTGGAACATAATAAAATGTTTTCATGGTCTCTTGTAACCATTATATCCAAGCTCCTCCTGCGAGGCAAGAGAATACATTGTCACTGTTTTACAGACGGAATCAGCCAGCCAAGTGCATTGTCTAGTGCCACATAGGAAGCCTGAAAAAGTGAACCCCATTTCAGCTGCAGCTCTAACCCATGGACCATCCACCCTCTTTCTGCAGGAAAATTTTCAGTGCTTTTTTAGCAGAGACAGCTAGAACACGTAAATGCAATGTGTCAGCATGGGCTTTGGTTTTAACAAAAAAAGCAAAAAGCTGTACAATAAAGATTAATTAATTATTATGGTATTATTAAAGGCATAAAGAGCATAACAGAAGCTCCAGTTTTCTGCCTGAAATGATGGCAAGACAGACTAGTGGTATGGCTCCCAAATGAAAGTACAGGGACCAAAATCCTGTCCCCAAGGCTAGGTCCTGCAGTTACCTGATTACACAGAAATGTCATTTTTTTGATAAAAAAACCCAAGTGTCTTACCATCGTGGCTGTTGAGAGCTTTGTAGAGTGGCTGGTGCAGTGGTGTCTGCTTGAGCCTGAGGTGTGTGCTTCCAGCCTTCACTCCCCTGCGTTGCTTTGAACTTCCCTCTCCACAGCCACCTCAGCAAAGCACGCTTCATAGCTGGAGGAGAAAAGCGTAGTGGGCCAAACCTCCTTTGAAGTATGTTTTGAGTCACATAGATAATTAAGAATAAATGTCCTAAAATGTACAGTCTGGAAGTACTTTAAACTAGAGCAGGGTAAGTTTAGATTAGACATTAGGATGAAGTTCTTTACAATGAGCATGGTGAAACACTAGAACAGGTTGCCCAGAGAGGTGGTAGAGGCCCCATCCCTGGAGACATTCAAGGCCAGGCTTGATGAGGCTCAGAGCAACCTGATCTAGTTAAAGATGTCCCTGCTTACTGCAGGGGGGTTGGATAGATGACCTTTAAAGGTTCCTTCCAACCCAACACATTCTATGATTCTATGAAGTGCTTTGTATTTTAATCTAGGGGAAAACTTCACAGATGTTATGGTAATGTTGCTTAAAAACCAGGGTAGTAATAGTTTGTAGGGCCCTCTGTGCAATAACCCAGGGTAAGTATTTCTGCTGGGGACTAAAAGGCTCATAACAGCTTTTCGTTTGTGTGATAACCTAGCATTTGAGTCTATTTAGGTTTTCAGAAACATAAGTCATATCTTATGAATGATACAGCTGAGAGTATTGCTAAAGGTGTCGATTGAAGCTTGGTTGTTGGCAAAAGGATGTCTTGAGCTTTATCAATTCAAATACAATGCTCCTGAGTGCAGTTTCATTGGTCTGCTGAGACAATAGCAGTTTACATGAAGATATAACGTAGCAGCAGGGTGGCTGGAATGACACCAGCAGTTTTTGGTTCGTCTGTGAATATGACCGATCTTTTTTGAACGTGATCTTAAAAACCAAACAAACCTAAATGGCACATGTTGCCAAGGAATGAAGTGTTTGGTTTGTTTGGTTTTTTTTTCTTTGTGTACAATATGCTTTTCTAAAAGACAGTAATGCATTGAAATACAATGATCTTAAATGACATAGTCACTTCAAAAAGGGCATCTTGTTCAGGATATTCTGAGCAGTGTTTCCTAACAGAATAATTATGACCTGAGTATCTTAGATACTTACCCTTACCCTTATTGCAAGGGTAGGGGAGTCACTACACTTAGTACACTTGGTATGAGAGATTGTAAGGGATACCTTTGAAAACAAATAGTGCAAATCAGTATGTGACCTACGGGATTTAGTTCTTTCTCATTAATTTTTTGCCTATGTAGGTATACTGGAGATAGAGCAGTCACTCCTGATTTATACTAGTGTAAGTGAAAACCAGAATCATGCTCATGGTCATGCAAAAATGTAATCCATAAGAGGAAAGCAAAATATTAGTTTATTTGTCTAGCAACTTATTC
Organism: Burhinus bistriatus; assembly: GCA_013397275.1. Taxonomy (NCBI): domain Eukaryota; kingdom Metazoa; phylum Chordata; class Aves; order Charadriiformes; family Burhinidae; genus Burhinus; species Burhinus bistriatus. Next base: position 135,896 of record VYXH01001346.1, on the reverse strand, counting down.
CCCTCAAACTGTGAGAATCTTTTTCTAGCATTATCCCATTATCAGTGGCTAAATAAGGAATTGAAAAACTACAGAAGAGCTGGGTGGAGACCTAAGAAAGCAATTCAGCAGTCTGGAACTTCCTCTGCTAAGCAATTCTGGCAATAAACCCAAGCAAAATCAGAGTTATTCAGCCAAAATAAATCTGTGCAATGACGATATCAGATGTGAGGTAACAGCAAGTCACGCTGGAGGATATCAGACATTCTTGAATAAACCACAGGGCCTAGATACAATCCTTTGCCATTACACTGCAGCCCTGCCAGCAAAGCAAACATCAATTTTCGACTCATTATGGCAAGGCAAGTAAGAGCATATGAAGTCTATGTGCTTAGGGTGGGAGCTGGCAAGCTGCTGAGCACCTTCAGCTCACACGCCCCCAATAGCCATTAAATATCCTTCATTCCCACACTCTGATTCCTATGGAAGCAAACAGCTCCCTAGTATCATTTCCACAAGAAACAGCTGCAAGGCTTGTTGAAGGCTTTCCTTTGCTGTTAGGACATTACTGATCAAACTTTTCTTCCACTAACCTGGCTGTTTTCTTTAATTTTTCTATGTCCATATGTCTGGGCATATTCTTGAAAGCGATTGAACTGCCTCAGCTTAAGTCTCTGCCCATCATCTGAGGAGTGTAACCAACCATGCATATACTCATGACTTACATGAGCCTTTCTTTTCAGTTGGGTTGGGTAGTAAGACATTCAAAGGTGAAAGTGAGACACAATCACTTCTTTCTGCTTACCCCACCTCTGCAACACTCAGACAGACTTCCCTGCAGCACCAGTGAAACCTACGCCAATTTTCCTTCAATGCCTTATACTTTGTGGTGCTCCTGATGGTGCACCACCACCCGCCATGTAGACGAGATGCAGCAGGTATCTGGGGCAGTGCCATCGGCAAGCCTAAGCCTTCAGCTGTGTGCATGCACTCAGCTATCGCTGGTTTATCAGGCAGTAGCTTTCGGTGTTGGGGTAGCGTGACCTTTTCTGATGGGACTCCTGCATCCCTAACCAGCTCTGCTGCAAAAAGATGCTAGACCTTTGGCTCAGCAGCCATTCCAAAATACCCTTTTGGAAAAGGGGTCTTGGAGCACTCTAAGTTACACCAATACTCAGCATGCATGGGCTTATTTCTTCTTCCCCATTTTCCTTCTTGCGCTCAGGAGGTATGCACAGAGGTTACTTTTTGGGGTTTTTTTTGCACCAGGTGTTGCAGGAAGCCCCCCACACCACAGATCCAATTAGACTCATATGTATGGTATTCGGCTACTGTGCTTGCAGAACTTGTGCTCTGATTTATAAGCTAATGTGAAATGCTGAATTCTGGACTTGAGTAAATGAGTTAGTGTGTATTGTAGTTTAGGACTATTAAGCACTGAAATGTAGAGAAGGAATTAAGTTAGTTCCACATAAAAAGGGGGATATTTTATTAGAGGTAATAAATTCAGTGCAGAACAAATTTATTTAGACCATGATTGTTAAATTGCTTGGATAATTAAAACCTGTGATGGGTAAGATGACATGTGGTAGGAAAAGGTTAAGTATGTAACTCAATTTTTTCATAGTTTGATTCACTGTAAGGTAAATACTACTTGTGTGGGATATGTTAACTTTATTTCTAAAATGTGTTCACCCAGGCAGTGAATAGTGGTTATTTCATGAAGTTAAGAAAATAGAAAGCTAAACTTTTATGACATTTATATGGGCCAGCTCTAGACAGAAAGATGTAAGCACTGAGGAAAATATAAGCACTGTAGAAACTGTGTCATTTTGACCATACAAGGGGCTAGCTGCCTGGTTAACGTCTGGCATTTATATGAATTCCAGTTCTTTCAGATACCTATTTTTATCCTTCATTAAATTCTTCTTGGAGTGACACAACAGAAATCCCAAAGAAAATCGCCTAGAATAGTTTGCCAAATCTCCTCTCGCTTTTCTTTACATAATGTTATGCAAATCTCAAATTACTGTGCTTCAATTGGGATCAAGATGAGACAAGAAATGGGATAAAGATTATCCCACCTCTGCTGACTGCAAGGACAGTAGGCTGTATGTCCCCTACCAAGGACTACTGCATAGATTTTCAATTGGTGTGACAGTCCCTTTGTTTTTCCTACTTACTGATTGAAAAAACAGACTGAATCCTCCCTAATTTTTGTCCAAAAATGACATCGTGCGATGATAAGCTTAGCCATGCTTGAAAGAGTGCATTCTACAGAGGAATAAATGTGGTTTTAGCCCATGCATGGAGCCGTGCAGAGCCTCTGCAGCTCTTGGTAGGGACATATCTTTAGATCCATGCAGAGCTGAAAGCTGCAGAACTGTGTAGCTTAAAGGAGAGCAGACCTGCCTGTAGCCAGCGTGGATCCCAAAGAATGGAGCCTGCCCAAATTGATATGCCAGATGCGTGTCCCAGGTCCAGGGCTAAGAAACTATTTTATTTTTTTTTTTATGCTGAAGATATTTTTCAGCCATTTGAAGGTTCTTTTTTTTTGTTCTTGCTACATACCAACAATCAGACTTCTGCTTGTAAAACTAGCGTGCCAGTTTCTGGGTTTATTCATATATATATTCATAGATGTCTGGAGTTATTTTTTCTACAGAGGGCAGAATTTGGATCATCATTTCGAAAGCTGAAAGGCTGCTGTATATGCCCAACCTGCCACGTAGGCCTTTTTAATGGCAATATGAATCTGCAATGATCTGGGCACACATTCTGACACCTTTACTTATTTTACACCTAATTCTACACATCATCCCATTGAATGACTTCATTAAATGAGGTCAGAGAATAAATAATTTGAGTATGAGAAGCTAGCCTGTAATTTGCCATTTAGTAGACATGGACTAACAAGGGTTATGGGCTATTTACTGCATTTCCTGGCATTCCGCTTCATGTCTGTCTACATAGGAAAGAGGGTTTTTCAACACACTTAGGATCAGATTTTACTTGTGCTGAATCCTGTCACTTTATTTTCTTCACCTGACATCAGTTTACAGTAAGTGAGAAGTTAGATCATTATATTTTTTTCCCATTGAGATAATCTGTTAATAGTGTGGGAGGACATTATAAATCTAGCTTTGTTTAATTTGTGCTTAACAGCCTGAATCAAACAATTGAGATTGCTCTTCACCAAAGGTAATATTGTGTGTTCTGCTGTAAAATGGAATGTAAAGATACTCCAGCACTGGGAATAATGGTTTTGCTCCTCTTTTCTGCAGCAATATGAGAACTGGCGACCAAACCAGCCAGACAGCTTCTTTTCTGCTGGAGAAGACTGTGTTGTTATAATCTGGCATGAGAACGGGCAGTGGAATGATGTACCATGCAATTATCACCTTACCTATACCTGCAAGAAAGGAACAGGTACAAACTTTCCAATGACAATAGCATAATTCTCTAAATTCTGGTTTTATAAGTTAAAATGACAAATTCTAGATGATTTCTGGTGACCAGTAGAGTGAGCCCTCAACTGAGTTAGCCTCACAAAGTCATTCTTCGTCTGTATCCACGTATTACATCTCTACCTAATCTGCTCTTGAGTCAGGCACAAAAGTGTACAGTTGAAACTCTTCATTAAAACCAGGAAAATTTATTCCTAAGTACAGATCTCAGCAAAAGAGGCATTCATGCACCTCGCAGGCCTGCTTTACTTGCATACCATGAAAATATTACCAACTCCTCTTTCCTGGGATGGCATCACTGTGAAGTATGTGGGGAGCAGAATATTGGTAGGCAGGCAGAGCAGGCAAGTGACCACTGGTATGCGGCTAGCTTTTCACCTTCAGTTGAGCATACTTTTCACCCATCAAGTAATGCTGACCTTTGTCTTCCTCTTTTCCAAAGCCCTCCAGTTTAATGGCACCACTGGAATATGAAAAGCGCAGTTGGTTTATACACTGTTAGAGCTGATATTTACAGGAAACCTGACTGTTACCAGGAGCTGTACAACAATACTTTAGGAATTGCCTGTGCCTCTTCAGACTGGGAAAGTAAAGAAACAGCCAAAATCTTGTGTGCGCTCCGTTGTTCCCAATTACCATTTACATCTTTTTGTTAACATGTTCTCTGGGCCTTGACAGATCCATCAGTTTTAAGTGCTTTCAAAATGTCTATTGTTGAGGAAGATATGAGAAGTATTGAAAATTAGACTTTTTTCTTAAATGCCTGTAATAACTTGACTGGTTTTCAGGTTTTGCAGCTTTCCAGTGAAAATCACTTCTTTGTGTGAGTATGCAAGCCTTTTTGGCTCAAATTTACATCAGAAATTTAAACCAAAAAGACAATATGAACCACATTATCTGCTGTTTTCCAATTTTCATCATTACTGTATTTGGTCTACAAGACTGAAGAACTACAGAAAAGACTGTTCTCCCTGTCCTTATTTGGATGTGTCTCTTGGGAGTCTAACTGAGGTCCCTTGACATCTTCCCTAAGCCAGGGTTTAGAGGTCAGTACCATATTCAGAAGTGCATTTACAAACTGATGTTTTGGGTTGTGTTCTCTCTTCTTTTCAGTTGCTTGCGGTCAGCCTCCTGTTGTGGAAAATGCAAAGACCTTTGGGAAGATGAAACCTCGTTATGAGATCAACTCTCTTATTAGATATCACTGCAAAGATGGTTTCATCCAGCGTCATATTCCAACCATCCGCTGTCAAGGGAATGGAAGATGGGATATGCCTAAAATTACTTGCATGAATCGTGAGTTCTTTGAAAGCAACCCAGTGCTGGATCAGAAACAATAGACTAATTTAAGATAATTAAGTTATGAACATATGTTTTAAGAGAAGTGCAAATCTGGTATGACAGATTGTGACAGCAATACTGGTCACTCTGTCTGTAGCAAACAATATCAGGCCTGCAGAAACGATTAAGATTCTTTTAAAGTAAACAACAACGCTCTTACAAAGCCCCTGAACTCAAAAGGTTCCTAATAACACTAACAATTCCTTCTGCAACTGTGGTCTAACTGAGTGTATGAGATGCTTCTCCTGTCTGTAACATGGTCATAGTACCAGTTAATCATTTGATAACCCTCTAATTAATCAAGAATAAATGGAACTGTAATGTGAACTGTAGATAGCCCACGCATAGTTAAATAATTTGAAATTAATTTCCCTTTTTTCCTCCTTTTCATTGCAGCGTCCACATACCAAAGGACTTACTCTAAGAAATACTACTATAAACATTCTTCATCAGGAAAGGGAACATCATTAAATTCATCAAAACACTATCATCGCTGGATCAGGACGTGGCAGGACTCAAGGCGCTGAGAGCTAAATGGTGAATGGAGATTTCCACCATTTCAGCCAAAGTCATAACTTTCTGTGCCTTTTCTATCACTTATAGGAGTATTATGAAATTGTTTTGAAACTATGGACTGCGGTATTCACAATGCATTTTGCAAAAATATGGTGTTTATCAGAAAATTGAAAAAAAAAAAAAAGAAGTGCTTATGGGGATAAAAGGAAACCATTTCCAGCCTATAAAGATTATTAGTTTTCTATATGCCATCAGTGTGGACCATTTTATGATATATACCAGCCTTCTGCAATATTTAAACAGCTCGATTTTAGCACCAATGAAAATGTAAATAAGATGATTTTAATGTTGTTTAATTGTGTGTTGTTTTTAAAATCCTGTATATAAAATGAAAAGTCACACTAATTTCAGGCATATTTATGGTTAGAATGGCCTCAGAGGTCTTCAGTCATTTATGACATTGTTTTTATGTTGTTTACCTAGGCTGGAAATGGTTGAAATAACTTCACTGACTGAAATTTGCTATTATCAGGTGAAGATAAACACACAAGTTACATGACTTTTTTTTTTTTTTAATGGGAGCTGTGCCAATTCCCATCCAAGGTACAGTTTGTGTTCATATGATGCAAAGTTTAGACAGAGCACATAAAAGTGTCATGAAGCATGAATTAAGGACTGCAGTGTGGAACTTTTTTTCTGCTGTCCATTCCAGCTTCACCATTCACGGGGAAGGACCGCATGGAGGAGTTGTGTATGACAAGGAGGGCCTGTAAAAATCCAAGTGCTAATACATTAACTTTATGAACCAGGGCCACTTTTTTGAAAAGACAAAAAAAGAAAAAAAAAGAAAAAAAATTACTTTCACGACATTAACCACAAGGTCTATATTACAGGTCTCTGCATTCTAAAATGGAGATGGACCTGGTGTTTGGGGGATTTTTTTGTAAAAAACAAACAAAAATCAAAAAAGTAAATAATTTTGTATATATAACCATTTTTTAATCTTTTTATAAAGTAATGAATGTTTGTGTATGAATGCTGCAGCTGTGAAGCGTACATAAATAAATGAAGTAAGCCATACTGATTTAATTTATTGGATGTTATTTTACCCATGCAAAGAAGATTAAAAGAGCTCACCAGTGCAGTATTAGCCCCTGAGCTCCACTTTTGGAACCATCTTTCATTTCAACTGCTGTTTTCCTGGAGAACAAAATTCCTGCTAAACAGGATCATTTGTTTGTGGTTAGATGGGTGAGAACTGTGTGACTTACAGAAGAATCAGAATCTTGGCTTTCTAGAAAGAAGTGTGTGCACAAGGAGATTATAGATTGTAGTTGGTACAGTGTGTATGTAGGAGTTTTCTATTATGATTTCTTACCCTGGTCAGGTCGATAACTGACCTGGATGTGTACAGTAAGTGTAGAAGGTAACGTTTGAAACGACCTCTCCACAGAAAAGACTGTTATTTCTGCAAAGTGCCTTGCACATCTTTGGGCACAGGAAAAAAAGAAAAGAAAAAAAAAGTGAAAATAAAGAACAGTAAGTTCCCTATGATATACCTTTTAAGATAACATTACAAATACAAACACAGATGGGAGGTTTACACCTTTGTGTTAGTGTGGGGATATGATGCAAAAAGTTGAAAGGGAAAGGAAAAGAATTGAAACCCAGCCAACATGTAAGAGGTTGTACCAGGCAGAGCTGCCCATGGATTGACCTTGCCATAGCTCGCTGTGAACAGTAATTACAGTTCCAGATAACATCTCTTAAGAAATTGCAGTTACTGCTCCACTGAGTGTACCCAGTCTTTGTGCGTTCAACGTGGCAGTGTGTCACTATGTTGGCCGGTTCATTCCCCACCCCTCGCCCCCAAACAATGCACATAATACTTTTCTCTATTTATATTATTATCTTGTATAGTGTATAATGTGAATGTCTGGTTTTTTGTGAATGAAAGTCTAAAATCTTTGTAACTTTTATATCTGCTTCTGTTTCACCAAAGAAACAAGGTTTTGCTATACTGTGACTTGTCTTGTTATTGCATGTCTTCCTGTTTAAATCTATGCAATGTGATTTTTTTCATATGAATACAATTAGACTGTCAGGTACTTCACAATTATCATGGGCTTAGTCAAGTGCCCACTGGAGTCAAAGAGAGTCAGCTGGCTGAACTTTAGTAGGTGCTGGATTTGACTTTATATGAGCAGCTCTAGGGGATATTTTAAGATATACATTGTATGTTTTGAAGTTGATTATTGCTTGTATAAGTCAAGGCTCTGTTCATAAATATACAGTATTCTACACATCACTTCCTTGTACCAGAAACATACAGAACAGAAAATATATTTTAACACTTTGCAAACTTGCTCACCATATGTATAAAAAACCCTGCATAGATTTGTTGTTTTCATGTCTACTTGTTGGATTTAAACAATGTTGTAAGGCATTCAAATAACATTGTGATTGTAGTTTTAAATAGGTTAGATACACTGCTTATATTGATTTTTTTCACCTCCTATTATGCATAATAAAATAGGACTGACAACGTTCCTTATTAAAAAAAAAAAAAAAAAAAAAAAAAAAACAAAAAAAACTTATTCCCCATGCTTGTTTTT
>VYXH01001346.1:117791-127926 GCA_013397275.1 Burhinus bistriatus | reverse complement strand
ACTAAAAAAACCTGTTACCCATGCTTGTTTATTTAGACAGAGGATGGAACTTTATTCAGCTCTGGAGACTTTTTCTCATCCTGATCTAAACCCCAAATGTTCCAATACTAACTGCCTGCAAAATGCACCCACTCATATCACAAAGTTAGGTCTGCTGTGAAGCCAGGTTGTTATCACAGTGAGTGTCGTGATTCCTTTATGTGGACCATCTCTGAACTCCAGTATACGGAAGCGTGTTGGGATTGGAGTAGAGGGATAGAAGACAAAACTAGAGATTTAAATATAATTTTTTCTGAGTAAGTGTTTCTTAGCTCTTCTTTCTTGCCTTTAAAGATAAACTAGAATTATTTTTAACTTATTTTTCAAAGTTACCCTGCATCTACTGCAGAGATAGAAGAGACCACTTCAAAACTGTGTTTTACAACTACAGGCAAGACAAATATCAGAGTAGTATTCCTATAGTAATCTCCCCCTGTTGTGTAAGTATTAACCTTTTTGTCTCTACCAACACGTTGTCTGCCATTTAAAAGGATACAGAAACAGCTGTAGACTAGGAGCTGGAAAGGTTAGGAGGGGATGGGGCATTGATGATTAGAGTCATTAGCTTAGAGGAGTTCAGATGCACACTGCACGTCTTGGGTTGCCAGCAGCACATGGAGTATTTTGTTCAACCAAGGCTCAGGCTGCAGGTTTGCGCACAAAGCTCAAAATGCCACGTGAGAGCAATTGCATTTTGTGTGCCCATGAAAATCTCTGCAGAGTAGCTATTATTCTTCTGAACATCTTCCTGTCCTTTCAAATATTGACAGTATTTGACTTCCTGGCGTGAACCTGCAGAGGTTAACACCACACAGGACAGAAATAAGCCAGGTCACCTATTTCAGTAGAGCTTCTCAAATAGCAAGAGAAGGTGCTGTTCAGGGGAAACATGCCTATATTACAGCTATGCCCTGAGAGACGCACAACTTCTTGAAGCTCGGGAGAAGGAGATAGCTCCCTGAGGGCAGATCTCCTTGTGGGACGTCACTGATTTCTATGGGTTCTCTTGCCTGCAATGTTGCTGCAAGTAGCGAGAGACTGGGCATGGACAAACTATGTAAGAGAAAACACAAGTCCCTGGAAATACAAGAGGCAGGCCAGCAAAGATAGAAAGAGTTTAGCAAGGGGCTGCCAATGGAAAGGATAGCCTGCAAAGGGGGCTTTGCAGCCAGAATGTTCTTTATCAGGGCTGGAGAAACATCGTCTGAGGCTTAAGCTATGGGTATCCTTAGGGTCCATGTCTGTAACACTTTTTTAAGTGAAAGGTCTCATTTCTATAGGCAGCGTCTTTGAAGCAGAAACATTCACTTGGCAATGGGAGGCTGAAACTGCAACAGCTGGTGCAAGTTTGAGCTGTAAAAAGCTCAGCAGCACAGTGGCCTGGGGTGACTGAGGAGGAAGTGAAGCAAGAGGAGGAAGAGGAGCAGGAGCAGCTACTAATTTAAAAGCTATTGTGTAACTTCTGAAAACCTGGATCCTGCTAAGAGCCCTAAGAGCATGACTTTTGGATGTAATTAAATCCTCAGTGAAGCTCTGTACCTCTAGTAAGTTTGGGTTTTGTTTTTTTTCTTTTTTTCCCACAGTGTGGATGCTGAATTTTTGCATTTAGAAGAGCTATGTTTTTGTCTGCTAAGAAGTCCTGCTGCTGTTCTGCCTCCAAAAAACCCCCAGACGGTTCCTCCTCAGAGTGAGTAGGGCTGCTGAAGGAGCAGCAGCCGCAAAGATGCCTCCTAGGGCTTCTAGGCAGAACTGTGAACTTCAATGGCATTTGTAGGCAGAGGGGTATGAATCATTTCTGGTGTGAACCAGAGGTATTTCTTAGTCCAGATGGTAGGGAGAAAGAGTGGTCATGCTCTTGGCTCAATTAACAAGGCTTGCAACAGGCTGTCCTGTCCTCCAGAGGCAGAAGATGACTAAGCTGTCTGTAGGCTTCAGTTCTCCAGGTAGAAAACTGCTCCTTCACCAGGGAATGTTTAAGGTTTAGCATACCAAAAATGACTGGAAAAATACCTGGGTTCAGTGCGGCTGTGTTAATACACAAAGGCAAACACATTCTTTTTCAGAGAAAACATGCAACTTTTGTATTACGGATTGTAAGCAGTAATGTGCGTAGGCCTTGATGAGCACGCTGTTTTTCCTAACAAACGATGAAAGGGATAAAAATGATGTTTGGACGAAGCATGGACAAGAGCTTACAGGCCACACAAAGTGGTTAGCATTGTCAAGCCAAGAGGTATAAGTCATTGTAAGGACAGAATTATTATCCAGAAAAAGGTGTATCATTTGAACACTGCAACAGTAGACCTGGAAGTCAAATAAATATTTTCAAGCGGAGAAGCCATCAGCTGTTACTGCTATAGAAGCTAAGTTACTGTTTAAATGCAGATAAAAAAGAGAAATGGGACCTTGAGATGTATTAGCAAGGAATTTACTGCAAGGGTGGGAATAGTTTCATGATACTACCAAAATGCCTCCGGATTTCCAGCTGCCAATAGCCAGGAGAAATGAACTGGAGCTGGAAATGGTCCAGCAGCCTGCTTGTGGGATGGTTGGAAGACTGGAAAGGCTAAAAGGAAGGCAAACACTGGTGGTGGTCCTGCACAGAAGCAACAGTCTTAAGGAGCAATTACATGACTTCTGGTTTTAAGCTCTAGAAGTCGCATCATGTAGTGGTGAGAAGTCCTGTGACAGTGAAAGTCCTTATCACTTTAAGACAGGAGATAATCAATTTAGGAAGGGGAATAAACGGTGTAGTTGTCTTTGGTAGCAAGAGAATGGCAGGAATTTTCGTCCTGTGTTTCTTAAACCACAGTGGTTGGGGTAATAATTACACGTAATATTCCTATGTGGTAGGGAAACAAGTAACGCAGAGGCTTGACAGAGGTCGTACACAAAGATCTGCAGCAGATCCAGGCAATGAGTCTGTGTTGACTAAGGGCTCCATTCCTTCACAGGTTTAGAAAAAAAAAAAAAAAGAGTGGCTTTTCTAAGCAGGTGATGGAAGTTTTGATTCCAAAGGTAGTATGATCCCAGGCTGCTCTCTTCAGAGTTAAAACAAATCTTGAGCTCACCCATGTAAAACATCTTTGTCAATATATTTTTCTAATAAGCTTAGAAAAGGGGAAAAAAACAGCAGATATTGCTGATAGTGCTGTTTGCTTGCTGAATAAAAGACGCCTTTGATCATGAAAGCCATACCTGTTCTTCCACTGCAGCTTGCTCATCTTGAACCATGGCAGCTCCTAGATACGCGCAAATCCTGACTGAAGACAGTATACGGCAGGGTGACAGGGCCAGTGACTGCTCCCAGTACACTTTCCATATTGAACTCTCGACAAGAGAGGAGGCGGCCCCCAGCTTCCCACGGCTGCACAGACGATGCTGAACCTGCATTACTGGTAGCATGAGGTAGCTGAGATGTGCAAGTGCCAGGCTGGACCTCATGCCCCGTGTCTCCCAAAAGGGCGTTTGAGTGGGAATGTGCGCTCTATTGACAGCACCAGTAGACTTCAGTAGATTTCAAACCATGCTGTGGCCCTGGGCTAGTATTGCACTTTGAAAACAGCTGATGGTACAGGGCTGAAATGTGAGGTATTCCCTTTTGCTTTTGGCAAAAATAAAGATGTTTTCCTCTCAGTAGGCTGAACCAGATTTCAGGGTATAAAGAAAATCCTAAATCCAGCACAGTGTCATTCATCCTGGTACCCAAATCAAGTGCAGCCCATGGAGTCTTGCAGAAACTGTCTGCGTTAGGAATCACTGCAAGAGGATCTGCAGCATGTTGGAGCAAAGGTTGGTCTGCTTGCACTGTGTCATCACTGACAGAGACCAGCGGAAGATGCTTTAAGGAAAAAGGCATGATTGGAAAAAGTGATGTTTTGATCCCTTCTCTCCTGTGTCCTTCCCAGACCAGCAGGCTGGCTCCCTCCCCAGGAGCATGCTTTCCAGACTGACATTTTCAAAGGCAGAGTACCAAGGACAAAAATCAGCAGAAAATAATATTGCTATGAAAGGGAATTGTTATGTCAGGGAGAAAAATTCAAGAAGAATGATGGGAGGAAAAGCACCTGGGCATTGATTTGAAAATGGAAAAACAATCCACGTTAACTGTGTATTAGGGAGGAATTTTAATTTATACCAGTGAATTTATACCAACCAGACAGTGATATCCCCAGTATATGCATATCAGTATAATAGCTACATATAATATAAAGCATATGCTACTGAAGTTTTTGATAAACTGGCCTAAATGTGTGTGCTCTTTGTTTGGTAGTAGTTTTGGTTGCACTCTATGGTTACAGGTGTTTTTTTAAAAAGCTACTTCAATCCTTCAAGACTTTATTTAAGATAGACCTTTTAGCCTGTGTTTGCCCAAGTGGGATACACTTTCAGTCTCTCTCTAGTTCTTGAAAATTGTTAGGAACAGCTGTTTGTACTTGTAAAGTCAAACATTTGAGTTTAAAATGATAGGCAATGGGGACACAAAAAGATTTTTCAAGATGCCTGAAGTGATGTTAACATACCACTGAAGTGAAATGACTTCTAAAGATAAGGGAAGAGCTTAGGACATCCAGCATTATTTACTGTCACTCTTGAGTGGAAGATTCCTCTTGAAGAAGAGATTCCAAGTATGAAAGCTAAAGAAAAGCTTGGGGTTTAGTCTATAAAATCATTTTGAGTTTTACAGTATACTGGATACTAGCTAACATGTAATTACACAGAGAAGTGAATTTACCTTTACTTTTTAGGACACCGTTTTATCGTTGTATATAGTAAAAGCTTCATTTTTCAGGGGTAAAAAATCAGATATGTGTATTTTGATTGACTCGAAATAGTGAGTCCAAGGCATCATTAACAGCATCAGGGGTAACCTTAGAGGAAAAAAATACTTGCCAAAGGACAAGTGAATGAAATTACAGAAGCCCAACCTTTTTTCTCTTGCCCTGCCCCAGGTGACTCCAGACATGGCTTTGATCTTAAAAAGGCCACAGTGTTGGGGATTGCTCCAGGCTGCTGAGGATGGCTCTGGAGCAGCAGGAGTGCAGTGCTAGCATGGGATGGCAGGGTAGTGCCATAACAGGGAGAAAGCAGGACAACTGAAGGTGGTGTCACCAAGCCAATGCAGGAGCAAACCCCCTGCCTGGACAAGCCCCATGCCATGGAGAAGCAGCTACAGAGCCCATGAGAGCTGTCACCTTGTGCTGGCAGGCAAAGGACCTCAAACCTTGCCTGATGTGATTCGACTAGTGGTTGTGGCTGTATGAAGGACCATGATGTTGCTATCAGGCTAACTCAATTCTAAAATGGCCGAGGTAATGCAATGGTAACCCCTGTTAAATTTGTGGCAAATGATCATACATACGGTCAAACAAATCATCAGGACAGTTTCAGTTCATTTCTCGGGGAGAAACTTTCTGTTAAAGGCTTTTCAAAAGCGGGTGCAGATCAAAACTATTGTCCCCGCATGTAGCAAAGTCAGCTGCTCTGCTGCATTCATGGCTTGGGGTAGCCACCTTCCCTCCAGGCTGTATCTACTCTGAACCATCCTCGGCTGCTGCAAAGTTCACAGATCATGCTCTTCCTGTGCAAAGAAATAATATTGCATATTAAAAAAAATCCTGTCAACCTCTATGATGATAATCCACCAAAATTAACACATTATTTTATTTTCCTTTGGTTTTCTTACCTTCTTACAAGAGTCTGGTGTTTTCTGTACCTGGAAATCCAGGATTGCCTCTTGATGTCTTCTGTGACCTCCTTATGGCAGTTACACCTCTTTTGATCTTGGCCCATATGTATTCTGTGTGATAGCCAGAGTGTAAATGCCGCTAGCTGATCTCACACCATGGAAATAATCCTTTTTGGCTGTAAATTTTCAACTCATTCTTCACTGACGGTGAGCAAAGTGCTCAGAAGGGAAACAAGTAATTTCTGTGTAGTACAAAACTTTTTTCCTTTCTCGTCTCTGCTATATCACTATTTATATAACCAGTAGTCTTAGCATTTAACTGCTCCTATCTCCTTACTTTTTATAAAAGACGTTTTTGAGACCTCTGTGACTTTGGATATGACAACGGTAATACCGCAACCTGACCCTTCATGGTCAAGTGTCTTAAACAAACTCAGCTTTCGACATATGTCAACAGCTATCCCTCCATCTCACCCAAGAAGTGTGATTCATTAGTTAATGCTCTCTAGCTTTCACAAATTAAAAAATGTTGACAGATTTTTTGAAATTATGCATTGTGTATCATAAGAAGTCTCTCTCCCGGGGTAGGGAAAAACTACAAATATTAAGTAGCTTTAATCCCACTTTATTAGTGCAAATCTTTGTCTGAAATAGTTATGTCACTTATTTTAGGAACAGACTAAATCAAGAGTAAATGGAATGTTACATTCTCAAAACTGGAGAAATCAAGTTCACCTTTTATCAATTATATTGCCTTACTCCAACCACAGACTCTTCAGACGGAAGTTATGCCATGACCAGTTTTGTGACATATGGTGTAGGTAACGGTTAACTCAAAAACTGAGTGCCTTTCTGCAGCTATTTCCCAGTATTTCATGCATTCACCCAAACGTTTGTGTGTTTCTGTGTGAACTGAGTGCAGGAAAAACTCAGCAAGGATTGCCACGAAGAAGTGTGAACGTACTGTTGTACTAGATCATTAGCAGAGTTGTCCGGTATTTGTTCTCAGATACTGTAAATCATCCATGATATGAGATTCAAGGATAACACAAAGGCACAGACATGTGCTGAAGGACTGATGCAAAATCATTGCTGGAAGTATCACAGAAAGCAGGGCAGAGGAGGAATCTTTTGCCGTGATTTATTGTAGACTTGTTTTGTGGAGGTAAATAAACCCATTTGAAACTTGGCCCAGAATATGTATGAATAAACTGGGATTTAATTGTACAGTTGAAGGAAGAAGGCATCTTCCCAAATCAAGGGACTGGTACCCCCCTTAATTTGGATCTTAAATACCCAGTTTTGTAATGACTCAACCATTTTATGACAAGTACAACTCCAGTCTGACCTAGCAGCACAGCTTGCTCGTTGGGTAGGTTTAGTTAGCGAAAGTTTTGGCGTCACATTTGAGAGCTATTCCTATGCTCATTAGCCTTGGAGCACAACGTAACCAGGGTCTAATGTAATGCCTGTACATCGCTTTTCCCCCCCGACCCAGTATTGACATTTTGGGGTGTGGGTGACTAGATGCGGCAGGAGGTTTGTTACCCCTCGTGGGGGGTGGCAGTGNTCTTGAACCGGGGAGCCCAGAACTGGACACAGCACTCCAGGTGCGGCCTCACCAGGGCAGAGTAGAGGGGGAGGATAACCTCCTGTGACCTGCTTGCCACACACCTCTTGATGCACCCCAGGATGTCACGTCTGAGGGGCAGCTTGCACCCTGCCACAGGTACCAACGTGCTCCAAAAACAGCCCTGCCTGAAGTGAGAAGCTGTATTTGCTTGGGATCTCTCACTCTAAATTGAGCAGGGACAGTTGCACCCACTGCTGAAAAGGCCATCTGGCATCTCTCGCTTGCAGTCAGGAGGTTATGGGGAAAAATGTTTGCCCCCAACATGTAAATTCAGCAAGGATGGGTCGTACAACCTAACATAGCACGTGGAAATGTAAGCACAAGGAGGCATTTCATTCAGCCTTCCCATATCAATGGGGGAAAGCATCAATTTTAGCACAAACATTACAAATGCATATATATGTATAGCATGACTGGATAAGAAAGAAGAGCAAGAGACTAGAGAAATATTATGAAAAAAATCACTGTCTGGGGATAAGTTTTGGTAGACAACAGTAAGTCTTCTTCCAAGATCAGCCTCTCCACATCCAAAAGTGAGGCAAGCTCCGAGAAGTATTGGACTACATGGATTTTACTGAAGTTTGTGACTTCTTCAATTTCACACATGCACAAAAATTAAACTCATGTAGTTATACCCCAGGGCAAAACATCTCTGGAGGAAATATCCAGCAGGATGACAATAGCAGAATGGAAATCTTTGCATTTTAAGGGACTGTATCTCTCTCTTTTCTACCCTTGCTGCAGCAGACACATAGTTGCCTAATTTCTGAGATACAGTCAGTCAGGGAGTTAGAGGTGAAAGAATTTTATTTGCTTCCCTGTATTATTTATTTAAAAGTAAAACTGCTTATTTAAAGTTCCAAAGTGGGGGGCGGGGAGGAAGTCAGGAAAAAACAAAAGGGAAAAAGAATTTTCTCAAAATCTCACAGGGAGAAAAACAGAGGAGATATTTGATATCATTAGGGAGAATTTATCACCTTAAAAATTATTCTTGTTGGTGATGGATTCCCTAGTGGCTCAGAGACTTTTTTTTTTTTAAATAAGATCTAGTCAAGGAGGGGTCAGATCTTAAGACGCCTTGCAAATCTACAGCATACTTTTTTGGCCAGTGAGAATTACTATTGCTTTTCAAATATTCAAAGGATTTCTTTGGGTAACTACAACGTCAGTTTTATATCATCAGCAGATTTACATAATCTGCGCTGACATGGACCAGAGTCAGGAAGGAAAAAATGGAATAGCTTAAAAAATGAGTGTACTAGTAGCTAATCATAGGTACAGTGTATGAGAAATTCCAACAAGCCGTATTTTTTATAGCAGCGTACTGCTTCAAGATACTGCATGGAAATATCTTCTGTCCAAGGATCATGAATAAATGCATAACCATGAAGAGCTTGGTCTTACAAGATTTTAGCACCTCCTCATACTCCTTCTTCAAGTAGACTTGGGCTGGTGCAAACTAATTTTCAATATTAAATGGTTCAGTATACCTGGGATTTGAGGCTTTGCTCCCATATTTATTAATGTAATAAGTATCTTATTGTGCAATCTGATTAACTTTATACCCAGAGGCAATGTTTATCAATATAAAGCCAGAGACAACTAAATAAACAAATGATGAAATGTTCATGTTTTGCTTCATTGTGTGTTCAGGAGCAAGTTCAAAATGGCTGGGTTAAAGAGGAAAGCTGTAATACATGACTATCTGCAATATCAAACATTCATACACGAAATGCATATAATGACGAAATTCTGTTTACCGTGAGCTTAGTCTAATTTCAGTTTTTAGGGCTTGTATTTTGTGGGAGCTAAAAGTGCACCCATGAAAGCAGAAGTGGAAGCTTAGCCAAGACCTCAGAAATATTGCAGATGGATGTAAAATTTGGTGTTACTGTTGATAACCTCCGGCCTTTCCAACTTCCCTCTATGGTGACTATGGGATGCTGGCATCTGTGTTTGTGTCGGGGGGATGATGCATCCTCTGACTCTGCAGGCCACTGTCTGCTATTAGTGCTTGGCTGTAGTTTGGTATATTATAAACTTACTATGGTGATGTCCCTTTTGTCTACACGGGTCTCCATCTGCTCACTTTGGCACTTGGCTTAATTCAGTATTGTAGAAGTGGCTTTGGAGGCTCCTGGTACCCATCCCTGTCTTTCAGCCACCACTGGCACCAGGCGCATCTCAAAATCCCTTCCTCCCCTGGTTGCTGCAGATTAGTCTTTCCCCAGCTCTCCTCCCATGTTGCTAATCAGGCCTTTAATCTGTAACACGAGGAACCTCCACAGCTCCTGGACCCCACCTTATGGAGGGCTTTGGGAATGGGAGAGAGATCCTGCATCTCCTCTGTTTGCAAATCCTTTCTGAATCTCCAAGGCTTGGGTCTCCCGAGCCACCTTGATGGCCAAAATGCCAGTGTAGACTTTAATTTTCTACCTGTTATGACAATATCCTTCTCTTGGGCCTCGGCATTGCATCATGCATTGCTGATGTGTTCATTGGACACTGGTATTAGGATGCTTTTTCAGCCTTGTGTTTTAACCTTGTCAGGTTTTCTAAAAGCCTTCTCTTGCTCTGTTGATGCTCTTACCCTAATCAGATGCAAGCAACTTGACTCCCGAAGCTCTATGCCCTCACATGACCTGAGCTCCTCCACATCACTAAGAGATTGGTCTCTACCCCCACACACCCCACTGGACCAACAGGCTACACACTTATATCTCAGTCTTAAGAAAAAGGCAAAAGCTCCCATTGTAAATCGAATTAAATATCCT
>VYXH01001346.1:60149-113518 GCA_013397275.1 Burhinus bistriatus | reverse complement strand
GTGGCTGGACGGCGTTGTCAATGCTCCTCTCATTCCCTGCTTAGTCCCATCAGAGGGGACTCCTGCATCCGCAGAAGCCCCATCAGAGGGGACTTCTTCTGCCGCCCACTCAGATAAAAAAAAGCGACCGGGTGAGCAAAGACTTGCCGAAGCCAGGGCGCTGAGGTTGCCTTCGGAAGCGGGGTGGAAGCCAGAGCGGGCTTGTCCTTCAGGAGAGCCGACGCTAGATGTCACACGGAGGAGGGTTATTGCATGGGGTCCTCCACTCCCTGCTCTGGAGGGGCTCCCGGTGCCAGATGCCGAGGCAGGGGGGACAGCCTGCGAAAAAGCGATTTTTTTTTTTTTTTTCCTGCTTTACCTTGTTTTTACGTCTTTAAGCTGCAGCTACGGGTTAATTAATAATCGACCAGCAACTCTACAAACATCCACTACTATAGCAAATAAAACCAATGCATTTCATACGTTATCTGAAGGAGAATGTAAACTATTCCTGACGCAGGATCGACAGCTGAGATCGGGGTTCTCTGTTTCCAGACCCCATCTAGACTTCAGCATGCCTCTGTTTTAATTAAGGCATGCTTAGGGTCGTTTGAAGTGGGTAGACTGCCATTTGTGGTTTCAGACATTTGGGATTGTTGGTGGAAGTTGCTATAGAAATGCAAGTTCTTGCTGCAATTACTGACAATGTGGAAAATTCAGATGATCCCAAAGCTGCACTAGATGCTTCAGATAAATCACATATATTTTCTGTACACAGAGAGCTGTCTGACTCAATTTTAACTGTTCATCTTCTCTTTTCATTAATATCCCAGTTCTCATGCCACATTAGGTACTGAAAAGAACAGTGAAATGTATGAGTTTGTACATCGGTCTTGGTAACTCTTTCTTTTTCCTAGCTGTAAAGATCAGTAGCTTTATTAGTTAAGGTTTGAGCCTTAAATTTTCCCAGAATTATGTAGAATTCTACAAATCATATGTGCAATCTTTTTATTATTTAATCTTTGGAGACTTTTTGGGGCAGAGGGGCAACTGTGTATCTCTTATTTGTATTAAAATCACTACAGCTGCCCAGTGGTGGTGTGTGAGTTGTTCTGAAGTTCATTTGCAGAGTTTGGCTGCTTTTATTACTGAGTAATCATTTTAAATATTTCGTTGATGCCTGGGACCTGGACCCTGAAACTTTACAATCATATATTTTGTTATTCTAATCATCAACAGAGAAAAATAGATGCTGTTTTTATAGCTGCCATTATCTCTTAAATTTTAAAGTTTTTGAGAAAAGAATTTATCTGTGATACGGAAGAATTTGATCGAAACAACATAGATTTGCTAGTAGAAGTGTGCTAACTTGAAAGTGTAAGGAAAAATACCCTGTGGTGTAAGCTCAGCAAGTCCTCTGTATTTGCAGGCATTTAAATCTTTCAAGTGGCTTCCTCCAGCGAGATAAAGCCCCCTCATTTTCTTTTTCAAGCAACAGCAGCAGCCCACGTATATCTTTCCCTGCCACTTTCCCCACCCTGGGTCTGTGAATTAGCACATGAAAAATACAAGTTTACAGTATTCATGGAAATGGTAACCCCAGCGAGGGAAAAAAATCCCAGGTATTCTAGATTGGTCTCTGTCATGGGTCTCTGCCAATGTGATGTGTTAGTGCGGGCACACTGTCTGAGATGCTGTGGTACAGACATGCTTGTTGTGAATATAATGCTTGAATTCTGTGAAGCTCAGGGAATATGCAGAGGCAGACCATGATTTTCCTGCCACACTAATTTGTAAACAGAGCTGCACAGGGCAGGGGTAGGAAAGTGAGTGCTTGCTGCTGCTCCTGCTCCGGCTCCTGCTGCCGAGCACAGGTCTAGTGTTAAGTCAATGGTTTAGTGAAAAATTGTGTGCACAGAAAGCAATGATCACTTGAGGCTGGGAAAAAGGCTACAGGGAGACATTGACAAGTTCTGTATCATTGTGAGAAGGAATGGCTAACAGCCAATGCTGGAGAATGATAAAGAATAAAGCAAAAACCTTTTTCATCACCTGTACAATTACCACTGAAGCGAATAGGAACTTGTGAATTTTCTGTGGCTTGGTATTACCAAGATAAAGATGGACACGTTTCTAGAAGTGAAGTACTGAGCAGGAGTACGTGGTACCTGGTGAAGGTTGAATGTCCCATGGTAGCAGAAGGTCAGTTTCCACCTGGGCTGGCTTCCCACCCATCTCCCAAGTCTGACCATGACATGTAGCAATCAGGAGGGCTTGCAGGACATCAGCCACCCCTCCTTCTTTGAAAACCTGTTTCAGCACACCAAAGTCAGCACCCAGGAGCTGGACTTTGATGTTCTATCTGGCACTGAGTCCTGCCAATGAATTTTTTTTAAAGGTTTACAGTTTTGGTCTCAGAATACTTCTGAACCTCCATCCCAGCTAAACAGTGGTGCCGTTTCTGGAAAGGCAGCCTTCTGGGTCAGATAACGTCATGGGGTCATAAATGATGTAGAAAATTGTGACTGGAATAGTTAAAATGCTGAATTATCATGACTTTTTACAATTAGTTGGTTGCCTGGGGTAAGAAAAAGGTGTTGCCTCATAAAAAGTATGGTTGAACTACTAAACCAGAAATATGTAATGAAAGAAAGAAAAACAGAGGGGTTAGTATTCAAACCTGTTTGGTTGTGGATATTGTTTTGAGTTCTGGTTTGATGTAGAAATGAGACTAGAGGCTATCTACAGAGGGTGGAAGCCAGCATTTCAGAAACATGGCTACACTCTGATCTCACAAGATCTCTACTACATTTGGTTGTAACATATCATTAATAACGTCTCAGAAAGGGATAGACTTGCTTCTCAGTTTGGACAGACCTGAAAACTTGTACCAGTCACCGTAATCCTAGGGTATTCAGAGCTGAGGTTGGTGTGCTAAAAAGCAAGGGGGTCCACCCTTCTGTCCCCTTCCCAGGGACTAACTAGGATGGCAACGCCAACGCTCCCAGAGCCCTCATCTGGAGCATTTGATGGATTGTCTCCATGGTGAGTGAGGCACTGGTGGGGCAACAAAAATCTCTGACCCCTGCTAGAAAAGGGTTCAACATCAAAAAAGAAATTTCAAAAACAAAGTATTTCCATTCACTAGAATTTGCATTTCTAAACTTAATGTGACAGTAGTGCAATATATTATTGAAAGTGTGACACTGTCATACCTTCATTTACTTAGAATCACAGAACAGCTGAGGTTGGAAGGCACCTCTCGAGATCACCCCATGCAAACCTCCCTGCATGAAGACGGGTCAACCAGAGCAAGCTGGCCAGCGGTTTTGAGTACATCCGCGTATGGAGACTCTACAATCTCTCTGGAAATCCCATTCCAGTGTTTGACCACCCTCACAATTAAAAATGTTTTCTTGTGTTCAGATGGGTTTGTTCCTGTTGCTTCTTGTCATGTTACTGAGCATCACTGAGAGGAGCCTGGCTGTTTTCTTTACTTCTTCCCATCAGGTATTTATACTCATGGATAAGGTCTCCCTGTGCTTCCTCTTCTCCAGGCTGAGCAGTCTCATCTCTTTCAACCCCTGCCTGTATGACAGATGCTCCAGTCCTTTAGTCATCTCTGTGGGCTGTTGCTGGACTCCCTCTGGTATTCCCTTGTCTACAGTAATATATAGATACATTTATATGAATATACAAGGTGTTTGTGTGTGTGTATGTCATTAAACAAAAATATTTATTGCAAGCCATATCCTAAAGTTGATGTCCTCAAGAGACTTGCAGGGATAATCACTTGCTTCTTCTTCACAGGGCGTATATTCTTCACAGAGGCATCAGAGAGCCAATTTTGTGCATATGTTACATACCTAACATAGAGTGGATACTTGCTGCAAGAAGAAACAAGTTCAAACTGAAGTGTATCCAGAATTTAAATTTGTTATGGTACAACCACAAAGGTCAGATGCAGATTAAGTAGGACTGGGAAGAATATTTGCTCCTACACAAATACTGCTAGATCAGAGAGAAGGGGATTTTATAATGTTTAATATGGGCATGTGATTTCAAATAGATTTACAGTGTCTCAGCAAGTGACAAGTGCACGAACCAACAGGAACAACCTGCTGAGCCGTACAGCTGGCAGTAGTACCTGAGGTACAGGATTATATGACCAAACGTTACAAAAGTTATTCCTAAGTTATGATGTTGTGTGAAAGAGCCAGGCAGTAATGCCTTTTGCCTGAGTGCCCTGCAAAAGGGTTTATCTGTCAAGTAATGTCAGCCTTTTAATCAAATAAATAATTCACGGCCAGTGTTTGATGATACTTGCGCCTGGGAATTGGACACTGTATGGAGTGAAATAAGGCTGTCAGTGTGAAAGGGCAGTGTTAGAGTCCAGGATGGATCAGTGGAAGCAGAAACACATTTCCATTTGGTTTATAACTAAGTGATCTTTTCTGAAAGCTCCAATTTTGTAAAGCTATACTTCAGTGATTGCCGTCTTCCATGATCAGTCAAGATTTGGGGTGTTTTGAGTAACCTGCAAATTATCTTTTTTTTAGTTAATTCAGTGACATTTTAAATGGGGTTGATTCATGTAGTCATAAAGCAATGAACCAACCCCTATACAACCAGCGTCCAAAGGTTATTTTAACATGACCTTGGAGTTAACGGCCTATCTAGCCGCCAATGACTCTCGGCAGAATTTCGCATGTATTCCTCACCTAGATACTGGTTTTAATCCTCAGTCCAGAAGAGACTGTTCCAGAAGCATCACTAAGTGCAAACAGTGCTCCTCCTGCAGGAGCCAGGGGTGAGTATCTTCCCTCATTGTATGAAACTTTCTGCAAAGCCGTTGGCAATGAAACCGCGATGCAGTGGCCCTGGGCTCATGTACCGAAGGCAAATGCCAACCAGTGGGGGGTTATTTTCTCCTGTGCTCGCAGCAAGAATCCGGCCTCAAACCAAGTACAGTCACAGTGTGATGGACCATTGCTGAGTTAAGAGAGAAACACTCTTTTCATAAGTTGTTGACAGATGGCCAGTACTCCAACTTGTTTTGCATGTTTATGTTTGTGCCCAGTCAGCTGCGTTCATATGGGATCACTTGAGGATCAGGTTGTAACTCTATCACGCAGCAAATGTAACTCTCCATGCGAATAATGGTTTGGTTGTGCTTTGTAAAAAACATCTTACGCTGTTGAAATAAAAGGCATCTGGTCTTTTTTTTTCCTTTAGATCTCAAATTTAAAAAAAATATCCAAAAGTTCTTGTTTATTTGGTTAACTGTCTCATCACATGATTGAAACCACGTTTGAGCTCGGATGCAACCCACTATTGACTGGTAATAAAAAATTGCCCAATATTAGAAACAAAATAATTATTTTCTTATCCCTCTTCTCCAGAGTTGCTTCATATTTTTTCTTGACTTTGGATTATTCATAAGTTTTCTAAGACTTTTTTTTATTTGGAAGGCACGTTTTTACATCTCTGTTCTCTTCATGTCTTCTTTTTGCACACCCCTGCCCTTGCCCCGGACTTTTCTTAAAACCTTGATACTGACATTTTTGTTAGTATGGTAGTAAACTGGCCAAGTTGGAAACAAACTCTAATTTTAGAAATAGTGCAATATTCTGTTTTACCCAAATAAAGTGTCATGCAGGCAGCTTAGGGCAAAAATTATCCACAACGGTATCTGCACAGTTTCTTCTGTCAATGATACAGTCCTCTGCAACTTTCGTGTGTGTTCTTATTTCTTCTAAAAACATACGTCTCCAGAGTCACTCTGCAAAACAAAAACAGTGCTTGTGTATAACTTGAAGTATTTCCGTGAAAGGTGATGTTTCAGTTTACTTTTTGTTGTTTTTCAGCAGGAAACTAAATGGTGGAGATTCCCTAGAGGACTGCCTGAAGATCCAAGCATGCTGTAGACTGAGAGCTGTGGTATCTCATGCATGGGGAGGAGCAACGCAGCTAAATGTGTGTCTGGTTGTACTGGAGCAGAGACAACTTATAAAGACTACAGCAGTTGTAGCCAGTTAACATTAAACATACAAAAAGAACACTGAGCAATCGTTTTCAACACTTATTTCAGGCCAGTTCTCCATCTCTTCCCCTAAACACACTTTGAAGTCAGTGGAAGATTTCCAAGTGCGCAGGACGGGGATCCTTTTTGGGATCCAGTATGGTTCGATACTGAGTGACACAAGACAGTTAGGCCTTGCTGTGTGTGGTGAGGGCCAGCCTGGCAAGTGGCATCAGAGGAAGGTTTGCTGAATAAGTATTCTCCTCTTAATACTGAGGCTACTGTGAGAATTGGCTTGTTGTTTTAACTTGCAAAATCAATAAAGTCGTGAGTCTGTGCTGCATTTCCAGAGTGCAGCATCCTCAGTATCTCTGCTCAAAGCTTGTCAAATAGTGTTAGAGTGGGAAATGTATAGTTACTTGACTATCTTCTACAAGAACAATGTCTTTGATGCAATCCAAGTCAGCTTTCCGTCTACTTTTCTTCGACCGAATAACGCAAAGGGTTGGAATAGTAGTGCTAAGGATCAAACCCAACATCTCGACATGCCAAATGAACTAGTCTTCCAGAGACAAAGGTTACTTTTGCTAGCTAAAATCTCCTCCAGAATGACATTTGTTTATCTAAACTTTGTTTACTGTGAAAAGTCTGGAAGCTAATTTTATTAGATTTTTTTTTTTTTTTTTGTAATTTGTTTAATACAAGCTCAGTGTCTTTTTCAGTCATGTAGTGGGTGAAACAGACAAATGTCAATAGGGTTCAAATAGTAAAGAAGTGCATTTACTTTATATTTACTCAGAACTGGTCATTAAATAAAATGTACTAATTATTGTACGAGTACAAGTACATGTAAAAGAAAACCCAAGTAATGAGGAGTATTAAATGTTTCTTATGAAAATGTGGAGGCAGTGGGTGGTGGGAGGAAGAACGTGTCTGCGCTCTGGTGTGCTTCTCTCCCCAACCAGAGTCCTGAGCCTCCACAGACCTGGCATCTGGTCTCCCTGTTGAAAATAGCAGCTTTCACCATTGATTAGGAGAGATCTGCACAGACTTTCAGCGCTTTCATTTCCAAGACGTCTTGGGGGTTGCCCTAGAAAACTCCAGCTGCCCTGGAAGGAAAAAAGCGTGACCCCCTTGACATAAATTTGAGCTCCCCCAGAACATCTCAATTAGGGCATATTTCTCCTTAGTCTCCGCCGATTTCTTTTCAGGGCAGCTGCTCACTTGTGCACTGACACTTGGAGGCAGTGGTCTCACGGGCTTTTTCCTCAGTGGCCTGGGGCCCGGAGCTAGACCCTGCCACCATCATGTAAAGTTGCTAGTGCCTTACTCTTTGAGCAGCCCCAGCAAGCCTCCCCTTGCCAAAAGGGGCCACTTGGTTGTAGCAGAGGTGTGTGCTCCTCCTCTGTTTTATCACTTGCCGTCCCCAGACACCAGCGAGCAGGGGAGATTTCAGCATTGTGACGTGACCATGGCAGAAGTACCACGGACCATGGCTGTTTCAAGTCCCATTTAACAGTAAAGGAGGTACAATTTGAAATGCACCGGAAGGTCAAAGGGAGGAATGAGCAGACCAGCCGTTAAAAGGTGATCCACATTACCGCACCGCAGTAATGTATTGCAGTGGAGGCGTAGCTGCAGTGGAGCGTGACGGAGGCTTGGCAGCAAAGGAGACCTGCAAGGGTTGTACAAAGTGCTAAACTGCGGGACAAGAATTTGGATAAGACACTTTCATGACTTCTGTGACCACAGCTGTGAACTCCAGCTGAGATGCAGACAAAACTTGCCAATTTCTTGGCGAGAGACAGTAAGCAGCAGGGCTGTCTCTTCAAAAGACGTCTGGCAGTTTATCTCGAGATGTTCGGTCGATGAGGCTAAGTCAACATTTAAGATGAAGGGGTTAGTGATCTCTCTTCTCTCTCCTCCACGCGTCCAAAGTTGCCTCCTGTCTGATTTATGAGTTCCTGCTGGTTTCCAAATGGCCTCTGATCTTCCCTCTGAAATCTGAGACCTGGAGGACCCTCCTGAAGTTTCTCCTTCACACTCAAGGGAAAAAAATCAATTTCCAAGTTTCCTGATGGACGTTTTGTGCTTATCACCCTTCTGTCCTATCCCTATATATGTTAGTAGAGGAGAGTGGCTAAGGATTATTACATATCAGCCATCTCCTCTAGTAGGCATTATTTGGGATAACCTATCGTGTTGCTCTTCAGTCAGATAATTGAGTTTATGCTTAACCTGCTGTGAGTACCATGTCACTCCTACAACTGTAGTGT
Organism: Burhinus bistriatus; assembly: GCA_013397275.1. NCBI lineage: Eukaryota > Metazoa > Chordata > Aves > Charadriiformes > Burhinidae > Burhinus > Burhinus bistriatus. The sequence continues at coordinate 105,241 of VYXH01001346.1, read as the reverse complement.
CTCTGTGCCTGGTAACTGTCCGGATGAGGCAGGGGAAAGTTATCTCCATTTTACAAGAGACACACAGAGAAGATACAGAAATGAGTTGTATAAGATGACACAGGGTTTTTGTGCTGAACAAAATGCTTGAATCCAGCCTGTACAAAAATGAAGCATCCTAACCGCCTACACTAACCCTTTTTCTGCACCTTAGGAGAGACCTCATTGCAAGAGGGAAGAAGACTTTCTGATCAAGTGGCAGTCATGAAAAATCAATCCAAAGCGAAGTGTTCATTGGATGTCTTCCAATGAAATTTATTGCTTGACAGCTTCCTGACAGGTTTCTTGAGAGTCTTCAAAGCTTGAGAGAAATTGATGGTGTTTGAAATTTTGCAGCAGGAAGTATTAGTTGTGTGTGTTTTGTTTTGGTGTTTTTTTTACAGATTGGTCCTTATTATTTCTTCTATTATCTCAGTGCTGATTGAAGTACGTGGCTGTGACCTAACATGGAAATCTTTGGCTCATGTGGCACAGCTGAGCAATGGGGCTTGATGTTTTTGGCAGGAGGTAAGGGGATGAAGTGGCAGTGCTAGAGTATGTGCTGTGTTTGAGACATCTCTCAGCTTCCCAATGAGGTCCTTCTCCTGAGTTTTGAAAGCAGTGTTTTAGGTCCCAGCATTAGGCAGGACAAGGCAAGAAAATATCCTTTCAGTAAAAGCTAAAGTTCCCCATAATTGCTGGGGAACTTTGTGAAAAGCCTTTCTGATTTCTGTGTCTTTCTCTTGGGAGAGGTGAGGCTGGCTGGCTAGGACAGGGCCTACAGTTGCTTCAAATCCATGACCATAAAACACCAAAGGATCTTGGGACTGTGTACCTTTTAGAAAGTCTTTGGCCACATGTCATTAAATCTTGAGGACATTTGTAAGTAAGTCTCCTTACTGGAGAGTCTGACTCTGTAATGACTTGTGACTCCTAAAGAGTTTGAAGGACTTATCCAAAAACAAGCTTGTTGTTGACCATCAAGACAAACTTAGGAGATGTGATGGAAACTTGATAGCTGGTGTCCCTTGTCCTCTGTGTTGCATGTCAGCAACACTGGCGAGACTAGTTGGACACATCCATTTTGGCTCTTGTGTGTATGAAAAAAAGAGTATGTGAAACCTGGAAGCCTGACTGAAATTGGATTTCTTTAAAACAAATACCACATTCTACTTCGAAGGTCTTGAATTTAGTTTTCTTAAGCAAATTTATACAGTGTCTTTGTGAGCCCTGTCAGCAGTGCTGCTAACACAGCATGAAGCAATAACATTTAAAAAAGAGATTCCACCTTTCCCAGGACAGTGATTGCTTTATCTTCTAAACTCTTGATGCTGTGCTGATCAAGAAGAGAATAGTGATTTATTTACCTTATTTTGTTGTGCAGTGCATTTGATACAAGATAAGCTACCTGCAGGCACTTGTTTGTCAAACAAGTATGAGTAATAAGAATTTGCTGAATTTTCAAGGCTGTACATTTTCTTTCACAAATGGGTGGTCTTTGCTATCTTTCTTTGATAGGTGTCCAATTCCTGAACACTGCTGCGTTTTTGAAGGTGGCATATCTCAGCAGCTGGTACTTCAGAATTAAGAGCTCTGTGGTTTTTAACTGAAAGATGTGAAAAATGCTACATCCTTCTGCTTTCCCCCTCATTTTCTTTGTTATGATCAGTTTGTGAGATGACTTGCCACTGTCCTTTTTCATTAAATAAGCTACTGAGCCAAAACATATTCAGCCAAACGTAGGTGCCAATGAAAACTGAGTCACATACACAATGCAATGAATCATTTGAGGTTCAGCTGAGACCTTGGTCTTTAGTGCTTACAGCTGACATATATGATTGCCCAGAACAATGACATGTTTTGCTGTGGTTTGTGTTCAAGGGTACTTACACTCTGTGTCAGAACAATAATATTTAGAGGACTCACACTGTTCTGTATAAGGTAAATCCAAACTAACACAGGTTTTGATGCTGTTTTCTTAACCCAAGCCTGCTGCACGTACTTGGAGCTTTCACAAGTCTACACTGGAAATACAGCTAGGTTAAAATGCAAGGAGGTAAGGTCTGCGAGGCTTTGGGGAACCAGAAGGGATGATTCAGCCAGCAGTGCCGGCACTGGACCTGGAGTTTTTAAGGCAACTGAGCCTGAGGGTCCAGGCACGCAGGAAGGGAGGTAGGAGGCAGGAGGTGCGTCCCCAAACTATGGCAGAGAACCAAAGACCAACAGAGACCAGAAACCTGGAAGCACCTGTATCCACTTGTAAAGGAACAAAAATTTGTGGACTGTATGCGTCTGGGCAAGAAAACTCTGCTTTACTGTGTCGAATTTGCCTTTAAGGATGTTGTCATTAGGCAAACTGCTGACAAGTTATCCTGGATTGTTTAGCTTAGGTTTTGTTTTTGTTTTCTGCACTCTGCCTGGAATTAGGAGCAGCCAGCCAGGCAGATGCATGTCAAAAGCGATGCCAAAGCCCGGCTGTCCCATACAGCAAGAAGTTGTGCAAGATGTCTGAGTGAGCACTGGGTGCTGGATCCTTAGAGCCAAAGGCACAGCACTTTCTGGCTGAGATCGCAGAGGCAGCGGGATTTGCTATTTTGTGGGAAGCTCCATAACAGCTGATGAGCCCTGCCTTTCTTCAGGACCATCCTTCCTAGACATGAGGTTGTGTTGCTTCATGAGGATATTTCTTCACAAAGATAAGTCTGTTGTGCAGGAAAATATGCCCTTGAATATCCTCACAAAAATATTTCTCTCTGTGGTTGTTCCTAATTCCAGGTAAAACTGATTAAATCAGACTTAAGGACAAGTCTGTGACAAATGGGCATTGTAAAAGTAGCTGCTAGGGTACATCAGCCGTGCTCTGAAATGCACTCTGCTATCCCCTTTCCTCCTCTCACTTTTCTTTGGCACAGGTCTGGAGATTGCTCAACCTCTGTGCTGCCTGGAGCACAAACCTCTGCACGAGCACTCTCCAGTTAAGGTAATGAGAAAAGTTGTCTGCAGCCAGGATAAATAAAAATGTCTACACTCTCTTCTCAGTCGTTTCAAGACCATGCAAGAATCAGGATAACAAATCTGGAGATGCCATCAAACAGATGAGTTTGTAGTAAACATATACTTCCTTAATGAACTGGAGAAGTTATAGGAATCCTTTCTCCCCCTTATGACAAATTCCCAAAATGAGGAAATGTTGAGTTTGATAAAGTCAATTATTCCTGAAAGTGGGAATTGCTTTTTTTTAAAAATAAAACATGCTGTCACTTGAACCTTCACCCTCATCCCAACGTGGTCTTTTTTTTTTCCCTTCAGGCTGTGCTAGCTCAGTTTTCTCTGTACAGCAGGACATGTACTGCTGGTAGAAAAGCCATTGCAAAAAAATACCAAATCCCATGACAACACGGATTCAGCTTGGGTGAATTAGGCTTTTATTTTGGCACTTTTATGATAGCAATGGAGTTACATTGTCTGCTCCAAGGAGGACAATTTTCCCTGTATGTACTCGTTGCAGACCTTACTTGTCATCGAGTCCCATTCTTCTGGCCTGATCCTGACAGATTTCTACTGTATTTTTCCCTGGGTCCTTGTGGATACCTGACTTGGTTGGAAAGGCTCAGTGCTGGTCAGAAAGATGTCAGCTGAGAAATGCCTGCTAACTTCATAAACTCCATTATTGCTACAGGGTTTTTTTCAGTTAAGAAGGGACAATTTCCATTATCTTTCATGTGGAATTTGGACTCCGTGAAACCGTAAAATTCTTCTAGTGACTTCCAGTTCTATCCCCAATATTTGTTAAGTGCTATTTGTCAAGAAGTCATCTGGTCTTGATTTAAAGGCTAGGAAATTAATTTAAACTGATGGAGAATTTCCACAAATGACAAATTCCATCAAACTGATTGGTCTCAATCTGATTAAAACAATACGTTAGAATTTGTTTGGCATAATATTTATTCTTTTGCGGAGTAAGGGAAGAATGAGCAGACTCTTTCTTGAAATTTTCCCTTGAAACTATGGTTTTGTACTGCCGATTTTTCATTATAATTACTTTTTACATTAGAAGTCAGTCACTTTCAAAGTGACATTCTTAAATACTGATCTAAACTCATTATGAGCCTGAACTGACATAGAGTTATAGCTGTGTAAGTTCAAAAATAAATTAAGCCGATAAATGAAGTGTGGGAATTAAATGGCACATCCTGACTCAGTTTTCATTCATTCTTTTTTACCCATTAGCCTCAGTGCATATGTCTCTCCCTCTCCTTCTAAGTGCAGCGTGTACAATATCTGGTAGCAGGCAGAAATCAGAGCAGCAATTGGGATTCTGATGTCCTTCAGGAAGGTCACAGGATTGTATCATGGCTCTGTCCAACAGACGGTTGGAATGTGACAAGACAATGTGTCTCAGCAAATTTATGTTTCAGCGACAGATTCTGAATGTCAGTAATTCAAAAGCCATCCTGTGCAATGCAATGGTCAGGGTAAAAAGGGTGACAGCAAACAGAGGGCTTCAAAGTTACCCTTGGAGGTGGCAGAAGTCATTTATCTCTTTGGTGTCATATGATAGTCGCAATTATTGGACTTTTCCTCCCAAATTCCCCTTCCATAAATAACAGAGGAGCAACAAAAACAATTTCGAGCCCACTTTGGAGGGTGTCACAGTGCTGAGCTCCATAGTGACCTTGTTTTGAAGGATCCGTGTTTACCTAGTGAGGACTTCTGGAACCTGACTATTTTTGCTGCTCATCTGGTTTGGTATCAGGGTAAGCCCCAGCTGAAGTTTGTCCAATGTGGTGGTGTTAACTTAAAGTAAAAGGAAAAACAGGTTAGGAGTTAAGCACGTAGACAGAAATGTCAGGATCCCAAACTGCCCAGACCTGAAGTAAAAAGTGTGCAGAACTGGCCTCTAGTTTCTCCTCCCCTTCCAGAAACGATACCTGCTGGCCCTGTGGCCCCTAATGATGAGCTCTCCCTCCCTGTGCTTTTCTGAGAAATCAGAGAGAAACAGGCAATAAGGAATCCCTGCCTGCTGTAGCATGTTACAGAACCAGTCTATTTCATTTTTCCGGTTTGGAAACATCATTAAAAGGCATTTTTCTCGTAATTGATTGGGGCACTTTTTTACTCATGTCTAGATCTGACTTCCTGAGCAGAAGTCGTACCTTTACAGACAGCTGTACATTCAAACTCAGAAAAAAATTAAAGGGATCAGGGAAAATATTTTCTCCTTTAGCTTCTAAAAAATATAATATTTTCTGTATTTTTTTATTTTGGCAAAGACTGCAGTGGATACCAGCCAGCAAGTAAGTAAAATACAGTCAAAGGCTGCCCTTGTCCACATGTTTAAAATGGACTACCAAAAATGCATCATTTTTTCCAACATTTTTGTTGGGTGGAGCGCGGAAGGTGATTCCCCCTTCACACCCTTACATAAATATTTATACAGAACAGCTTTAGCTTAACCTGAAAGGAAAATTCTGAGAGTGCTTCAGAAAGTCTGTGGTAGGAAATAAAAACTTAAAACAATTTCCATTAAATGGCTGGCTCTGAACATGATGTCGTGGGCTTGGCATACATTGTGGGTTTTGAGTCAAACAAATGGCCCTACAGAAAACCCTGAAGTTTTAGACTACATCTTCACAAACTGTCTCTGTTACTCATGAACCACTGGAAAAGGAGAGGAGGAAATGCTTTACTGCCTTGGGAGGGCACATTAAATAAGCCTGCTGTCCTTTTCTACCTCCTCACTGAAAAGCAGAAGAATAGTGAAAGGGTACCCTATCTAAGGAAAAAAAATAATGCCTAGCACCACAGACACAAAGGGGATGTATAATGGATCATAGGACAAGCACTTTTTTTTGAAAATAAAGAGGCCTTTTGTAAAAGGATTAAAGTCTCGGATTTGCTTGATTTGTTACCGCTGAACCAGCTCTGGCAGTGCTCCCCCTCCTAACCCAGCAAAGGGAAAAACCAGGAACAGGTCTAAATTTGGTACCTGGGGGGTGGTACTGAGCCGAGTATTGCATTTAGACCTGTCCCTGGTTTTTCCTTTGCTGGGTTAGGTTAAGCCTCATAATTACGGAGTGACCTGTTCCCAAGTGCCGCAGTTAGAGGCTTCAGTGCCTTGTAAAGACAGAGCTGAGACTGGGAAATTATCTCCGCTGACCACCCTGCCCCAAATTTACCTTACTTAAACTTCATGCTTGTGGAGCAGCACCGGTAACATTCCCCCTCTTTGGGCTGCAATGTGATGGCAAGGGACAGGTATGTGCCCAGAATCACTGGCCCAGGATTGTCTGTGTGCACTGGAAACAGCCCTCCCACTGCAGGTAGCCCTGGAGACTCCCCTTCATCCTCCTTGCTGTGGCCCCAACTTGCCCTGTCACAAATACAGAACATCAAGAAAAGACTGCTTTTTGCAAGAAAGTGGAGGTAGCCCATTCTACCCTTCCAGTTTCATTTATAAAGGATGGCAGCTGATTGCTTGGCTATTGACTTAAAATTATTTTTTCCCAGCTTGAAACTGAGAACACAAAGTTAATGCATTTTAACCTGAACGTGAACAGATACATCCTTTTAAAAGCAGTAGATTTTGTCTTTGTTGTGCAAGAAAACTGTTGTATTTCTCTGTATTCCTGTAATGCGTGCGGTAGATGTGGGGATACTAGAGATGTCCTCACACTGACTTAACCAGTGGGCCTCTGCTCCTGGGCAAGCATCTGAGAAAGTGATGAGTAGAGGAGTAAAGGCAACTATTCTCATCCTGCCGTCACCATTACAGCTGAAGTTGCTATTTCGATGGTGGTCATACAAGGTTGACACATGTCACAGAAGAGTTTGGCCAAACAACTTTGTACGTCTAGGCCATCTGCAAGTTTGATTTAAATACTATTTTGTATCTGTATTATAACACCAAGAATTATAATGCCTTATATAATTAAAGCAGAACTGTAGGAAAAGGTGTAACAAAGCCCACAGCTTTGTGAGATGAGAGGTGTTGGTTTCTAGCAGTCCAGTACATTTCTCTTAATTGCGCTGGTTTTGAATGAGTGGGGAGGATTGGACAACACCAGTCTCTCTTCAAATTCTCTGTGCTAATCTGTAGGCAAGAACTACTTTGCAGTTATCTTGTTTACTCTTCCTATTAGGAAACCACAGTTCAGCATATCTGCTACCAGTCAGGCCTAAATTGCTTTGTGTAATTAGCTGATTAGCTGCTGTTAGCGACACTTAAAGCATCTCTCCCTATCTATGCTCTCTGTAAGCTACTTAAATACTTGGATACTCATAAAATTGTCCCAAAAGGAGGCAACACATTTTATTTTATTTGCAGGTTTCTGTTCAGCTGTTCTGCACAACCTATGACGCTGCACTACAATTATCCCAAGAAATGAAGCAAAGTTCCTCATCATGGTTCCTGGAAAAAGACTGAAATGTGATGTTGTATGGGAAGAGTTGTAAGGAGGTTATGTTTGGTTCAATATAGCTTATTAATATTACTTTTAGAGGACTTAAACCTTGAATACCTGGCTCAAAAATCAATGGTGCATCCAGGACGTGGGGGAACCTCCAGCAGGAGTGATCAAGGAGAAAAGTGTAACTCTGGGGCTACTGCTGAACAACTGTGCTGTGCAAGGAGATCCCTGCGGGCTTGGACATCGCACAGCAGCCTCCCTTGTCCCATGTGCCTTTGTTGGAGGTGCCAGCCCCCATGTGAACACAAGCCATGGGTGTGCGCAATGCACGTTGTCCACTCTCACCCTTACCTGGAGGAGGTGAAGGACACCGGCTATACATCCCTGTTGGCCAGAAAAGCAAGCATCTGCAGAGAAGGGGATGGAGGGGCTGTGGCTACCTCCCTGTGCAATTAGCTGCTGCCCCATTCCCACGACAGCTATGTCTAGCCATAAAAAGCAGTGTTTCTCAGGTTCATCTGCTGGGTTTCTCCAAGCTGGGTGGCCACTTACTCCTATACATCAGGGCTAAAACCCTGAGTAATTTGTGCAGGAATACAATTTGGTGGGGCAGATATACTTCAGACTCCTTGTCCTTGTGTTACTGAAATGCTGAGTTTGGATGTCAGCTTCAGAGAAAGAAACAATGAAATATAGATACTGCTTTGCATTTTTAATGCTTATAAATAGGCATTTACCAAATGGGATGGGTATCTTTAAACAGCAGAACAAATGTTATAGCTTTATGACAAATAATTTCAAGAAATTTTTACTAAAGAGTTCTGATTAATAACCCATTACTTTGCATTTGGGAAATATGGTGGATTTATTAATGTGGACTTTTAATCCCTGCCATGATGGAAATATTCACCAGTGCTGTTCAGATGCTTGATCTCAGAGTTCTCATTCATAAATCTAAGTCACATTTCCTAGATAAAATTTTTGGTCTGCTAAATACAGTTTAGGCAAAGACTTTTATAAAAGTGTTTTATGTTTTAGGATATGGCTTAGGTGAACTGCTTTAAAGTTGGGCTGAAATGATCGTCTAATTTGTAATGGAAATGAAGTTTAAAAAAATATGAAAGAGTAAATATGAATTGCTAATCGGTCATGGCCTTGTCTTCCCACTGACATGCATAAATTTTGTCCTCAGTGCAGTCACAAGGGAGACTGTTATCATATACATGTAAATCACTATTTCGTGGGGTACAGGTTTTCACAATTTGTTCTGAAATATACCTCTAAGCAGAGGCCTTTTCAGCTCACGTGCAGGTGGGCGGCCGAGGTGTGTGTGGCTGCACACATAAGGGTCTGCCCTGCCAGCAGCTGCAAAAAGTCCTGTACATTTCTTGCATGCAGTGGGTGACACTTGACAGGTCTAGCTTGTATGACCCCACAATCTCCTTTGTATTTTTGCTTTGCTCTCTTGCTTTCCTTCCATGTATTTCCTAACTGGAATGGTCTATAATGTTTCAGGTTGTTCGTATAAATAGTGTTTAATTTTTCCTGTCTTTAGGATTTGCAGAGCTTGTGTTTTTCACGGCTCCCTTCAGAAGCAGAACAAGCTGCCACCTAAGCCATGACACACTTGTTTCAGATTACTGGCAGGTCAGGTCCTTATTAGCCACAACTTTGTTGCTGCAGTACTTGGTCTATGTATAAAATAGTAAAGCTGGACAGGCACGTCAGACCTTTGTCTTGCTTGGCAGACAAAATACTGTGTGAGAGGGCTGGGGAGGATATGCCATTAGAAATCGCCAGTTTCTCTGGGCAGATTTTTCACTGTCATTTAATGTGATTGTCTGGACATTTTCTCAAAGCTCTCTTTTGGTATTGATGCTCTTCCCAAGGCTTTGTCTTCAACCATCTGTAATTGAGGAAGGTTATTTAGAAAAGTGTGGAGAAAGCTTTATTAAGTTCCTCTAAGACTTACACTGAAATCTGCTTCCAGCAGAGAAACCAGGGTAGAAATTGTGCTTGTCTCCAGAGAAACGTCTCAAGGTAGCTCAAAGTCAACCTTGTAATGGTCAGTATCTTCTAACACCAGAAGCGATGGAGAGGGATGGATTTCCTCTCCAGAATAAACTGAATATGCTGCTGGAGAAGTCCACAACTATCCTGAAATTGCAGTGACTATCTTGGATTTCTCTGGAGGAGACATCTGTGTCATTGCCGGACCCATGAATCTTTAGCACTGACTGAGGTCCACAAAACACTTATGTGTCCCGTGTTTCTAGGTATCTAATGAGCCAGTTGGTCTGTTACGAACCAAGGTGCTGTGCATTGCAGTTGCATGGGGGCTGTGCCTTTGCTCTGCTCTCCTGCCTGACACCACTCCCCACCTCTAAAGTGGTCCTTGCCTGTGGCCAAGAAGGGCACTCTTGCTGCCCTTCAGCATGGACACTGGTGGGGTCAGCAAGGGACTTGGACTGTCCTGTGTGCTCAGCTGCTGACATATTTTTACCAGTCAGGATACGGAAAATGCAATTTTTCTGATGCCTTCATGCCACTCAGAGCTCTGACTTAAGCCATGACCTTCAAAAAGTTTTAAACAAGGCTTTTTGTCCAGGTACAACCACTGGGGGGAGAGCCCTAGCGCTGTCAACATGTGCATGCATACTTGAACGTGTCCATCTGTCTCTGTCCTTGTCCCCTTAGTGTTGAGTGACAGTCCTTCTGACTTTGTTTGCTCCCATTTTCCTGATAGGGCATTTTTAGGAAAAAAACCAGAAAAATTAATTTCCATCTTAGCACCAAATCATGTGATAGAGGAATTTTAATGCAGGTATCTTGTGTTGCAGGACAGATTGGGTGAGTGCCTTGAGTTATTTAATTTACATATTTATTTACATATTTTTGACTGGCTTGCAAAGGTGGTTTGCTTGGTTTCCTTCAGTGTGGATTAGGTCTCACTTCTCCCTCTCAGCAGCTCCCAGGCTAGGCAGCTGCTTGTTCAAGGTGCTGCCTCTTCAGAAGAGCGCTGTTGAGCGGTTCCTCTTCTAGGCGTTGGGAGTGGGGTAAGGGACAGCCTAACTCAGCCCCAAGGAGCTCAGTGGAGGCCAGCATGCCTCCAAGGTACATGCTGAAGCTCAGCATTGCAATGTCCAGTTTGACTCTGAATTTAGCCCTGGTGTGCTCTCACAGAGGCGGGGTGATGGTGTGGGCTGCGGTGTCACACTGACATGGCATAAAGCGCTGGCAAGGGGTGACAAAGATGTGTATGCTCATTTTGCACATTGCAATTGCGTTTTGCAGTGCAGGCACTGACTCTTCCATGGGTTTCTGGCTATGTTAACAGCCAACCATACTTATTTTCATGTTTGAGCAACAATGGGTGAGCAGATGACCCCAGGCAACGTGAATCCTGCCACAGTGATCTGTGTTAGTGAGCTATTTCATCTGAATTTATATAGTGCATTGATGTAATGTATTAACCCATCAGGATTTGCTGCAAAGTCTTAAGTTATGGCTATGCCTTTATATTAAAGGACTCTGAGAGGTAAGCCTGTGTTCACAAAGGATTAAATTTAAGCAGCTGTAGTGGAGCAGTTTGTGGTAAAACCCACTCTGGATTGCATATCTACTGCTCCACAGGTCTGGAAATACCACTAGGTTGGCTGGGTTGAGTGGCTTGATGGCTTTCTCTCAGACAATGTTTTTTGTAATTTAATCTCCAGTAGTTATCAGGCTTTGAAAACGTTTAGGGTGGAGAAATATTGCATCCTTACTGTGACAACTTCTCTTGCTTTAGTTGCATTTTAAGCAAAAGCAGTGATTCATCTATCTGTATCCAAAGCAAAGGCATGGATTCACATTGAATATTTAATCTTATTTTGGTGATGAAGCTGTCTAAGGGCTCTTCTCTTCAGCATTTGGTAGCTGATGTGTTTCTTGCTCTGTTGATGCAGTTACTGTAAGGCAGGTCTGGGGGACTGAGTTTCCCAATTAGAGTGAGTTTTCATGTAACTGTTCCCATGCTGGGGACTTACCTGCCTGGGGCAGGAGAACTCACATGGAAGTGCCCTGATCCCCATGTGAGCCTCTGTCCCTAGTTTCTCTGCTGCTAGTTTAACATTATAAGGGATAATTAATTTTTTTGAGGCCTAACAGCACTTTAGAAGTGAAGACAATCCAAATACAAATTTGCATTATTAATTACATTGATCCCCCATGTTTCTGAAATTAGTGCTATTATATGTGTTACTTAAAAATCTGCTAGTCTGTGAGAAATAAAAAATACTTTCTAAAAAGCCTGATTGAATTCCACGTACAGTTAACCTTGCCTGACTCATTACTGCACTGCTACTGCAGCTTATGCATACCCAAGAAAAGTCTTTTTAAAGAATATATCATAGAATTGGCTGAAAATTATCAAATTCACTTGTATTGTGGATTAGTGAGGAAACTTCAGTGTTGAAAAATGCACTGGAAAAATGAACACCTATTTAAGTAATGTTAATTGTGATTGGGAACTATCATAAAGAAACAGTATTCTTCTTTTGTAGGGTGTTTCTTTTTTTAGGGTTTAAGTACAAATTATTTTCCTTTTGCCAGAGAAGATCAAGGCTTATATGATATCTTTAGAAATTTTTAAATGTAGATACAATTTTTCTGGAAGTATTCAGCCTTGAAGGTCATGTTTTAAAAATCAGAAAGACAGGCATTCCTGGTGCAATCCTTGATGCACTCCTTTTACGATAATTATCTTTGAGATAATGTGATGTTTGGAAAAGCTGTGGGAATTGAAAACCTTTTCATAGTTCTGTGTTTTCTAGCTGAGGTAATTCTTGTGCATTAGGATGTCACCTCTTGGTGTAATAAAGGCAAACACCTTGCTATAGAGCAAAGATGGAGAGAAGTGAAAAGAAGGGTTAAAAATATCCGGAATGCCAGTTTTGTGCTGAGTACTGTATTTTTCAGAATTAAATATCCCAAGAAACTCCCTTGAGACAAGCTGATGTAGTAAAGCTCAGCTATACTTGATTGCAGCTGGTAACAGCATAAAATCTTATTTTAACTGGCTTTCCACACAAGCAACATTTGGTGCATGTTAATAATGCTGTGCTGCATTGATAACTAAACAAAGAAATTTATGGTTAGTTTTCTATAACGAATGGACAGAAACTAGATTACCTGGATCTTTTGGAGCTGATCAGGCTATAACAACTTGATGAAAACAGTATGATTGCCATTTAGTACTGTCAGGTTGGGACACAGTCTGATGAGCCTGAAAGCTACTCTCAAACCTTGTTTTTGTATTGTCATTTTGACAGGCTGTGCACAAACAGTTTTGAAACATATTTTTTAAACTGCCTAGCTCTGCGAATGTGTTTGGGAGAATGTGCTTGATATCCAGCTTGGGAGAGGTTCGGCAAAGCAGGCTGCATCCTTCATTCATCTTCACGTACTTTGAGGTACACTCAGTGTCCAAGACTGACCTCAACACTGCCACCATATTTCAACCCTGATACATCCCTACAAGAGAGTTTACAAAAGGGATCGTAGACTTGGGAGGACAGCCTTGTGATTGCCCTCCAAACTACCTGCACTGGAGTAACTGTAGACTTGGGAGGACAGCCTTGTGATTGCCCTCCAAACTACCTGCACTGGAGTAACTGGTTCACCAGTTTTCACTGTCTGACACTTCAGCACTGACCACTGCCAGCCACTCCTTCCACTCCATCCCTTTCATTAGACATGAAAGACCCAGAGCAGAAGAAAGGATCCAGTATGTGTCTCCAGCTGGGCACACCACTCAAACACAACAATGCACATTGTTTGTTGTTTTTATGAAATTTGGAAGATAAAATATTATTAATTTCTGTACACAAAGCACTTGTGGGTATAAAGATATATGTAAAACCAAAACCCTCCATAAGCCTCACTGACTCACCAGGATGTGGAGGACATCTGTATTAGAGGTACAAGCGTGCTATATCCAATACTCCTGGTGGCTGAGAACTGAAATTGTTGTGAAATACTGTTGGGCTCTTGTCCCTGTGGGCATATCCTTGTAAACAGCACTCCAGGTTGTCCATCTGCACTATGTCTGCATGGGCAAGTAATTCAGTGCAACAGGAGTGGTTCAGTAGGTTGGAGCAGTTAGTGCTGAGATTCCTACATCTGCACACTGTGAGTTATAGGGCTCTTTACATCAGGCTAGAGTTTAGTTTGGGCCCTGAAACAAAAATCCACACTATAGATGTTGTTTGAAGATGTCTGAAGGATCAAGGATTGGTTCAGACCCTTATATCGCCCTTATGGCTGGGATGCATTTGATGTCCACCAGAGCTTGAGCTTCCAATTTAGTTTCCTCCAAAGGGAACCTAATTAATGCACACCAAAACTACCCTTTAAAACAAGCCAGGGGGCAAGAAGTGGAGATGATGAGAAGATGCACTTCAAAACCACATAACTGTCTTCAATTAATTGCACGGATTTTTTTTTTTCTAATGTACATGCAGCCATACATAGCTGTGACCTTAGCCCGCATGCACAGTATTTAAACTGTCATCTAACTAAAGATATCATTTTTATTTTCAATATATTCACAAATTTAGAAACACTTAGCTAGCAGATGTTTAAGTTCAAGGGAGGGCTAAGCAGGGTCAAGTGAGCAGTTCAAGTATTTCTTCCACTAGAGACTGTTAATAACATAAATGTGAAAGTCAACATGATAGAAATTGCCTGAGCATGGGGGACACCCTGGTGTGCAAGTGAGTGTCCCTGTCTCTGACATTCACTCACAAAACCTTAGTAAATGGGTGTATTGGGGCATTACACAGGAGATGCTCTCCTAATCTACGAGCAATCCGAGTGAATTCAAAGCTCCTGCCAGCTATGCCCTTTGCAACTTTGCTCTTCCCACAGTGCAAGCACCCTGTTGACGAGCATTCCCATCCTTACTCTCCTTCCTGGGGCTGGAGCAAGGTGCAGGGCAGAGAGCAAAGTGGCATGAAGGCAATCAGCATGGGGCTACACTGGGTCTGCAGGGACCTGGGTCTGCTGGCAAACCTTCAACAGAAGGAAGCAACGTCACTCTCCGAGCCCAGGAACTGTGAAATAACCTGCTATTACTATTGCTTTGTTTTTCACACTTCAGTATCATTAAGATATTACTGTCATCCACTGTTCTTAGTTTGTTGTGTTCTTAGTTTATTGGCTTCTCCCTGTTACCCTTTTCCTCTGTTTTTTGTGTCTGTTTTTTGGGGGGAGTGGTTTTCTTGGTAATTGTATCTTAATTGCTGGTGAAAATAAAAAAGTCCCAATCAGGAGTGCTAACAAAGAACTAAAAACTTCAAAAAACCATCCTTGAAAGGCAAGAAAAAGAATAGTCATGGATGGTTCATGTTTGGTAACACAGAATATACATTCATTTTATGCTGGGGTTTTGAAATTTGCCATTGTACGAAGCAGCCACTGATTCAAAAGCCAGTTCTGCTGAAATGAAGACTTCTCAATTTGTCTATCTTGTGTTTGAGCTGGAACTTCAAAATTATGAAATGTGATCTTTTTCTACGTAAAAGAAAACCAGAAACTTCATTTTCTTCTAGCTATTAAAGAAATGGGGATGAAATTAAGTAGAAAGCAAATGGCAGCATGCATGTAAGTACAGCGAACAGCAGTGTAGGAAGTAAGGAGCTGAAATGCCTTACAATATATGTTTTTAGTAACGGATAAAACCCAAACTGTTCTTATTCAACTGGTATCAAGGCATACCATTTTGGTTTTGTTTGCTGACCTTTAAAAAAAAAAAGAATCCATTAAATACCCACTGGACACAATGGAAAATATGCTAGTGCATAATTCATTAGCTGAGTCCCATATTAGGGCTGTTGTTATTAGTCAAACGATTGCTTGCCTCTGGCACAATATTGAAGAAATAGACATTTTACCTTCTTGTGGCTTTACAGATTAGGACATTCTCAAACAAAAAGAGGAAAATATTAGACTCGAAGGACTCCTAATAAGAATTTCCTACTTCCAGTTTGAGGCTTGACAAAGAAAAAGAAGAAATCCTTTCCAAACTTTTGGCCTATTATTAATCCATTGGATTTTGGGTTTTGCTGTTGGTTTGTTTGTTTTTCTTTTCTTTTTTTTTTTTTTTTCTAAATTATAGATTTAAACTTGCAGTTTAATATTGTGGCAAAATATAACAAAGGCAAACTCAGTATGAAAGATCAAGAGCTGAAGTATAGCTTTCTGTTGTCTTTCCTTTTTCTTCTTAAAGAATTGTTCAGGTCACCCTTGTTTTAAAGGGACCATCCCCATTCATGGCATGGGAAGAGCAGTAATTATTTTTCACTAGTAATTATTAATTATTCTCAGTAGTAAGTATTTTTCATCAGTTCACCTTGCCTTTCTCTTAAAATTAAGCTTATTTGTTAGTTTTGTATTTTTGATTTGAAACCCGGAGAAACTTTGTCTCTTTTTACATGGTAAATTACCTGGCATTGGAATTTTACTGCTTTGCAGCGTATTGTTTCAACTTTTGTAACTACTTCTGAAAAAAGGAGAAAATGGCTAACAAATGTGTAAGACTGAGCTTCTTAAAATGTTCAAGAAGGGAAACTAGCTGCTGTTGTTGTTGTTGTTGTTGAACAGAAAGCTGCTGGTGTCCTTTCTGAGCAAATGAGAGAATGGCTAAGTAAAAAGGGCAGTCTACTACTTAATTTACTATGTCTTTAGGTGAAAATCTAGACATTTCTAGTTTTGTGGTAGTTCCATCAAGTCTTAAATCCAGCCACTTGCAAACATGAAGACACTGTCTCTATGTTAAATAGTGTTTGTCATTCAATGAAAGCTGCTATTATTAATGAAAATCCTAATTATCGAGTCACTGTTTCTACCAAAGGCAGTTTTAATTTTATACTTAATGTAGAGTGAAAATGTTACTAGTTTTAAAATTGTTTTAACCTAATTGTTAGGAAAAAAGTATGTTCATCTCAATTGTATATTAATGGTAATACAGATTTCCCTTATTCTGAGTGACAAGTTTTCCTAAGCTCTTTTCCATCTATTTTAAAACATGGCCAATATACTGAATGCTTCTGGAAGATTAGTATTTCTAAACAAAGTGGTGCAGTGTAGGTAACTTCCAGGGTTAACTATCCAGGACAGATGAATAAAAGAATGCAGAAATAGTGTGATTACAGAAGCTGAAAAGCTGGCCCAGTGTTTTGAATAACTAATTCTTTGCTTGACACTGGAAATCTTTCTTGTTGCACAGTACAAAGAACATTTTTATGTTTGTTTTTAATTTCTAAGGCCATGGTATTATATAAATAATGTCATAAATTTTCCCATACATGAAACACTGTTCTACATCCAATTTCTAGTGATGCATATGCAGTGTAAAACCAACCATAAAAAAAAAAAACAAACCTTCCTTATTTATGCTTTATTTTATTTTAGAAGATGGCAGAGAACACAAAGAAGAAATTGGTATTTGAATTTCTACTTTTAAAATGCTTCAAAGAAGCATAAAACAAAGACTTTGAAATACAGTTTTCTTTATTTTCATTGTAAATCATATTCACAGAGTACTCTTTTTTTTTCTTTTTTTTTCTCCCCTTAGTCTTGTAATCACTTTGTTTACGACTGCACAGTATTTTCATACTTTGATGTATTCCTTTTCTTTTTGCGTTTTCTGAGACAAAAGTAGAAGAATGGCCAGTCAATAAGGAGAAATCATCATTTTGAAAGAACAACGTGATTTAATTGTTGTCAATTCATGGGCATTAAAATTCAGATACATTGTGAAATACAAGATAATGACAGAGAACGTGAATTGATTCTAATGATAGAATATTCTCTCATGAACAGAAAATAGCACATTTATCCAGTTTTTAAGCTGCTTTTTAAAGTTTTTATCCAAGCACCTAGCTAGCTTAGTCGAAAATAAGAAAACATCCTGACGTTTGACATTATAAAAGGAAATGGAGTCAGTAGCTGTAAAAATAAATATAATTCGTGTCTTTTTGTCTATTTGTGCCCACTTCTCAGGTAATCATATGCTTTTTATGGTTTTTATACCTGCTTACATTATAACTATTTTTTCATACAAACATATTTCATCAAACTGTCCAATTAACTGTATCTGTTATAATAATACATAATGTTGTATATCAATACACAGATCTAAATCTAGCCTGATCCCCAATTAGACTATTGGGCTCTTCCTAAGTAACACGATGAATGCAAATTCACATACTGCGACTCCATTACATGAACATATGATTCTTAGCAAGCAAGATCTTCATTGCAAACTTACAGGCATAACTGAACGATAAATTTGGCCATCTGTGATCATATGCCAGCTCAGCATCTCTCTGGAGACCTCATTCCTTGTTGCCCTGTGGTCTCTTTGTGCTGCCAAGCTGGGAGCTCAGGGGCTTTCCCCAGAGCTGAGGGATCACCTGGGTGGTGCAGAGCCTGCTCAGCCACCGGCCCGGGATATGGGTGATGCACAAAGCAGGGGGGGTTGGGGGGATGCTACGCCCGGGTTGTCACAGCGGCAGCCCGGGGATACGGATGCAGAAGGCATAAGCTAGCGCAAGCCTGAGATTGCTGTGATTTAGGACCTGACCAGCCATCTCCAAAACGTTGCAAAGTTGGTGAAAGGCTGAATTTGCCTTTCCCGCAGTGCCTTTGGTCTAGCAGTGAGGGCACTTTAGCCAGCCCCATGAGTGGGTTGGATCTGTACATTTTTTATGCAGGCAAAATATAATCCCCAGTCCTGCAAAAAAGATGTGTCTGGGTGAAACCCTGTGAAGGATTTCCCTGGAGAGGTAAAAAAAAAAAAAAAATAATAAATTTCATGAGGGTCTCTTCGCCTCTGTGCAATAGGAAAACCATGCAGCCTCCTCCAGATCTAGCAGATCTTTAGGGAGCATAGAGCCAGCTGCATGAAAGACTTCCCTCTTTACAGCAACTCTGGATCTAGCTGGGGGAAAAATTGGGATATTCCCTAAAGCTTTTCCCATCCCACAACCTCCCTGTCCAAGCTTCAGAAAAGACTATGAAATAGTCTGCATCTTTTTTTCCATGTTTCTGAAGGCTGGATGGGGGAATAACATGTATTCCTCTGGATCATGGTCCAGTCTTGCATACCCCATTCCTTATCCTGTATGGATATTTTTCATGTCTCTTTCCATTTCCATTTTTTTCTCCAAAGGGTTCAGAAAAGGTCCTGAATGCCCTGAGAAAATGTGTGAAATGGACACTGATTTAAAAAATGTCTGTTTGGAAAAGTTTACATGAGTTTATGGGTTTGACCTGTAATAAGTCTCTATTTATCGCTAAGCGATAGAGTTTCAAGAAAATCCAATTCCTACTGGATAAAAAAAAAGGGCGGGGTTTGGCACCAGGATTTCTTCATCTGTATCATATGAGCAAATATCCACAGTGGATGCAAATATCCCCAGAAGGATGGAAATTTGCCTCTGAGCTTGATGGGAACAAACTCCAATAAAATACCTCTTACACTATGGTATCTTTCCACTACAATCCTACCATATATTGTTCCTGGTTTGTTCACAGAGTTTTAAAACAGGACCACAACCACTCCAAGAAAGGGATTTATTTACTTATGTCCATGGGAAAATAACTACACCAAACCATTCATGAAAGCATACCACTTGTGTCCTACTTGGATAAATACCACTACATCTTGTTTAGATATGGAAAAAATGGGAAGCTATAAAACTTTGTGTAATACAAATATTGGTCCTCTGAAATCTTCATAGTCAGCAAGCATAGAGTAGGAAAAAGAGTTCTCCATTGTTAAGTGGCAGAACCAATACTGGATAGAGAATGTCAAAACTGCCTAAGAGATTACTCAAGACCAAGATATTTTTCATGAGTGGCCTCTTTGCTTTTTGGATATCCAGCTTGAGACACCAGAAGTGGAGTAAATTTTCAGAAAGCCTTGAGCACCCACTCTCTGAAAAACAGGTTGCATTAAGGTATCTGAAGATGAGCACCAAGAATTGCTGCATCCAAAATAAGTTTGCATCAGAAATCCAAATTCCCTCAAATTAGTACTTAGGGAGGACCTAGCGCTTTAGGCAGCTCTGAAAATCCTAGGCACCATGCACAGTGCGTTTATTTCTGACACTGGCAGATATAGGTAAACATCTTCCAACTAGACCACTGCAGATTTAGTGAAAAGAAGTATTTCAATAGGTTTTTTTCTGTTAAATCTAAGGAGGATTAACTAAATAATTCAGAGCTGGTGATACTATTTTTTCACTGATAATTTAAAAAACAGATGCACTTTTTAGATACAAATGAGATGTAAGGAAATAAGTGTTTTTTTTCTCTTCTAAACCTTAATAGCTGTTTTCAGATTTTATTTAATAATCTTGTTCTAAGACTTAATAATTTTAATTTTTTTTTTCCTAATTTTTCTTTCTTGTGATGTGTAAATAGGTAAGAAATACTAAATATTGTAATGGTCTTTTGTTAAGACAATAACATTTCAAAGGCTAATGTAAAAACAAGCTGCTAAAGTTTACAATTTCTCTGTCCAGCAGTTCATTTATACAACTGCCCTGAGTAGATGCTATATGCTGCTTAGCAAATGGCCTTTAAGAGTTTAAAAATAACTCAGTAAAGCTACTCAAAGGTAATACAACACTTCTCAGGCATCTTTAATTGGAGTCAAGAAAAAAACAGGATTTTCTCATTAGTCAATTATTCACTCCCTCAGCAATGATTTATACACAACAAAACCACAATTGAAATGTTCAGGAGAACTAATTGTGCTTGTTCCTATGCATGGGACCATGAGCTTATTTTTCAGAAAGGCAAGATTTTAAATTGTAAAACTAGTCCTATTTTTGTGGACTGTTTTAGCTGCTTTTAATTTACTCTGTGTTGTTCCCATGTGAAACCAGTGAAAACAGTTATTTTCTAACCTATATTGTGAGGTTTTTTTGCAAAACCTCACTAATCCCCTTTAACAAAAAAATTATCTTATTTCAAAATTCCTGATATAATCAATTTGCAGTGTTTCTCAAACTGATACAAATATGTAAAATTTGTGCTTTTAAAAGCTTCTGCTTTGAGTAGCCTTACATTCCATAATTGTGCCCTAGCAATTATCAAGCTGTATTGCATGCCCCATTCATGAAAAGTATATTTTGGTGGGATGATGTAGCTTAAAGAATTTGGCTCTAAAACCTCCTTACCTAGAGCTTCCATTAAATTATATTAATTTAAAATAACTATGGAATGATACTTTTACAAAAATATTAAAACAAAAAAACCCCCACAAATTAATGGGTCGGGTTTATGAAAATGACTCTTTACAGTAAGTAAAAAAGGTTTATCACAGTTTTGGTAACTTGCATGAGTTCATATTGAAAAAAAATCTTTCACATGTTCTTAATGAATTTAAAACTTTTGTGCTCTAGGTATTTTCAGTTGTATGCTCTGAAACAGTAGACACCATACAGCTTGTGCTTTTTATCAGGGAAGCCTACAAAGCGAACCGCTGCTTCGTTAGGACTGCAGCGTTTCCTTGGCCGGGAAATTGGATAGCGAACGCTGCCGTCAGCCAGCCAGCCGGCATCACAGCGGTCGTACCCCAGCAGCTTCCAGGCGGCAAATATCTGGCCAACTTTAGCGATCTGAGCTCCATCCTTCATGCACGCCTGAACGGCTTCGTCATAGGTCAGCTTGGTCGGGTGAATTAGGTAGTAAAAACGACCTGGTAAGAGAAAGAAGGAAAAAGGATCATTAGCAAAGTGATTAAGATGATGTGATATTATAAAAATGGTTTGAGAAGAAATGGGGATGTTCCACTGCAGAATCATATCAAACAGTAGTTGATTTGGAACTATGTAATTTATATGTTGTGCTGTTAAAAATATCTTAATTACTTCTATTGTGAGTTGATAAATATCAGGAGTGAAAAAAAAAAAAAAGGCAAATAGAGAAAACAGACTATTTGAACAAAAACCAGTAGCGCTGTATTAATTTCTGCTAACCTATCACGGCATGGCATCACGACCCTCACTTGCTTTCAGTGGTAACTGAACTGTTGCTGTGCATATTCATCTTCAGAGGCAGAAAATCAGGAAGAGACAGGTTGGGGGAGAGGGATGATGGAAGACGCCCTAGGATTCGGAGGAGGGCACCTGTTCTGCATCTGGCTTTGTGGTGCCAGATGCATTTACCTACAAGGTGCCAATGACAACCTAGTCAAATAGCTGAGGAAACCCATAGATTTCAGGCAAAGCTAGTCTCATGCAGCTGTCAGAGAAGGGAAATCAGTTAAACAGCCAAAGCAGTGCATTTCTACATTACACTCCAAGCATCAGCTTAAAGCCCTTACAAGTTTTCCTCTCAGAAGCATGGCATAGCAAGATCTGGCCTTTGATAGCATTTGGGTGAGGGTGGCTGGAGGTAACACGTGCAGTTTTACTCTCTGACAAGGTGGTGACCTTGTTTCTGATTAAGTACAAGCACAATTTTATTATTTTTTTCTGTAAGAAAGCCGAGATATTGCACAGCTTCTCAGAAGCAGAGTTTGAGCCTGTGGTAGATCAAAACCATGCCTGTCGTAAGTCTTCATTAGCAGTGTCAAAACCACGCGCAGCAGTTCTGCAGCTCTGTTTCTCTTTAGGCATCAAAGGGCACACCCTCACCATGAGACGGCACTGAACTGATAGCGTCGCTAAGAAAATTGTGCCTCCATCTCAAGGTAATGAAAACATATGCCATCAAGTAAAGCTCAAAAAGCAAATCTCCCCTACTAATCCATAAGCAGCAATAATACTAACAGTAATTTCATTTATCAAGGCCATACAAATTCATCCTAAACCTTTCATTCATTATACTTAGGGTTATTTATCATCACTAATTTAACAATTAACCAAGTGTGAGGTAGAAATGAATTGCAGAGGAACAGTGTTTATTTGAAGGAATAATAATTTCCAAATAAATTCACAACATTTCAATCCGACTGTCCTGTAAGAGGCAAGTGTAGCTGAAAAACAAAGGAATTTATTCATGTGGGGATCTTCTAATTCTGGAGCACATTCTTAATTCTTATTTAAGAATGTACTCCAGAATAATATCCTTTTTCTTCCCCATGAAAATCAGGAAAACACATAAAGAGGATTCTGCTCAGTTTCAGAGTACTTTCTTGGTGAAGAAGAAGTGGTGAGCAAGATGAAGAGTTATGTCAGCTCCAGATCCTGACAAAAAGCACATAGCCTTTTTCTAAGTGAAGAAATGTCAGGTCAGATGGCAATATAAAGATAATTGAATTAACTTTGTGTAAAGGTTGGAAATTTTACACCATGACTAGAACATTAAAAAAAAAAAGGCATTTACATTGCAGCTGTGGTAAAGAAGAAACCTTTAAAAAAATTAATTGTTGTCAGAGACATTATCTACAGTATTTCCACAGAAAACTGTTGAGAGTAGGTAATCTACCCCTTTGTAATACGCTTGCTTAAGTCCATTTCAGCAAGTTGAGAGCATTTACAAGGTGTTGCTAAAAAGAATGTTTACTAAGTGGAAACCTGTTCCTAGTACGTTATTAAGAGGTTTCCCCAAAGCAAACACGATTTCAGACTTAGGGGAACAGGGATTTGGACTGATAGCACGTAAACTTCACCTAGCTTATTAGTTGCTCTTCAAACCATATGTCAATGGAATGTAATTTCCTAGGGATTTGCAGTAAGGTCAGGCTTTTGACATATGACATCAATAATAAAAACACCTATACTCAGTCCCTTCCTTAAATAGGAGAACTTTAATAGTAAACCCCACAGGGGTGCAATGTGTATCCAGAATGTCTGATTAAATTAAATTCTGTTAATAAATTCGGTACAGATTTGCTGTTTTCCCCCTGTTAATAGGTTAGAAGGGTTCCTAACTGTTCAATCTTATTATTTATTAATTGATGTGGAAGGAGAGGGAGGCATTAACTGTCTGTCTCTCATTAATATCTGGTAGTTGGGTCACTCCTACAGAGGATGAGTGTGCTTGATTTGACTTCTCACATCCAAATTCTGGGGCAGAGGGTTTATGTAAACCTAATGAAACTCCATCTATAATAGCTATTTTAAGCTTTTGTATGTACCAGAACAGCTTAAAGAGGAAAACTTGAGCACTTGATCTAAATATCCTAGACCCTTGTGACTGTGGAAGTTTGAGGGATGCACCATCCTTGGAGATTCTTCCAAGCTCAGCTCTAAATTGAGAGATTTAAGAGTAAATTTTTACATTGCAGTTGGGCATACTAGACAGTGGGACATCATCTTCAATGGCACGGAAAGGCAGTCCCACCCCGTTCGCTATTTTCTGCATGAAAGCATTAATGCAAGGCCTTTGAAAGAGGCCATTCCACTTGGTGGAGTGCTCGGAGAGGATGCCTCCACGTGCAGCCAGCCTTCAAGCATCTAAGCACCTTGGCTCAGCCCTAAGGCTGCTCCTGACAGCTAGTTGTTTCCCTGGGGCAGCCTCTTGCTTGGCCTCTTGTCTTCAACGCTGGGCAGGGAGGGCCAGCCGAAACACAAGCTCTGCTTGCTAGGTGGCAGCCCGTAAGGAGAACGCTGGGTGCAGGACTGCCTTTGCAGCCTGCTGTCAATGCGTACACCGGAAAGCTTACGGCCACAGAAATCACTTAAGTTGTTTTACTGTGTAAAGAGCAAACTGCTCTAATTTATGGTTTCATACGTCCATAAAAGGCATTCCCAGCCCCCAGCAGGGTGTATCTGTAGCTTGCAAAACATGTAGACCCTGTCATCTGCTCAGCAGTCTCGGTTCAGTATATCTTACAGCAATACTAAATGGTTGAGAGAGGCCATTGTTCCTCAGAATTGAAGAACAGGTTAAAAATCTGTGACGTGGGAACAATTTTTAAAAATCTTTTTCCAGCCCCCCCTCCCCGTCACCCCCCAAATATCAGCAGTGAATCTAGTGACTTAGAAGCAGCCACTTCTAAGAAAGTTTACAAAATTTTCTTTTGTGGAGGTTTGTTTCACTTTTTGGAACAATGGCTACATGTTCCCAGCGATAAACTATTCTGAAATGGTCAAATGAGCAGTCAGCATGCATTATTCCAAGATGATTTTCTACACCTTTCTCCCATTTAAATGGTGGAGGTGGTTAGCTTATCACATGCATTACTGTAATAAACAGGTGGTTCACAGCTGAACTTTTAACATGATCCCTAAAATTTATTCTTTGTATTTTTAACTTTGTTAACGTGAGATTTTTACTTGATTCTGCTAGAGCTGATAACAGACTAATTATGCACTGTGATTCTCTGTGCAAAGTATACAACAATGTTAATGAGCAGAAAGTGTGATACAAGCTCTACTTATACCTTTTTTTCTTTGAAAATGCTTAATTATAGAGGAGCTGATGGATATGTTTATATTTAGTTCACTTAACAATTTTTAGTGCAAAAGATTCCCATGTTTTTTATTGGGGAACCTCACTTCAGAAACCCTTCAGTTGTCCTTCAGAAACCCTTTGAAATTAAGAAAAGACTAACCACTCAGCTATACCATCATATGTTCTTTGTCCTGTGCCTTTTGGGCTGTGGGGAAGGCTGCAAGAAAAGGATTTAGCTGCATTTATTCCCCTTAATTGGTGTGTAGAAGCCCAAACTGACCTTCTAGAGGGAATGCATGGAAGAGGAGCAGGGATGGGAGAGAAATTGGGGTGGTCTGTAGACCTTGAAAAACTTTGGATCATGGTAGGTTGTCCCACCACATGGGGCAGGAACCTTTAGCTTTCCTAAAGAGAACATGGACTAAAATGGCTCCTACTTGAAGGAAAAGTGGAGGAGAAATCAGCTGCGAGGGAGCAGAGCTGAGCCCTCAGACATCAGGAAATTGCAACATGGAATTTCCAATTTAAGTTAGATACTTCCCACTTGTGCATATTCATTTTCAATAGTCTTTATCAAAATGAGGAATGTAAAAGCAGATTGGGAAGCATGTTGCCATCCAATAGTTATCTCAATGGTGGCAAAAATGTTATTTCACAATATTTTGAAAGATTTAATGGATAGCGTTATGCTAATGTTACTCCTTGCATTGTTTTATGAAACACATCACTGTATATTCTTATAAACTGGTAAATTGCTGGTACTACTATTTACAAAGTGTATGAAACATTTTCAGGTTTTTGGCTTTGCCTGCATAGACACAAAACATGAACAGTTCTTCTATGAACTAACAGAATGATTTGAGTATGAAGCAGTTATACAGGCAGAACAAAATGTTCGACTATTGCACTTACACTAGTCTAAGAAAAGACACTGCAGAGAGTAAATTTATAAAGTACTAAGAATATTTCATATTACATTGCAGACAAACTTTGCTAAAACAATTTCTTGTGCAGGTAACAGGAATTTAGGTAGTATTCTTCACTAATGGTAAAAAACCTTTTTCACCAGTATTTTTTGGTGTATTCAGCTCGTCACAAATGGGATCCAACAGTTTAGAAGTGAAAACACTGAACCTGGATTTGAACTCACTGCATTGATGACTACGTTTTCATTTTTCACCTTAATGGCTGAATGTAATTTCGTTGGTTTGTACCTTTCTTTTTCAGGTAAAAAAAAAGCTTTGCATATATTTTAGAGAAAGACTGTTTAGCTTTGACTGCTGAACTATTTCAAATTGAACCTTTTTTTGTTTGGTTGGTTGGTTTTTTATGATTCCTGAGATCATAATGTATTTGGGGTATTTCTTTGCCTAAAAAGAACCCACTTAGCAGAAATCTAAACCTCACTCACCCTCTTTCTTTATAGCAGCTCCCACAACAGACACTCTTTGAGATTATTTTTTTTTTAAGCTTGCCTTATATTCCCCTGATCCTGGGGCTCTTGGCATTTTTCCAGCTCCCTGACATAAAGCTGAAGGTTTCTCTGTTTTATACTGTCAGGAGACTCCAGCAGTCAGTGCCACCCCTGGAAATGCGTGGTGTCCTAACCACTTCTCCTTTTCCTTGGCTGTTCCTGAGCGGAGAGAATCAATATTGGGTGTTGCAGAAATAGCTCTTTGCCTGTATGCACTATCTTTGGCAATTGCAACCTGGTGGCAAAATGGGTTATTATAAGCTTTTCCCTTTACGGTGAGAAAGCTAACATATGCTGTTAAGCACACGTAAGCTATCTGAAGCGTTGAGCTGAAAATAGGAAGTTGGCATTTTGGGAGAGCTGAGTGGGTTCACTGTGGATATTAAGGTAAGATTGGGACATGAACAGCAGAGAACATAGCCAGGATGTGTGAGGATAACGTAATCTGGTGAGGTGCTGGTTAAGGAAATGGACGCTGAGAGAAGCAGGAGTCCGGATTTTCTGCTGACACCTTGAGAGACTTACATGGCACAGAGTTGTAGAGAACTAGAAAAGATGGTGCTCAGCTCTATATATCATCCTATTGCTGTGTAGTATTCTGCCTTGCAGGTCAGTTTAAGAGACTCACCAAGGTTGAGATTCATTTTAGTGTCGTCTTGGATTTCTCTACTACCTGTATACCTTATCCTCACCTTATCTCATTGCTCTTTCTCCCTCTTTCTCTCTTTTGCTGTATCAATGCACAGACGATATTTATTTGTCAGTACTTTTTTTTCAGAAATTAATTTTCTCTTTCCTTAAGAAATACTGCCCAGCTGCTACTGTGGAAAAGGATGGTGATTAGTGAACAGCTGTCACAAACATTTACTCTGCAAGCATTACAACTAGTGCAGCTATAATATTTTAATTCTTTTTCCTTGTTTATTTTATTCCTTGGTGCTCTTTCTATAGCACAGGGTTAAATCTGCATATAAGAGATGAGCTTATACAGGATTTTGCCTTGGATAAATGAAGCAAGAAAAAAATGAGCCAGCATTTCATGGAATGATGCAGCATGATAAAAAACAGCTAAACATTT
The DNA here is from genome assembly GCA_013397275.1 of Burhinus bistriatus. Taxonomy (NCBI): domain Eukaryota; kingdom Metazoa; phylum Chordata; class Aves; order Charadriiformes; family Burhinidae; genus Burhinus; species Burhinus bistriatus. Next base: position 77,865 of record VYXH01001346.1, on the reverse strand, counting down.
GTTTCAGACCGCAACCAGCATAATTTAATATTGCTGGTTTGAGGATTTGGGTTTTTTTTTTTGAGAGGGTGGAGCAGGCAGCATATCTTCTGACAGCAAGGCCTATGTTTATTTTTTGGTGTGCTGTAGGACAAAAATGCTTCATTGTGGATAAGCAATCTGTGCATAAACAAAAAAGGCCACGCTGCTTGGTCTGGGTGGGCTGCAAGCCAAACATGTGCAAAGTTGAGTCGGAACTATTCACAAGTATGATGCTGTAGAGGACTGTAGACTCCTTTTGCACATGTTCACTTGCAGCGTTCCTCTCATTCACAACCATGCTATCTAAATCCTTTTCAGCCACTAGATTAAACCCGACATGATAGCAACCTAAGATGAAGTCATTTCATACCTAAAGTAACATCTACGAATAGCAAAAAACTTGCAGTCACTAAAATAAGGTTTAGAGCTGACCAAACTCGGAGCAAAAGTGAACAGGGTTTTGGCAGTGTACTAAGATTAGAATTCTAAATTATTAGGCATAAAAGCTAGAAATAGCTTTTCTGATAAGGAAGTACTAGTCATATCAGTGCGGGTACATAAGCAGGAGCTGCTTGATACAATAGCATAGATGAAGTGGTGATCAGAATTTTGTTTTGTTGATATATTTAAGTTGTAAAACATCATAATTATAATTGAATTCAACAGGAAAGCTCAATTAATGAATCACAGGTTTCATCATCACTTTAACTGAAATAAAGCGGGCATATATCAACATTAAAAGAGTACATATAAATTTTAATGGGGTGAAAGCAGAGATATTTGAAACTCCTGCCAATACAAGTCCTGAGTTGTAAGAAGGATCTACATGAACATGTGGCAAAACCAACTTTACTCTGCGCATGTGTCCTTGTAAATTCAACAACATTTTCCAAGCCTAACATAAGCTTTGACAAATTAAATATCACTTGCTGCCATTGGAGTTTCTTTCCTAAGCACAGAAACAGTCATTTACAAGGTAGGGATGAAGAAGGCTCTTACCGTTGAAGTTTGAAGTAAAACAGAAAACATCGTATCGGCTTTTATCTTTATCCCAGAAGCCATAATTCCTGACCCCAGGCACTGTGTTCTTCCCTCCGCAGGGCTCCCTGGGCTTTGTGATGGGGTACTGCACGGAGCCATCGCTGAGCCAGCCGGCGTTACACCAGTCCAGCCCTGACCNNNCAGCCCTGACCTCCAGGCATCGTAGAGCTGGTCAAAGGAAGCAATGACAGAGTCTTGGTCCAGACACGCTTGCTGAGCCTCGTGGAAGTTTAAGTTGTAACGACCCAGTCGTGGAGAGTAAGGGAATACGACACCTGAAGTGGGAGAAAGAGGGTGAGTTATGGGACACTGAAAGAGCGGAAGGAAAGGAAACCACATTTAGAGTCACCAGAAGGAGAAATAAAAGTTAATGCCATGATGTGTGTCAGACTGTTGTTTTATTTCTGGGGAAAAACGCACTGTCAGCACATCAGCCATTAGGTTGGGAAGGGAATAGGGCTGCCGCCCCACCTAGCTGGCTCTTCTCCCTGTAACCTCATCCCTTTCCCAATGGGAATTGTGCCAGGTCTGCACGTGTCTCCCATCTGCAGCTTTGCTGTCCCCACTGTGATCTCACCCTTGTGCACTCTGAGAGCGTTTAAAGGTGAGCAGAGCTGGCTGAAATGTTGCAACTACACGTTTTTCATCAGAAAATTCCAGTTTATCAGCTGCAAGATCAATTTCTCATTTAAAAAAAGTAAATTAAAACCCAGCCTAGTTCTATTCTTTTGTGGGATGGGATTTGGGGATTTTCCGGCAGTTCATTTAGAAAGAAGAAATTGTAGTACAGAGCCATATGAACTATTTCTTTTTACACATAGACATTAAAATGAAATGTTTTGATTGACATAAAAGAGTGCTATGTTCTTTGCATGGACCCTTGCCAAGATTTCCTGAGAGGTTCAAGACAGTTGGTTTTTTGTTGGTTTATTTCTATTTTCACATTATCCTAGGAATGGGAAAGTATTTCAACCCTGGCTTAATAACAACATTTCAAGGCTAGACTGGTAGGAGGCATAATTTTAGCATCCTGAGGTCTTAAAGTAGGAAATCTATAGGGAAATAAAATCAGTGAAGTTGTGTGTGGTTTTAGGGAGACTTTTCTGCTACTTTCCAGCTGGTTTTTGGCGGTTTCTCAGCACTCAAAGAGGCAGAGCTCCTCACTGAGGCATCAGGGAGCATGGTTCCTTGAGCAGAAGACAAGTTTCCCCAATTGCAGATGGTGACCCATGTAGCACACAGCATGCAGCAATGCAGGACAGCCCTAGCAGGAAGCCATGTGAGACACCACCTTTCCTCGCTACCCCTATGGCTGCCAAAAGCACTGCTGGCTTAACCAAAGGACCCTTGCCGGAAAGCCACTGTGCAAAGAACATGCACCTGCCAGATGCTTCCTTCCACCTCTGAGGACCAGCCACAGGCCAGCCCAAAGCTCTATCTGCTGCTCATTGGTGGTGAGCCATTGCAGACAGTTATGGCAGAGAGACCTTCTCATAACAGAGGACATCCAAGTGGAGATGGGAAACGTGGGGACACCTCCAGAATTGTTTCAGCAGCAACATTTAACCAAAGTCATTGCCTGACAGATTTTTCCACAGTATATTTTCTGTTTGTTTTCTCAAAAAGATCTGTAGTTAAAGATTACTTCTTGAAGGATGAAAGATGTTTCAGAAAATGCTGAAGAACCACGTTCCATGTGGCTCTGATAAAAGACAAGAGACAGACTTGAAACAAAAGTTTGGATCAGACCACCCTAATCTTTGGCAGGGTTTAGAAACTTAACCCAGATCTAAATCTTACACTTGGCTTTAGCCCAGTCTCATAATAAGCTGAAATAAAACAGCATCAGAGAAGATCTGACTCAGAATGTTTATTCTCAAACATCTCTGTAGAACTACGTGCTGTAGGATGCAGAGGGACCAAAGACAACACAACACATGAGATGAGCCAAAAACTTTACACTGGTATAAACATCCATCTTTCTTTTTTCTTTCTCCCTGCTGATGAATTCTCACACCTGTAACTCGTTCCTTGTCTCCGGGGCCATGTATCATAGGTTAGAGGAATTACATTAGGGTGATGCAAGACTGTCACCATGCAATGAAGCCATTCTTCTTTCTGAACACTGAAACCTACTTCGGTGTCTATTGCATCGGTATCTTAACATTTCCTTTCTTTCCCTTCTCTTTCTTGCCCGTCTATCGTCCAAGAAGTGCTATTTTTGTTAAACAAAATCTTTGTTATTACTAAACGTCAGTGACTTGGTCCAAGAAAATAAAGCATGCAAATGTAAACTTGGCAGGGTAGTAATAAACAATATTTTGCTCCCCTTCAGCAATTAACTAGAGAGTCTGCTAAGGTTCTTTCCTTTTGTAAATCCTTCGTTAAATGGCTTTTCAGTCATTAGCTGTTCTGAACTATAAAGTGTGAATGTAATGTGACACAACATGTACTGTTAAATGTAACTTCATAAACAAGAAGCTGTAGATGTTTCATATTTTTCTAGATCTCTGTTTTTCCTTCCTCCTCTTCCTCACTTCCTTTTTTAAAAAAATTATTCATTCCCCCTCAGTGCTAGTGGATAGAAATATCACTGGCTATAACAAAAATGCTGCAAATGTCAGAGGAATCCACGCTTTATTACTTTGTTAGAAATCCAATACTTATTATTTTTCCAGAACTACACTTCCCCAGACAACTGATTCCTTGTCCAGTACATGTGTCCGATTTGCATATACATGTAAAAAAAAGCTAAAATCATCAGAGGTGCGTATTTTTTAATCAAGATCTAAACTTACATGCTTCTAAAAACTGAGCAACAATTAATTGGAAACTAATCAAACAAATTTGATTCCATAAGGTTTCCAAAGTCACTTTTTAAAAGGGGTTAAATATGTGTGTAAATTTGTTACAAATCTATTTGAGTTTGACAGTTTGGGATCTTTTAATAACATAAATATGCACAAAACTGTAATATTAGCTTTGGGCTATATTCGGGTAGACTGCATAGAAGCTGATTTTTGTTTGAGTTCATCTGAAGTACAAGCCTGCAACTGATTAACATTAATTTCACCCTGCAGATGGGGGTGGCCATTGGTGATTTTGTAGAGCAAAACTGACTGGGTATGTGTTTTGTGTAGCTTTGCATTATCTTCCATCTTTGTTAATTTTTTTTTTTTTCTTCATTTCCCTATCAAACCTAGCTGAAATTCATAGTTAAATCTTACTATTCATCTTCCTTTTGTTATAATTTAGCAGTGCTGAACTTTGGTTAATTGCAAGGCATCTTCTTCAGTCTTGGCTTTTATAACCTATCAAAATATAATCCATCCCATGTGTTCTTGAATGGACAAAAGCTGTCCTGAGGCTTGTTACTGTTCCCAAACTACAGACTGAATCTAAACTCCTGACTCCAACACTGTGTTTTAGCACTAGACAAAAAACCCGCTTCCAAATGTTAACAAATTCAGCTTAGAAAATCGAGGAAGAGAAAAACTTCCAGCCTCAGATAGTTAGAATATGGTTAGTTTGTGGGAAGAGTGAGCTGAAGAGTCTTAACTTGACCTTAGTGGTTCGGCTCCCTACCCTAAGGAGGCAGCTGAGCCACTTGTGGAGCCTGAATGGGGAATATTAATTTACAATATAGACTTCAGAGTATGGTTCGTCTCCCAAACACAGCTCTCTGGAATAAGTCCTACCCCCAGGGAAGGACCTCCTTCCCTCCAAGCAAGAGAGGAAGAACCTGAGACACATCAGTTCAGTGAAGAATAAATCTGTTAGTGAAAGAGGAGGACTGGGTGAGGCTTGCTGTTTGCACAACGCAATCACAGTCCAGAAAATGACTGTTGGAATGGAAATTAGGATTTCTACCAAATCGGAACATAAGAACCGGATGTATAACATATCCTCCCCATACGCACACCTGTATCTCCATGAATGCCTTACATTCAATTCCACAAATGTACAACTCTGCTTCAGTTACTGTGTTTTTTAGGGAATGAAAAAGAGATGATATTTGTGTGTCTTTTGTAAGGTATTTGTATTTAAGAGTCTTATATGCAGGTAATCCCTAAAATTCAGTGCAAGTCTTTTGCAATTACTCAGTCACTACAGCCACATTGTCAGTGCAAGGAGCTGTAACAGTTACCCAAGACAGCAAGGTGAGGAAATAACCTTAGAAAGCTCAACTCCTGTAACAATTTATGGGTGTCTATTAAGCCAGCACCATACACAATTAGCAGTTTTAAAAGTATTTACACATAGAACAAAATAACACAAATTTCTGTTGACCCATATGGAAAAAAAGGTCTTTTTAAAGCCAGAGTAAAGAAATGGGCTTCCTTCAGTTCTAGCCCAAACAGAAAAGTAAGTTTTCTTGTAGCCAGTGTAAACACAAGTAACAGTAGGGTTTGCTATATACTATACTGTAGGGTACAGTTTTATGCTGGCAGGTTCATACACTTGAAGGCAAAATTTTCCGTGCTGGATTTTTAAAATTCTGTAAAAAGTAGTAAGTCCCTCATTTTCCTTGAGACTCTGTCTCCATTTCTCTGCTTGTCAGGACTGTCAGTTATCTGATCATTCGGCACAGACTGCATGGGGGGGCCACTAGCTGTCAGCAGGTATCGATCTCCCTAAAAATGAAACTGAAGCTTGAGGTGGTGTCCCTCCAGTCCACAGCATCCCATAACCAAGCTGTCAGTGGGGTTGCTTACTTCTGACAAATACAGGCATCCAAACTAGACTCACCTGGCCTCGGGGCAGATTATTGCCTTATTTTTCTACAACTTTTATCAAAATTTGGAGACTGTTGTCTTTCCTTGCTCTCCTTAGGCTAATTAATTCTTTTAGCGTTTTCCTTTTGGGTCATCATTTCCAGATAACTTTTTGCTTCTGTATTTTGAACTTTTTACTTCACCTGCATCTTTCAAGTACCATTTCTCACAGCACTTGCAAACACAGCTGTGCCTGAAAATATCTGTTATCCTGTTGCAGAAGGAATCACATTGGTCTGTCATGACTTATTCTTGACAAACTCCTGTTGTCTTTTACAAGACTTTTTGGTGTCTTCTAGGGACTCACAAATAGTGTGTCCTATAAAATCAGTTTTATAGTACAGTACAACAGATTGTCATGCAAAGGATATTTAAAATAGCTTTTTGTGTATCAATGTAACAGCAACACATAGAAGAAACAAATATGGCATACAGTATTAGGCTAAATCTGATTTCTCCTGCTGTTGAGAGCATGAAGTTGGTTTCATATTGGTTTCAGCTATGAATTCCCTATTGCTTACATCCAGATTAAGAGCAATGACTAGATTAGAAAATGGTTACTGGGACAATTTGGAAGAATTTGTTTATATGAAGCTTATGGATTTGTTTGATCTATTTTCAACTAGAAAGTCTGTTTTTGAGAGACATGCCTGTTCTTTTTCTAAGTCTATCTTGGACATAAAGGATAACATACCTCTAAGTAAGATCATAAAACCTGATGGCTCATGTGGAGCCACCCAAAGAGCTAGCTTCTATCCAGAAGAAACTTTCTATGGAGATTTTTAATGGCTTTATCTAGATCTGCATATTTCTGGTACTGTTGAATGTACCAAGTAATTATTTTGTAGCCCGTATTGCAAAACTAATGTGTTCAGTTATCACCTCTCTCTGAAGACAGAAAGTATAAAAAAATTTCTAATAGAGTAAATATCTGCCTTTGGCCGTTTAGTGTTGTTCCACTTTCTTTGTCACCTGGCCCATGAATCTCATGAAGGAACAGTACACAAAATCTGTGACAGAGCAGTATAACCGAGGGCCAGAGCTGGAGCCTTCTCATGCCTGGGAAGCCAAAGCACACAAACCTGATGTAGTGAGATTCATTACAGTGCCTAGGACTCATACGAAAGGAAAATTGTAAAGCACTTGCATAAAGAAAATTTAGTGTAGAACAATAAAACACCAACATAAAGAAAATTTAATGTAAGCTGAGAATTCTTTCTTTGCTTATGACTTCGGCAATAATACCTACCTGCCATAGGAGACCTTTTAATTTGTTAAGTTTTTGACTCTCAGGACATTTGACAAAGAGTGTAAAACTCCTGATGTGTATTTTATGTGCAGGAGGAGAGTAAGGTCATTTCCGTGAGAAAATGGCTTTGGTGACAAGGCCAACATAAAAAGTGTCCTGCTCTCTGCAGTACTTGACATTTCTTGCAGCCATCATGCCCAGCCCAACCCTCCTGCCCTTAGACCAGTCCTTGTACTTAAGGCTACATCAGGATGATAATCATGACATGATTGAATAGTTCTTAAAGCTGGTGGTTGTGAAATACTGCAGTGAATCCTAGTCCTGAGCTTTAGCTGCTAGTCAGCACTGTCTCACTAGCATAAGGGGGAAATGGTGTGGTTCTGCATTAAATAATAGTGAAGAAAACATATCAAAAACATGTAAGGTATGTAACAAACACAGACTGAATCTAATTCCACTGTTTTTTCAAAGCTAAAAGTACCCTAAGGGCTGGAGCACCTCTGCTATGAGGACAGGCTGAGAGAGTCAGGGCTGTTCAGCCTGGAGAAGAGAAGGCTCCAGGGAGACCTGATAACCCCTTCCAGTACCAAAAGGGGGCCTACAGGAAAGGTGGGGAGGGACTCTTGATCAGGGAGTGTAGGAATAGGATGAGGGGTAATGGTTTTAAACTGAAAGAGGGGAGATTTAGATTAGATATTAGGAAAAAATTCTTTAGTCTGAGGGTGGTGAGGCACTGGAACATGTTGCCCAGGGAAGCTGTGGATGCCCCATCCCCGGAGGTGTTCAAGGGCAGGCTGGATGGGGCTTTGAGCAACCTGGTCTAGTGGGAGGTGTCCTTGCCCATGGCAAGGGGGTTGGAACCAGGTGATCTTTAAGGTCCCTTCCAACTCAAACTATTCCATGATTTTATGATTCTATGAATAATACACTATCATATTTGGAGAAGAAAAAAGGTCCATTGAGGTAGAGGTCAACTATTTTCATATTGATATATTAACGTGCTTTCGCCTAGCCAAAGATATACTATTTGTACAGTGAGCTCATATTGGAGTGATCAGCTGTTTTGCACTGCTAGTGGGCATTCCTGGATATTAATGGTTTTGTCTTGCTGCCAATTAACATCCTCAGGGCCACCGTCTCAGGACATCAGGCTATTGATGCAAATCCTTCCCACTGTGAGATTAACCTTATTATTTATAACAGATGTAGAATGTTGGAATGGGCTGATATATTTTTATTTTTGTCCAAAGATTGATTTTTTTTTCCTTGATCTGTTCTGCATTGCTCAAATACATGAAACAGCAGTTAAAGCCAGCACTCCATAAAGCTGCAGACAAGATGAAAAAATAAGCATGGGGGCATGCAAACAAAGGAATACATTTCATCAACTATATATGTCCATGGTAAATGTAAGTGTATTTTAATCATTATCATTTTAGAAGGGAAATTCAATGTAACTTAGACCCAGAATCATTGGATTTAGTGGCCTTAAGCAGGACTGACACTGACATACTCACTAGTCTTATCTCACTTGAAAAGTTTCATTTTATCATGACATTTCACAAATGAAATTTTCCTGTCAGTTTAGGAAACATCACTCTATAACATCAGGAATGAACAGTGTTACACCTGTCCCATGTCTGACAAAAATAATTAAAAATACATTGTTCTTTGTTAGCCAGACACTAGTTAAAATATATAAAATTTTCTTTGCGCAGAGATTGGAACATACTTGGTTGAAGAAATATGATTCCTCCTATCCTTATGAATTTCCTTATTTTGGAGGTGGTGGAAAACAGGAAGGAGTGGTGCTGTTGTACAGGATGGGCTGGAGCTGGCATACTTCAGAGGGAGACACTGTTCAGAGTAACAGCAGTAAGCTAGAGGGAACAGTGTGTACCAGCAGGTGAGACCCAGACCTTGTATCCATTGGGCTGGTGCTATATCACAAAACAGGCACGGTAAAAGAAGTAGAAAATCTTCATCTTGTTGTGTTACTGTGTGCAGTAAAGAAAAGATTTCTCCTTGCTTTCTTGATCTAGCACAAATCCAATATTGCCTTTCAAATGTGGCTCTCTGCATGCACACAAGTTTTTCTACCAAAGCTTCCTGATCTGCCACTACAGCCATCCACATCTCCCCTTCCCCAAGCAGTCCTGGCACAGCAGGAAGCATTTGTACTGGAATGACCTCGTTTCTAACAGCAGAAAGCTAGTGAACTTTTGTTGCAGAGGCACAATGCTAAGTGGCACCAGACAAGTATCTGGTCTGGATGTGTGGTGTGATGAACACTTTGAAGGTTTTACACTGGCTCTGACTGTTTTACATTGGCAAAAATATCACAATGTTGTAAACCACAGGGAAATCCCCGCATCTGATGGAGAACAAGATATATAGTTGTTCATCCGGAACATCTCGAAGCCTGGTAGAGGTATGTACTGGGGATGTAAGGAAACTGTCAGAAGAATATTATCGAATTATTGCGCATCCTTGCAACCCAGGGGTGGCCTCCAGGACCGTCTGCACAACAGCACAAGAGGAGAAGAGACATGCTGGGGACAAACACAGGTAAACAGATGTTGCATGTTTCTGACCTGGATTCTGTGGCACTTGCTATTCCTCACATGCAGGTAGTAGCTGCAGTTACCACATTTTTATTTACATTGTCTGGAAACCACCCTGTGAGGTGGATCACTCTTGTCCCCTGGGGCTACCCACCTCGTAATATGTCTCCTGATCACAGGGTCCATACCTGCAGCCCCGGCAGCCGACCAGAGCCTTGCTTTCACTTGGGTAAAGCTGAGCATGCCGAGCAGAAACTGCTCTGCCTTCAGTGGCTTGTCTCAATGACGGCAGCTGCAACCAGCAACTACCGCAGCGCCCACCCCAGCGCAAAGGAGGCTGAACACACGAGAAGATTACAGCAAAATGCTTTTTCCTCCTCCTCATTTCTGTCTTCACTCAAAACTGTTTTAGACAACTTAAACTGGACATGTATATGTGCAGTGTATATGTCCAATTTTCTAAGTTTAAAAAGAACAGCGTGCATTCTTATTAAAGATGGATTGTGTGAGGTGAAGCAAACTAAATCGACTATGCTGCTGGCATGGAAACTGTGCAGGGCCCTTCTGCGCTCAGAAATCGAAGTTTTCAGCCGCCTCCAACCACAAGTGGAAAAATAGATGTAAAGAAGTAAGCTAAGCCCACCTAAGTAAGCTAAGACATCTATTTGGTTCCAAGAACCACTTGGCCAGTCTTATTGTGCAGGGTAACTATATAACCATCATAATGTACAATAACCCTCAATGAAAGAGTCATATATTTCACCAGTTTACAGGTGTGAGAGCCAGGGAGGTGATTTTCTTCTTTTTTTTTCCTTTTCTTTTTCTTCCTAACTGCTTTTCACAGATAACGTGGCTTCTATAAAGTTCTCTCTGGCACACGCTTGCTGGTTAGTATAATGGTAAGGGAGACATCTTCATGCAACTTTTAGCTTACTGCCGAGTTCAGTACAGTGCTTTGGGGAAAAAGGCCAAATGTGGTTTACATGCATTGCATCTCAAAAAATGTATCTGAATTTCACAGGAGTAAAGGCAAGCTGAATTATTGGTCCTCTTTAGACCTGTTTCACTTTTTTTTCTAATGCTTTGTACTCTACTGTTTTCAAGAGCATTGCTGAGGGAAATGACTACAGACTACATGTAGGAGTTATCTTGGCAGGCACTATAGAGATCTATTTCATGTAATTACAAGGCTGGAAAAAACAAAACCGTTGTTTCTGGAAAACTACTTTAACATTTTTACTCTTTGTAAGAAGATTTGTATTTGCTCGATAATCTAAAATGTCCAGAGGTTCTGTAATATGGCTATTAGGGGAATATTTAATACAATTTTGCCTAAGTCTACTGTAAAAACATGCAATGACTTCTGTAAAGTGATAGGAGCAAATTAAAAACATATGGAGTTCTTCATACTATGTTTGGTCTTTCTTTATTGCCTCCCCTCACCCCGGGTCTCACTGGGACCTGAATATGCTGTAGGCTAGCAAAAGTTATAGAAGTCCTAGTGTTCTTCTAATTTATGGTCATTGTCTTAAGCTGTCAGGCCAAGATCCCCAGAGCACAATGAATCCCACTTCTAAGCTTGCTGTTATCACTGATAACACAATATCAGCAGTATTAGGAGAAAAAAACACAGCACACAGCACAAATCTGAATTTAAGTATCATTCAGGTGTTACCTACCTTCCAAATTCAGAGCTACCACTGCTGTATCATCCTCCAATCCTTCAATCACCTCGCACTTATATCTCCCATAATCCTCCAGTATTATATTTGTGATTATAAGAGAGGCATCATTTTCACTGCTTTCCCTCAGAAACGCTCTGCCCTGGTAGTTTCCGTAGCTCTTTCTGTGCTGTCCCATTGCAACAAAGACGTCCACTTCTTTGAGGTAATCTGAGGTGAGTTTGGTCCACTTGACCCGGATTTTGTGGGTTCCTGAGCCAGCTGTTGATGTGTGTTCATGGTAAAATTTACATGGCAGTGTGACATTGCCACCCCGGTGTGAGAAGATTTTAGCTTGCTCTGCTACCACAAGTAGACGGGGTCCGTTTTCTGCTAGGATTCAAGGAGAAAAAAACAAAAACAAGAATTAGTCTGCAATCTACCTTTTACAGAATGGATGCGATCAATGTCAAAACAACCATCAGCTACATTATACATTAGGTCTGCAGGATAATTTCCCTGCAATCATTTTGTACCTATGCAGCAGTAGGGTGTATAAACCAGTTATACATAATTTTTTTCTTAGCTGCAAGTGTGTCTGTGTGTGTACGCTCCTAGACAGGCAGAGAGGCAAACTGGTTCACAGCATTGCCCCCTCATATAGGCAGAGGCCATTCTATATACTCCACAGTCATGAGGACAGTTGTGTAAATATATTTACAGAGTTGTTATAGCTGGTGGATGAATGCCATCATCCATAAAGGGGTCCACACAAACATCCCATATTTCCCTGCAGATTGTTCAAGAGCTGTCTGTCAACGCTGCGTGCTTTTTCATAATTTAATTTTTATGTATGGCCTCATCTTATTCAGGCAGCAGCACACAAAGTCCCTCATGATCTGAGATGCAGTGAATCGCACTCACAAAACAGAAAAACCATTACTGTATCAAATAGCACTATTTATATTGACATGAAAAGTGTCAGAATAATTCTAAAATGTCTCATTTTCTATTTGCATTTTATTCTAATTTTTGCATTTGAGTTCCTCTTGTGACATACTTCCCCCAAAGTAAGGAAGTCCAATTTATCTTCAAAAGTAAAATCTGGTCCTCTCCTGCCCACTTTCCTCATCATTCCAATCTGTTTTTTCCTCATCTGTTTTCTTCACCTCCTTCAAACTCGTCCCTATTTTATCTTTGATATTTTAATCTCGCTTTTCACACAAACCCATATCTAACTGTCTGGCCCCTCTCCTCCTCACCCCAGACTCCCTGCTCTCTATTCTCTCTAGTTGGTCACTATGGCTGATGTTGCTCTGTGAAATCTGTTTAGGACAGTCAGCTTGAGCAGGTGCTCACTTCCAACCTTAAGTCTCTGCGGTTTCTTTGATGGCCTCTGCTGCCTGGGGAAAACCCTGGAAAACACAGATTTCATGGTGGCAGTCAGCAGTTGTATCCAAAAGCGAGAATACTTCCTTTTTTCTGTACCTATTGCCCCTCCTCTCATGCGCAGTTGGCAAAATTGACTTAGCAAGCTCAGCGCTTCTGTAGATATTGCTGTCCTCTGTCACCAAGAAAATGAGCAAAACTAGCAATGAATCACCAGTGCTCGGCTCACTGGGAAAGAATTACCAGCCTCACGCTACATAACAGATTGCAATGAAAGACTTCGTGGCTCCCTATGTGTGTTCAGCAAGTCAATGCAACTGCCTAGAAATGTGATTCCTGACTCTGGGGCTCAGTTTGGCTCTCTCCGACTCCAGCAAGAGCCAAAGCTAACTGGGGGGGGCTGCTGAGAGGCTGACCCTATGAAGGCTAGCAGCAGTTTTCTGCTGGTGTCCATGGGGATGAACTTGGACTGACAGGACAAAACCACAGAAATGTGTGCAAAAATGTCATAAGCCAGAAAGAGGTCTGGATGACTGGGATGGAGATGGGCTGACAGACGCGGTGTCAGTGATGAGCCCACCAGGGAGTACCCCACCTGGGCAGCTGTCTGTTCACAGCACTGCAAAAACCTGCGGTGTGTCCACAGCCACGGTGGGTGCAGGGAGATATTAGGATCTGTAGCTCATAAATGTCTCCAGACAGTCCTAGGCTTCTAAGTCTTGTTGACAGGTCTGCCGGCTAAACAATATATTCACCTAAACTGCAGTTTCAGCTTGGCTTCACTATGTGCACACACTGGCTACACTAAGCAGCAAAAAAGGGAAGGGAAGAGATGCCATCGAGACAGACCTTGACAGGCTTGAGAGATGGGCCCTGCAAACCTNCTCTGAGGGTGGTGAAGCACTGGAACATGTTGCCCAGGGAAGCTGTGGTTGTCCCATCCCTGGAAGAGTCCAAGGCCAGGTTGGATGGGACTTCGAGCAACCTGGTCTAGTGGAAGGCGTCCCTGCTTATGGCAAGGGGGCTGGGACTAGATGATCTTTAAGGTGCCTTCCAACTTTAACCATTCTATGATTCCATGAAGAAACCTCAGGGTATGCAACATTTCATGATTATGTGAACACATTTGGGGTGGTAATCACAAAGACAAGCTTGCTGAGTGTAAACTTGTATCTGCTTAAGCAAAACAGGTATCCCAAATGTGTAGCTGTCGGGAGATGCTGTGTCAAGAACTTTGTTATTACCTGCACAGGACAGTCTAGCCAAGGCACCAGCTTCCTCTAGAATGAGCAAGCTTGAGTGCTGCAAGTTGTTTTACCTTTCTGCCTGGTGAAAAATCATTGCTGCAGAGCAGATCACCTGCAGCCCCATAATAACTGTGTTTTTTTTCACTGCCCTTCTTCCCAGAACTGAGCAGAGGCTCAGGGCTGCTCCGATAACCCATCTTCCTCCTTTCAGAGGAGAGCATCTAGGGAAATAGGTGATCTGAGGCAAGGCACTATGGAAAGTGTTGCTAACACTGTTTCCACAGGATGAGGAGAAGGAAGAAAGTGAAGGCAGCCAGGATGGTTTGTCTGCAAATTTCCCTGTTTCCTTCAGGGACAAAGATGTTCCACAGACTTCTGTCCACCTTGGGAGGAGAAATGTTATGCTTTGGGGTGGTTATTACCGAGAAATCTGAATCAGAGCTCAGCTATGTTGGGTCTTTAATACTGAAATAGTCAAGTTAATAAATATTAGCAGAAAAGACTGGGGCAGGAGGGAGAGTCTGACTCAGGCTGCTAACACTTGCTCTTTCTAATAACAGCTAGTCTGTGCCAGCAAGGCCTGGAGGCTTGCCCAGAGCACTGTCACCTCTGACTCCAGCGTCAGCATCCTTATGCAGTTGTGTACCTCTGTCCTGGCTGCTTCCCACCTCCTCTGGCCCTTTGCAGCAGCCATTACCTGAGTTTGTATCTCAGTAAGTGTAAAGAACAGAGGTGATGGGAAGCTAGGAAAGGAAAGAAAAGCATGGCTTTTCTCAGCCTAGAACACCTCCTGCATCTCTGGAAGTTCAAAGGGAGATACCATGCTTGAAATAGACCTCCACCTCCAAGTTTTCTAAAAGTCAGTTCTTTTTTACAGAAAAAGACATGATGTGTTCTTCTCTCTGGCAAGAGAGTGGGGCAGAAGATAACATTTCTGTTGCTCCCAGACCTAGGAGAAGAGGAAGGCAGAATCTCCCGCTTTCAAGGAAAAGCAGGTCAGATTGAGGGATGCTGCGTAGTTTCTTTTTGGGCTACAAGACATGCAGAAGACAGGCAGACAGCAGGGATTCAGGATTAAAAATGAGATTAGTGCAGTTTGGCAAGAGGCCAAGAGGTCTTTGTTATCCAGCAGCCAGTAAGAACCAGGGCTAAATTCACCTAACTGCATATTTTTTGGGAGCCTGGCAAAATTAGTGGTCTTGGTCTTTCTGGAGTCGACTAAGAAGGAGTTAAAAAAACAAATCACAACAAACAAAAAAATGCCCAAACACAGAGCAAACCAGAATCCCTTCATTTACAATATGTTTAGCACTCTGGATGCAGCATTCTAGCTTACTGCTGTGAAAATCAGCTTAAATGAGGAATGAAACCTGCTTCCTGGGTTACCTTAACACAGCGAGCAATGATCTGTTGTGACACAATGATCTGATCATGGCAGACAGGGTAAACACTGTTTTAAAGGCTTGTCAGAGCGGCTCCCTGGTTGCTTTCCTCATTGGGTTTCTGACAAGGCTGCTCCTTCTGAATAAAATTATCTTTGTATCTAAATGGCAGGAATATCTAAGAGACGAGTGGAAGAAGGAAAAAGATGGGACGTGTGAGTGTCATCACTGAGTCCAGCATGTTACCTGGAGAACACAATACTTCTTTTTCCCCAGAACTACTTTCTTTAGAACTACTATCAGAGAATTTGTAAGGTGAATGGCCAAACAACTATAAACTCTGCAAACCCCAGATAATCCCTTGCTAAACTGTGTCTGCAACAGAACAGTTTGGATACTTGCAGGAGACAAGACAGACCACATGAATGGCCACTCAAGACGCTCAGAGGGTGGACTAATGGTGAAGAATGTGCTGGGCAACATACAGCTGCTCCTTCTGTTGAGAACAGAGAAGGCAATAGCCTGGTTATTGACCCTGGTCTCAGCTCCAAGGTCAGAAATGGCATGAGAAACGTTTGCTAGGTGGGGTTTTCACCCTTCCAGGCATATTTTGCCTATTAAGACAGGGAGCAGTTTAGCTATTAGTACAGAACCAGGCACCACTGGTGACTAATTTGCCATATTTTTTCCACTCCTTCTTCCCTACTATCAATTCTGACAGGCTGTGGCCTTTTATTAATCCTCTTGGTACAATTAGATGGATGACTAAGGCAACATAATGCAAAAACAGCTAAGCTAGCTAAAAATGAGTTTGTCCAAGTTGCAGAAGCTGTCCAGCTGCGCAGGATAATGCACAACTCTGGGAGGTGCTTTTCCAAGCTGTAGGGAAAGACTGCCTGCCACAAAGGAAAACTCACTTGGAAACTTGCTATTGGGGTCCGCTTTGCTGTATCTCAGCGGTGCCAAATCAAGGAGGTATATAGTGGAAGTGAAAAGGTATCTTGCTACTATAAGTAACAAGGCACAGGCAGTGGCACGCTATCTGTCTCTGTTTTATTCTCCACCTCTCTTTCTCCTTTGTCTGTGCTATTCAATTAGCACTGCTGTTCTGGTTGCCATTACTTTGCACACATCTGCCCTTGACTTCAGTGTGATCCCCACTTCAAGGACAGTAAGTGGACTTGTTTTCACGCCGCTAGAGCTCTCAATTCAGTCTTACCTGCTAGCTTATTGGTTTAGTTCCAAATTTTACTGCTGGACATGTATTCAGATTTGTTTGTCTTTTTAGTTTTGGGGGGTTTTTTTGGTGTGGGGTTTTCTTTTCTGTTTATTGGTTGTTGTTTTTCTCTTAACTGGCTTCTGCACTGGAGAGTAGTGGCAAGCCAGGTTTGAAAGGCCAGGAACATAGTGTAGGGCAGAAAGCATGAGTCACGCCATGTCCCTTGGCAAACAGCTTTATCCACTTTATCCACCAGAACTGTCCAGAAGCTTATGCTGACCTGGCTACAAAACTTGATTATTCTTACATTTTAATGGACTAACTTACACAGCAACAGTGGAAGAAAAAATGTGTGTTTTTAGAGGAGAAAAAATCATAAATCAGGGATCACACCTTAGATTTGTTTTGTCAAATAAACTCATGTATTGCCTAAATGTTCAATGCTATTAGCAAGACATTAGGTTAATAACACCGTGTGCCATCCTACTTTAAGCAAACAGAGTTGTTTCTGGCTTTCCTGTAGTGTTACCAGGGTCTCGAGCACAACTCTCATGCTGAAATATCCTCACTTCCTGTAGCAGTGGCATGTTTTGTTATCTTACCATGCCTATTTAAAACTCAAAAATCATTTCTGTGATAACAATAATTCCCACCTGCTATAATATGTGGAGAAGTGCATTACTGACATACACATATGTGTTATTACTCAGAGAATCTGAAGGGAAAAACATGAGGAAGAATTATGCACACACTTTTTTTCCCACATACTTTTCCTACCACACTTTTTCTAACTATGTTTTAACTAACTAACTAAAAATTTTGTTTATCAGCTGTAAGACTAGGAAAAGCTCTTCTTATTTGGCCCGAGCATTAATGTAATTTTGTTTATGTCATGAGAAAGAAAATGCAAGCATCAAACTCCTGTGTTCCTACCTCTAAACCGACAGGATAAAATACTCTCTACACATTACTTTTAAGTTTTGACGTACAACTGGTAAGATAGATCCTAGATAAATCTTATTTAAAAAGTACAGGTACATGGTTCCAAACAATAGTACAGCTAAAAATACTCGTTTTATAAATGGCAGAGCAGAAATCTGTCTCCAGCATAGCGACAACAAGACTGAGGTACAACATTTTTCAGCTGATCTCATCTACTTAACCTGAG